>CM059192.1:27604477-28204477 GCA_030323885.1 Branchipolynoe longqiensis
ACCCTCTTGCGACCAAAATGGTCGCAAGGAGTTTGGCAATCACTGAGGACCACTTTGCGATCATCCGTCTGTTGTGGTCACAAGCATAGTGTGACTGGGGTATAAGTTAAAGGAATGCTGCTTTCATACGCTAATATCAGTATTAATAGCAATTTATTTTCTCTCTCTTTTAAATAATATTTAAAAAATAAATATATAAATAAAAGTAATAATAAAAAAATATATATATTTATATATCTTAATTTTTATATATTAGATTTTAATGCACATTAAAAGAATATATACATTTGTTTAAATTCATTATTACTCCTATTTATATATTTTTAAATATATATATTCTTTTAATAATTTAAAAAGAACAAAATATGCATATCAAATTTCGGAATGGTTAAGTTAAAAGGCTGCTATTGTCTATATTGTTCATACCACCTCATCACCTCATCCATAAATAGTTCATATGCACCATAATTGTTAAGGTCCGAAGACCAGCACATCGGTGCTGAAAAAAGATATTATTTAACTGGAATAACAATCGGGGGGAATAAAGTGTAAAACCGATATCAGTGTTATCTAATCTGGGGAGAGACCACTGCCACATGGCATGACAATGAATATTATCATACATAATTTGTTATCATTTAGGTATTAAAACACACCTGATCCTGCAGTGAACCAGTCAGCCCTGATATAGCCTTGGTTAGTGTAGTACTAGGCCACTCACAATAGGTCACAGCGCAGAAAGTGAAGGGGGAGCAAAGGGTGGGGGCAAATTTGGGTAGTATATAAATGCAGCGAATTCAGGGTTGCCAACATTGGAAAATGAAAAAAAACAGAAGATATTAAGGGATGTTATATAGACTACATCACGGTTCCAGCGGCACGGTGCATTGTGGGATGAGTCAGAGAAAAACAAACCCGTGAGAAGCACATGGCACATGCTAATTACACTGGGTGGAGCTATGAAATCTGCTAGTTTCAGCTCATCTCAGCTCTTGTTTGAAACATAGAATACCAATTAAAAAAATATATACAGTAAATTAAGATATTAATCTTTTATCCAGCATTGCATTTACATCAATATAATCAGCACGTCTTATGCATGTGCATTTAGATTTAGACAAATCTAGGCACTCGACTAGTGTTAGAGCCATAGCCAAAGTCAGTTTTACTTATTTTATTCATGTTTTTATTCACATCCTATGGTTAATGACATATGTAGAAATAGAAAATGAGTAGGGTTAATCAGATATTGGTTATATATTTCTTTGAAACAAGTCTTTGTTGACACATTTGACATTTTAATATTTAGAACAAGAATTACTTCTGGCTAATCAATGGTGATGTAAACATCAGCCTGTAAAGTGACTGAAATTGTATGTTTCTTAGCTCAAAATGCTTAATAATGGAGAGTTATGTCTTAAATATATTCATTATAATATTATATTGCATCCTTCCATCCATAGTTGTGCCAAATTGTTATGTATTTCTATTTATTTTGAATAAAATCGAAGTATTGCCCTACGCGTATCGGCAAACTCAATGGTCGTAGGCCTTTGCTTTGCTCCCAACGCCATTTTCAGTGCATGCGCAGTCAGAACTGTGATGTAGTCTATTGAGGGGGTGGGGGGTCTGCGCGTACTCTCCCAGACAAATGTTAAAATCTTAGATGCTCTGTGGTGCATTTTGCACCCAATAATCCGTAAGATTGATATAATATTACTAAATGAAAAACCAGAAGATCGATATAAAGTGATGATGGGGACATAAAATATTGTAGACCGTATGGCGAAACTGTGAGGGTTGGCAACCCTGCTAATAGTACTGGGGGAGGGGTGGGGGGGGGGGCACATACACAAAAACATTATGTTAACGGAGAAACGTCAAACTCTTAATCATCAAACTTTCAAAGGTAATGAAACGACAAATTGCAACTACGCGCGCACGACGGCAGTTAAGAGCAGTTGATCGAGAGTTCGCAACAGCTTAATTAATAATCAAGAACCATAAACAAATATTCTTCTTTTAAACAAAAAAACGGGGGAAAAACGAGCACGAACACACAACTTGCAATAACAGTCACTATAGCAACCCAGCCAGCTCCAAACAGCTCGGTGTCAATTTCATCCGCAGCAAACCAACCGAATTTAATAAAGGCAAGAAATAGGGGAATCAACATCTCAAAACGCAGAAACAGCGGGGGAGGGTGGAGAGGGGGTGGCCCCATTAATTCTTTTTTTTAATACAAAAAATCTATAATTAAAAAAAAAAAATCATATCATATCATCACAGTCAAAGAGAAGTTCACATGCAGGCTGGATATATTATACCACGGCGCTGGTTAGAGCTTGTGTGACAGGGACCATCCAATACCAGTACAGACAGTTCACCGGGGATTATCACCAAATAGGGAGCTAAACAAGAAAATGGTTACTGGAATTTCTTAGGGGCTGTTACTTGAAATCCTATTTTATTGTTCCATCACTAGCGCTGTGAATGCTTTAACTATGTCCATCGTAAGAATAACGAGGATACTATTGTAGCACTGACTATATATTTGTTTTGCTTGGGGTTTCACACTCTGGCAACACGTAAGGTCATATCAGGATGGGTACCGCTTTGTGACAGTAGGCACTCACTGTAACTTTATAGCGCTGCCCCACTGGGAGATCGGCCACTAGCACCATGACCCGATTCTCACTCAGTCACATTATCCTGACACTGAGCTAGCAAGTCCTTTCTCTATCCTAGTAATGCTAGGTAGTGCAAAGTATCAATTTTGTATGTCATTGGTTTGACTCGGCTGGGATTTGAACTCCTGGCCTTCTGCATGGGAAGCCTTCTTTCTTGCCTTTGTTTGTTTGGGGGTTTACATCTAGCACCATGGTGACATCTATGGTCATATCAGGACGAGTACCCGGCTTGTGACAGTGCGAGTGACTTTATGGTGTTGCCCCACTGGGAGACCAGGCTGCCGACAGCATCACCTGATATCCCACTCAGTCACATTATCCTGATATTGAGCTGACCAGTCCTTGCCCTATCCTAGTAATGCCGAGTGCTAGGCTAGGAAGCGACTATAGAAGTATCAAGTCATTGGTTAGACTGGACCCGGATTCGAACTCCCGACCTTCCGCACGGGAAGTCTGCGCTCTACCGATTCGGCCACCGCGTCCGGTCTTCATGCGCAAAAAAATCAACCATAACGCTGATATTATACGGGTTGATTTTTTGACGATGCGAACAAATTCAGGAAATACCAGAACTCCATTGTTCATCATTTTGGACAGGAATTTTGAATGGCCGCAAAAGAATAGCTATTCTTAATGGCGTGAAAATATTAGGTGAACTGTTTGTACAAGGTCCCCCCCCCCTCCCGTGCTGGAGGTGGCCGGTGGGTGCCTAGCGTGGAAACGAAGAGGAAGATGGAAAAGGGGGTTAAAGGGAAGAAGAGGCAGAGGAGGAAAGGAGGAAAAGAGGAAGAGGAGGAGGGGATCCGTACCACAATGGGAGTTCCGACCATCGTCACCATCAGACATTGAGAACGGTGATTTGTTGTTGACTTCGACTCTGAAAAAAACATGTGCATCAATTTCAGAACCCCATTACCGCGCCAATGCAGGGAGTAGAGAGGGAGAGAGCGAGAGGCTTGAGAGAGTTGGGTGGTTGGTTGTTGGAGTTTTACGTCCTGGCAACATGTAAGGTCATATCAGGACGGGTACCGACTTGTGACATTGCACACTCATAGCAACTGTATAGTGCTGCCCCACTGGGATGCCAGGCCGCCAGCACCATGACCTGATATCCCACTAAGTCACAGTTTGAGAGAGGGGTGAGGGAGGAAGGATGCCCCTCGTGGGTTCTCACAGCAGTGGCCCCAGTACAGTCGAACTGGTTTAATGGTTCATACCAAATACACATACCGTAGAAATAGACCCTCAAAGCTGAGATATATATATACAACATTAACCAGGACTCACTACGGAGGGAGGAAGGACAAGGACATGCTTCATCTCCCGGGGCTGTGACAGCCTGGTGGCTACAGCCAGAGGTAAAATAGACGATTTTCACTACCAACCCGCCCTCTCACGGCAGTGCCAAGAACTCATGTTTTGGGTGGGACTTCAGAACTAATGCGTAAATAGTACCCTAAATCACACAAGCCAGTAAAAAACTACAGGGAAATAGAAATGGAATTATAAAATATAATGGCACTGAACCCTGCCCCCCCAAAAAAAAACCACAAAAAGAAACACATGGTTTTCAATTCAGTGCCAGCTTAATAAATTGCTTAGAGGCAAGTTCTTCTCAATACATTTGATGATAGTCGTAATTTACATCTACAAAAGTCTAGATTTAGAAAAATGTTTACTTTGCGGACACGAACAAACCCTGTGCATAAGGAGATTCTTTATCTACCGAGTCATCTCACCATTAGGTAGAAATCAGCTTCAAGCACAGCTGGCTGTCTATTCTCACGGAATAAACAATGAACTGAGAATGGCATCATTGACTACCCGCTGTGCATATAGCAGACACAGCTGAACTATTCCAGTTTCTGCAGCATGTCCATAATTTGTCAATTTTATGCAAGTGCACACACCTGGATTCAACTCCCAATGGGAGATATTGCTTCAAGTAGCCATGGTCAGAGGATCACCTAGGAACAGATAACAATGGGCCAATTGCTTAAAGGCAAATTCTTCTCAATATATTTGACGATAGTCATCATTTACATCTACAAAAGCCTAGATTTAGAATAACGTTTACTTTGCGGACCCGAACGAACTCTGTGCATAAGAAGGAGATTCTCTATCTACCGAGTCATCTCACCATTAGGTAGAAATCAGCCTCAATCACTGCTGGCTGTCTATTCTTGCGGAATAACCAATGAACTGAGAATGGCATCATTGACTACCCTACCCGTTGTACATGTAGTAGACACAGCTCAACTACTCAGGTTTCTGCCGCTTGTCCATAATTTGCCAATTTAATGCAAGTGCGCACGCCTGAATTCAACTCCCTCTGGGAGATATTGCACCACATGGTCAGCGGATCAGCTAAGAACTGATAACAATGGGCGAATAGACTACATCACGGTTCCAGCGGCGCGGTGCATTGTGGGATGGGTCAGAGCAAAACAACCCCCCCCAAAAGCACATGGCACATGCTAATACACTGGGTGCAGCAATGAAATGTGCTAGTTTCAGCTCATCTCAGCTCTTGTTTGAAACATAGAATACTAACTAAAAATATATATATAATAAATTAAGATATTAATCTTTTATCCAGCATTGCATTTACATCAATATAATCAGCACATCTTATGCCATGTGCATTTAGATTTAGAAAGATCTAGGCACTCAGACTAGTGTTAGAGCCACAGCCAGAGTACTCAATGCATTGTCAATGGCAGTGAGCAATCTCCATACAGAAAAAGTAAAATAGTGCTAAAACCACACCACCTAGGCACAAACCGCTTGGAACACATATAGAAAACAGGTTTAACAAAAGATTATATTAAATTGATACGGTTAGGGTTTGGGATTTCTAATAATTTTGAATAGAACTGACGTTTTTCAATACGCGTATAGGCAAACTCAATGGCCGTACGCCTTTGCTTTGCTCCCAAGGCTGTTTTCGGCGCATGCGCAGTCGGAACCGTGATGTAGTCTATTGCCCCAACACTGCAGAAATAGTGGGCCAATATATTTTATGTGTGGGAAGCACCAACATACAATGGAATAGAAATTCCACAGCATTATTGTTCACGCAGTTCTCATTGAACGCCACAACAACTGCTATTAACTCGTCGAAGCAAGCGCAGAACACTTACATATAGGTACCAACTTCTGACAGTGAGCATCCACATGTGGTAATTTCACAACTGTCTCACTGCGAGACCAGGCCTTCGATGCCAGGACCAATCAGTCAGTCCTTGCATTATCTTGGTTGGTTAGTTTTACGTCCTGGCAACATCTAAGGTCATATCAGGATGGGTACCGACTTGTGACAGTGTGCATTCATGGTGAATTTATAGTGCTGACCCACTGGAAAATCAGGCCACCAGCACCATGACCCGATATCCCACTCAGTCACAGAGCTAACCAGTCGTTGCCCGCATCCTATTAATGCCAAGCGCCAAGTATTGTTAGTAATTGGTTTGACTCGACCGGGAATTGAACTCCCGATCTCACGAACGGGAGGCCTGCGCTCTACCAATTCGGCCACCCCGTCCGGTATTGTTATCTTAGTAATACTGACCACTAGACCAGGTAGCAACAGGTATCAATACACACATTCCAAGTCCTGCAGGAAGACCTGACCCTAGGACCCAGCATGTTGGGTCACAGCTACAGCTTACATAATAACAGGTGGCGGTAGGTGGTCAATACAACTTACACAAAGTTCTATTTTATCTAATATAATTTCCATACAATCTATACTCGAAACAAATGTATCGCAAAGGTATGTATGGCCAAGTTTTGTCATCAAAAGGTATGTCGCTATCAGTGTAGAGTATATTTTAAGAATAGGATCTATACTATAACGAAGGTTAGAGCTGGGAGGGGCACCCCCCCCCCCCCCCCCCCCTAGATACAAGATTCACCCCGTACTGCTGCAGTAGGGGTGAAAACCAACCCTATGTAAAAGCTGTCGAAAAAAACGGGTCAATGAATTGAGAGCCTAATTTCACAATCTAAGAAGCAACATTTATTCTTTACATATATGTCTTATTGATAGCCCGCTACCTTTGAGTTGAAAAATATAATATAATATCTAGTTTAATGCAATTTAAAAGTGAAATCGACGGCGTTCTGCAGACGCCATCTTGTCTTTTTGCATTCTCTCCCATTTCACCAACTCTGTGCCTATATGGGTAGCCATTTGATACTGGAGCCACAGTTTCTAGGTCATGTTCCATACTAACGCTATTTTCGCCTGTATTTATATAAGGCTGGTCTTCACCCGTGTACTACAAGTACCGGGTGAATCTTTTATCTACCCCCCCCACCCCACCTTCCAGTGTGTAAGCTGTAGATGTGATCCACCATGACGGGTCTCAGCTTCAGTCCTAACTGAGGAACAAGCAGAACTCGGAAGAAGTAGAAGTGATTGGTTTGACTCGACTGGGATTCGAAGTCACAACGTGATGGTTCGGCCATGTCATCCAGCTGGTCACCTGCTGGTGGGTTTTGAAGGGGTTTCCATGCAGGAATACTATATATGAGCCTGTCTCAAAAGGTGATAAGTAATATGGGACAAAACTTTGTCCATTGTAACGATCAACAGTAATATGGGACAAAACTTTGTCCATTATAACGATCAACATACTATCTGCTTATAAAGCATTTGTTCAGGATAAACTGATTTGTTTTTTTTACATGGTGTTTCATAATCCCAATAGAACACATGTTGATTTGAAGCAAATGTCCTTGTGTTTTCAGTGTAACCGTTTCTTTGCTGTTTTGTGTCAATCGTTACGTGGACAAACAATAAAATTAGTTATCACCTTTTGAGACAGGCTCATTATATATAGATATCTATTAACCGTTGGAAACATGAATAAATTAACAAGTTATTAATATAACACATAACTAAAGTGAGCCGCAACCAGACGGGATGACCGAATGAGTTGAGCGCCCACTTCCCATGTGGTAGATCAGGGGATTTCTAACAATGCAATGTAATGTGGAAACCAAATATGTGGTACAGTTTCTGAGAACGACTCATATATAGATTAGTTAGACGAATCTTACCTGGGTATAGATGATGGATAACTGTTGTTTTACCGAGGTATAAGCCTCGGATAGACGTGGGCTAGGGAGAGGTAAGCACATCCGGTCCAGCAATCTTTACCTACTTAATCAGGATAAATGAAAAAATAATCTAAAAGTACATCAATGGTGACAATGGTACTAAACTGCGAAGTTTCCTTGGTATAAGCAAACGAATAGACGTGGAAGTGTGTGGCGGGAGGGCCCTAGCCCACGTCTATCCGAGGCTTATACCTCGGTAAAACAACAGTTATCCATCATCTATACCCAGGTAAGATTCGTCTAACTAATCTATTTTACCTCGGTATACAGCCTCAGGCTAGCCTCAGGCTAGGGAGAGGTTTACGTAATCTCATTTATCCTGTATTCTTATGTCACAAGTCAAACATACATTATCATCAATCAGCAAAATAAAATTTTTGGTGAAATCGAAGTGTATTCTCACCTAATGCCGATCTAGTCTTGTAGCAGCTGTCGGGCTAGTGTGCTCGACTTTTCTAATCGTTTGTTGTAGTGGGTTGCAAACGATCGTGCTGTTTTCCATCCTGCATGGGCCAGGATCCGCTTGACAGAGATGCCAAGCAGTCGCGCCTTAGACGCCATAGCACCTCTTGTTGAGTGTGAGGCATATTTGTCCGTGTCAACGCCTGCCAATTTCAACATACTAATTGTCCATCTCGCTAGAGTATCTCGCGAAATGCCCTTGTGTGGCTTAATAAAGCTCACTAACAACTGTCTTGAAGTTCTCAAGTCCATGGTCTTGGATATATAGGCCCTAATGGCTGATACAACACAAAGTTTTGGGTCTTCTTTGAAACTACTTACACTAATAGTAGACAAAGGGTCACCTAATCTGTTAGATTTTAACAGCTTTGACAAATCAAATGTGGCCTCATTTCTATCTATCTCTAGGCCATCTAGTGATAGGGCAACAATAGTTTGTCCCCTATGTCCTGTTACTAATAATAAGAGCAACGCTACCTTAAACCCTAATTGTTTGAGATCTAAATGCCTATTATGAGGCCACTGTCTTAGCAAATCAAACACTACCGAAACATCCCAGAAGCGACTGTACTTCGGTTTGGGTGGGTTTCGTTGATAAATCGATCTTACAATCCAATGAATAACATGGTGTTTCCCAAATGTCTCATTATTTATCCGTGGAAGGATGACGGATAAAGCACAGCGAGCAGCATTAATAGATCCAAACCATAAGCCTTCGTCCTCTAACCCTCGGAGAAAATTACCAACTTGGGAAATAGTAGGATTCATGGGTTTGACTTTCTTAATTAAACAATAAACACCCCACTTTTTCAAATATGTGGTATACATTTTAACTGTACCTTTACGCCAAGCATCTGCGACAAGTCTTTGTTGTGTAATTTTATCTAAACCGAATTGTTCTAAATATTTATTTAAAAAAGGAATGCCAACAACGGTGTTGTGGACACGTCCCCTCTTTGTTTTAGAGGGCCTTGGTGTGTCAGATTGCCTGGTGATCTTCGGAATCGGAGGCAATCTTTGGCGGCTGCCTGTATGCCCGGTAGCCAAGGTTGCGTGTCCCAGTTGGAACGATTAATATTGCGTGTGCTTTGTCCATCTTTATCTTTCGGCTTACCCGGCTGATCAAGCTGAATGGGGGGAAGATATAATCAAATTTATTCTCCCATGTGATAGAAAAAGCATCTATATGCCAGGCATCAGGTTCTGGATGCCATGACACATATTTGTCAATTTTACAATTGTTTCGTGAAGCAAACAAGTCAACTTCAGGTTGGCCCCACTTTTGGCACACTGTGGTGAAAATGTCTGGATTAAGGGACCATTCCAAATGGTCATAAAAATGTCGACTTTTATGATCTGCTAAGGTATTTTGCGTTCCGGGAATATATGCTACTGTTAGCCAAACTTTATTCATTTGGGCCCATTCCCAAATTTTTCTAGCCATCGCATTACATGGCCTGGACTTTGTCCCACCCATGTTTCGTACATATGCCATTGCCGTTGTATTATCCGTTAAAATACGGACGTGTTTACGTGGTACCTTAACTAAACTAGCAAGGCCTAAATAAATAGCTCGTAGCTCTAAAACATTAATGTGATCTGAATTTTCTTCTTTCAACCAACGTCCCCCTGTTGCTATGGAATCGCAATGTGCCCCCCAACCTTCTAATGAAGCATCAGTAGTCACTACTGTGTTGGGTTCATTCATCCGTATAGGATTGGGGGAATTTTGAATATTATTAAACCACCAGTTAATGTCTTTCATTCCATCTTCTGAAATAAACATTTTCCTTTCAAAATTGCCTTTAGTACGAGCCAACCCTAAGTTCTTATCTATTTCTAAAGATTTTATGTGGGCTTTACCATATAGAATAGCCGGGGCGTAAGCAATAACTATGCCAACTAGCACCGCGACCTGTCTTATCTTTGGCCTACTTAAGGCGACCAAGTGAGATGCCGTATCGTGAAACTTAGTCAGCTTGTTATCGGGGAGTGAAACAGTCATACAGCGTGTGTTAATAATAAAGCCTAAACATTTGAGTTCAGTTGTGGGGACAAAAACTGACTTGTTATGATTCAAATAAAAACCCAACGTTGTCAGAAGGGAACATAAATCGTCAACAGCGTGTTGACACTCATCAAATGATTGTGAAACAATGAAAGAATCATCAATGTAAGGGAACATAGTATGACCCTTATTTGCCATGACCGAAAAAAACCGGTTTCAATAATTTAGTAAACAAGCGTGGAGCGCATGCTAAGCCATTTGGCATACATGTAAATTGAAATAGTCTATCTTCCCAAATAAATCTTAAGAATTTGCGGTGTCCTTCAAATATCGGGACAGTATAATATGCATCTTGTAAATCAACACTAGCCATCCAAGCATTCTCTGTAACCAAGTCTCTGGCAGTGTCCAGGGAAAACATTTTGAAATGTTGATATTCTACGAGTACGTTCAACTTAGTTAAATCTAAAATCATGCGAATATCGCCATTTGGCTTTGGCCTTGAAAATATATTAGAGATAAATTCTCCTGGGGTGTGAGGCACCTCTTCAATGATACCTTTAGATTCAAAAAGTGCAACTTGTTCTGATAATGCTTGTTTCTCCAACTCGTTAAATCTATATGGGAAAGGTACCCGTTGTTGTAACGGGATTTCAGTAAATGGAATCTTAACACCGGTAACAATATCTAAAATGTTAACGTCAGTAGTGATTTCGTACCAAGAAGAAATACAATTAAAAATGTTCCCCGCACAAAATTCGCTTACATCTGTTTGTGTAGATTCCGCCACCAACTTAGGAAGTTGGGTTTGTGTAGCAATGTCTATTTGTTGCCTGGGCGTGGGAAGGATTGTTTCGGGGCAAACTCCTTCCTGAACGGGCGGTTGCCGTCGTTCCAACCTTGCCTGTCTCCCCGACCTCTGCCTCTGGGCTGATAGCCGTAGGACGGGCCGGACCTGCCAGCTCTGGCTCCTCGGCGAGGACGAAAATCCCCTCGGGGGCGACGAAATCTTGACGAGTCGGCTTTCTTGGCCGGCTCAAGGTTACGACCACTCTTGGCTTCCGTCTCGACCTCCTTGAAGAGGTATGGAAGTTGGCCACCAAACATTTTACCTTTATCCAAAGGTTTGCCCTTAATGGGTTTGGGCGGCAAAAAGAGAGTATACTCCTTGCCATCGTTGTCCATGACCTTCTTAGATCTAGCTACTTCCTTCCCAGCTTGTGTGGTGACCGCTTTGAACACATTTTCGTATCTACGGTAGCTCAAGAAGTTACTGGCAGCTGTGAGGAGGGCCACGCCCTTATCCATGCCTCTGGCCAGTGAGGAGAACTTGTTCTCAGTTTGCATCCGGTTAGCTACCGGAACGACTGAGGCGAGGACCCCTAACACCGCTTTGTGAACGGTAAACAGAGCAGTCTCGAAGCGCTTCTTCTCCTCATTCAGATGGATCCCAGCGTCCATCTCTTTCACTACACTATCCGGGATACCTTTTATCCCGGAAATTTGCTCAGTGATTTTGTTGATCACCTCAGCTGGCTTAAAGGTGTTAAAATGTCCCTTTATAGTCTCGCGCATCATAGTCGTTGTTCTGACTTTCTTTCCCTTTTGGATCGGGCAGCGCTTCCGAATCTTGCCTCCCAGGTTGGCATAAAGGCCAGCCCTTTCCGTGTCTGAGTCCGACTCAGTAGTTGACGAGTCGGACGATGAATCGGAAGAAGAATCTTTCTTCTTCTTCTTCTTACTTTTCTTCTTTGGCTTCTTCACTTTCTTGCCCTTGGTGGCTTTGGTGTAATCATCACCAGAGGAGCTAGCCGGTCGTTTCCGCTTTTTGGCCTTAGGGCGTGGGGGCTCAGGTGCCGAATCCGTCTCTTCGAAATCAGAGACATCCTGCCAGTCTGAGTCAGCTGGCGGGAATTGTTGGTCCTTGCTGTGGAGCTCCTTCATCTTTTGCTCCACTAGCCTATTGACCTGTAAGGTCAAATCGCCTGGGAACACCTCGTCGTCCTCACTCTCTCTATCTGAGAGCACATGTGCCCCCTGTAGTGGGGACGGCGGAGCTGTCCGATCCGGTGACGTATCGTAGCCGGTAGGCACGCGTCCCTCCGCCGCGGCGGGCGGCGGTTTGTTTCGTTTCGTAGCCATCGGTAGTCTGTAACCAAAAAAGGAAACTTAGTAACCGGAATCAACTCAACTGAACACCAAAGTGACGCCAGGGAACCTGGGTTGAGGATCTTATTGGTAAAGAGTAACGTATTTACACCGTTCTCAATACAGGCGTTGTAAGCTAAGTTTTCCGTAGGTTTTGGGTATCGAAACCAACCGTACGTGGGGTAGGCTTCTAGAACCTCCCATCTCTCTGTCGCGTACACTTCTCCCACCCGCGGCTACTGCGCCAGCAAGTGAGAGAAAATGCTACGAAACTCGGAGAAACGCCTCATCAAAAGGGGAGTCTATAAAAGAAACCCAGGATCATCCCCAACAACACCCTCTATTAGGGTCCGAAGGAATCTCCACAGGAGATGTGACGGTGCCAACATCTCTACCCGTACAAAGCGGGTTTAATCGAACCACGGAACCAAGACAAAGGAATCCTTTGTTCTATCCGATTCAAATTTTAAAATGCTAATCTTGTCCAAATTGGACGTACGAAAGTTCTGAACTTTCCAATCTAGATGCGATAGTGCATCATAAACAAGCTTAACCAAAATAATCACGATTACTTACAGTTATTAGCTTTTTGTAGATAAATCCAACTGGAGCAACTCACGAGCGTCCTCCGGTCGTGAGTTTTTTATGCTAATTGCTGGACCGGATGTGCTTACCTCTCCCTAGCCTGAGGCTAGCCTGAGGCTGTATACCGAGGTAAAATATATATATATATGGGTCAGCTGATATGACTCAATAAATAAAATATTGACTGAATTTGTGGTGTGTGCTAAAATGATGTAATGGATGTGTGTTAAAACGATGCATGGATGGATTTTACAACTTACATGGTTAATTTTAGTGGCTTTCTTAATTTGCATAAGATCAAAATCAAGAAGTGAAAAAAAATTCAACTCTTGACATATGCACAACATATAATGATATATACACCTTCATATGTCAATGATATGGATTCTGCCATTATTTGGAATGTTTTCACTTTTCGTTTCCATGTCACAAAAGTGGCACAATTGTTGGGAATGACCCACCACACCCACCCATCCACATGGTTAGTTCAATTCCAAACATTCCAATAGCGGGATACAGTTTCAATTATATACCATCACTGTTCACTAGACTAGTATACGTAGTACATCCACAAGGATTTAATTAACTGTAGTGTAAATATTGCTTAGCGTCCAAGTATTTACACTGAACAGATATGACGCAATCATACTATTTCAACGTGATTGCAAACTCATTGCCTTAGTTAGGCCCCCCATTTATTATTTAACATTGCAGACATGATTATCATATTGCGCTGCATTATTCATTGTAAGTTCATCTGTTAAGTAGAGAGCGTAAGCCAGTGTCTACTTACATATTTAGGAGGTGAACCATTTTGAAAGGCAGGCAGGCGCCTGAATGCAGTTGTGTTGGAGTGGTGGATGGGTGGGTTGGATATATATATGCACTTATATCTTATACTTAACTATAGATATATAATAATGTGCATTTATATTCATATTTTGACATATCAAATTCCAGGACCTTCCAGGTTTTCAAGGACCCGTACGAACCATGTTATATTTAAGAATCGATAGTTTAATGCTTCAAGTTTTTCTGGAATCTTTTGTTGATATTAGGTAGTAGATGGAGAAAATAAGACAGAATTAGATTGAGTGTTCGGGAGTGTTAGGTTAGATTAGATTTGATTTATCTCCTACTCCTAGATATTTTAGAAACAACACAAATTGCAGTTTTCCGCGACTTATGGGGCTGTCACAATACGACGTTTCTCACCAACGCGCGCCGACGTGTTGCCTTTTTGGGTGAAACGTCGGCACGCGTGGGGAAGCGTTACGCGCGCGTTACCGGCGTGTCGGTACACGCCGGTACACGTTGAGTGATAGCAAAGTGTGAATGGACACGTCGGCGCGCCTCGCCGCGCGTCGGGTCGCGCCGATCGTTTTGTGCTTGCGCAAAACTTTCGGCGCGCGGCGACGCACGGCGACGCGTTGGAGGGGGCGTTACAGACGCGCCACCAACACGCTACTAGAACGCTGCAACCCGTCGAATTTTCTTCCAAAACGCCGAAAAGTTGGACGTGTCTCGAGCCCTAGCAAATATCTTGCGCGTTGGTGGCGCGCCGGGGGAAACGTCGTAGTGTGACAGGGCTATTATGGGCGATCTTTGATCCCTAACAGCAACACACACACAGTTTAATGTTTTAAGTTTTTCTGGAATCTTGTGTTGATATTAGATTAGCTTTCGAAATAAGAGCTTGTCCGCTTGTCTGGAACAAGTGAAAATTAAGACGGACAAGTCAAAAATCACACCAGACTTGTTTGGTGGACAAGTGAAGATGTTGCTTATTTCTATCACTGTTACTTTGTTAGGTACTATATGTAGAAAACAGATAGAATTAGATTGAATGTTAGATTTATGATTTACATCCTAGATATTTTCGAAACAACACAAATTGCAGATGTCCCCGCAGAAATCCACGAAATCTAGGCAACCTTTCATCTCACACACCCACACACTTTAGATAGTATTAAATGTATTTATACAATAACACCAACTAGATTCCAAAGACCCAAAGTCCCCAAGAGAGTGCATGCACATGTTTCAAAAACTGGTGAATATACTGAAATTGTTGATAACTCAACTCACCTATAATTGTTTTGGAGGTCCCTTGCCATTCTGCTCCAGATGACTGTAAAAATAGAATGTTTATTTTAAACACAGACCTAGCTCGTCAACACAATTATATTGGCTGAAAGTGAAACATAATGCTGTGTAAAGACAAACCTCAAGTTATTGTTGAACACATTTTAGACACAAACGGGTCTAATCTGCCCAAATAAGAAATATTGACACGAATATTTTGTCACAATTAGTGAATTACATGTGACCTAACGCTACTCGATTGGCCTTGATGCATTAAATGCGATCTCTAGCCTAACTGATTTATGATTAGTTGGCTGAAAATTGTATTTGACATATTTTTTGCGTATTGCAGCTTAAAAACAAAGAGGAATATTTACTGAACCTATGGCTAGTAAATTTGAAACGCCAACAGGAAGTATCACTTGCCTCCTATTTATTACCAGATTAAAAAGCGAAAATGAAGCTATCACTATGGCGCTGACAAGCATGACCTCGCACATTTGGCAGCCACCATTGGATAGTGCTGTTTTATGGCAATAATAAAAACACTTTTTCATTAAACGCTCCAAAAATATATTGTCAAAGACACACAAAATACATGTACAATCTTGAGCATTTCCTCAGCTCTTAGAATTATCTGTTACTATTGTTACACTTAGAGACTTGCAGACAAATTTCAGATAGAATATATAGGCTTTCAAAACCAATGTATTCTGATAAAGCACTTTAACGTTTAAGCCCTTTAATTTGACACATGAATAGACTTAATAGATCAAGTAGAAGCAAAGTTATGATATGTAATGTACCTGGAAAATAGGCTATTTACCTCACAGTAAGTGCATTGGTTTATAAGGGTAGGCATTTTGACTGGAGTAGCATCGAGCTGCCAGGAAACCAATATGACAAACTACAACCCCCCTAAATCTTCATAAAGAAAGAGTTAAATGTCTCTAAAACCGCACCACATAGAAACAAACTGCTAGGCACACAAACAGATGCTTAACAAACAGATTATATTAAATATATATGGGGGCCCTTCACCGATTAGCATGGCTGAGCACTGAAAGTTGGGTGATTTAGGGGGTATTTTCTCAGCTCAACTGTCACGTATTTCTTCCTAAAAAATTATGTACCCGAATGTTTGTATTTTATTATTATTAAATAATCAAATTTTCACTCAAGATTTGTACTGCGCATGAATAAAACATAAGAAAAACGATGTCTTATAATTTACACGGGTTGTTTATGTGCTGCAAAACTGTGCGGTCAACTTTGTTTCTATGGGACTATGAGTGAGCACTCATTCATGTGGGTTTGCAAGGCTCTATGTATGTACTAGACAGAAGGGGGGGGGCGGGATCTTGGAAACAATCTATGCCATGATATATCCTAAATATAACAATATATTACGAGCATGACTCCCGAGCACATAGAATACAGGGCAAACAGTTGTTAGCAGTAGAATAATTAAAGGCCCATCCCGTTTTTTGGGGGGGGGGGTGTTAAGGGATATGTAGGTATTACTATTAGTACATGTTCGTATCGAAGCAGCTAATTAAACTATTCCAACATCGAGCTAGATTTTACTCGACAAGCTTAATCAAATTAATGCCTTATTCAATGATCCGGCTAAAGAGGTGCACTAGCACTGCAATTAATTTGATTACTGTGACGCCTACTTTAAAAAACCAAATGATGCTATTAAAAGTTACTGTTTGATAGATACTACCCTAATGCCAGTAACGGTTCTCCATTTCTATATGAATTATCTGATAAAGAATCATATAAAGAATGTTTATTGAAAAACAAATTGGAGATTGGCATGCATGCAATACATGCGTTAAATTGTATTGTACACTAACCTACATTTACTTTCCACAGTCATGCTTCAATGGAGGGTATATTTAGAATGTGGGGAAACTCCTACGCATACTAGTACTACTAGTAAACCTGCATTCCAAATTTATGTTGGTACAGAGATAACACATCTCATGATCTCCTACACGACTACAGCAGTAAAATAATTAGATTTTGCCGTCATGGCTGTAGACTTTCTAAGACTAGTGATAGTGTAGTACAGCCTCACAACACTACTACTAGACTACTACTACTAGTAGTATCACTAGTACTACTACTAAAGTAGTGTAACTAAAGTAGTGTAGTGAGGCTGTTCTACATTTCTTGTGACATAAGATGTGTGACACTACACTTATATTTTAAGGTATCTGACAATGTGTGCATATATGAAAACAATCGATATACCACATGCTTTAGTAAATTTGTTTGCAGATTCAATATCCTACAAGCGGCTTGATGAAACTGCAATGCATCATTTTTAGGTAGAATAGTATTCTGTGGCTAGCGTTAGGCCTAACAAAAGAAAACATGAACACCTGTCAGGTCAAAATCTAGCTATTATGACACTTTGATCCTATATACAAACTACATAAAATATAAAATAATTACCTTCATCGGACTTAGTAATAAATCCGGGAGAATTTATGTTAATTTCCCAATATTGCAGCTGTTTTTAGGTTTACTTCATGTAGCAGATTTACATTCTAACGAAGTACATGAAGTAAACATGGCGGCTTCAATAAGACTATGAGCCAGGGGTCACTGAACATCACAGCTCTGGTTGGTCAAAATAAAGGTTAATACCTATCGCGTCCTTCAAATCAATGAAAATAAATTACTAAATGATGTCGAACAATTCATACATTAGCAAATAATTTAAGAACTCTAGTAATATTATCTAAATGATACTTCCTCCTTTTTCTTTTCAAATACGATGCTGCTGCGCTGCATTATTGAGTTCAAGATGGCTGCGCCCTGCAGATTTTGCAGAGGTGAGCACATTTGTTCAGCTTCAACTGTCATACTCTAGGCTTTACTGTCACAGTTACGCAGATACGCTTGTTACTTACATACAGCTATTGTTAATATGCTCTTATCTGTAATGATATAATAGTGATGAATGGCATTTTTAAATCACGAAATAGTCGCTCACTCGCTGGAAGAGTGTCCTTGTTATTTGTAATCACCGTCGGCGTCAACAGACAACACCACACTTACTCAGTTACTGACTAACTTAGTACTTACTTAGATTAAGTGACACGCGCAACCACCCAAGCACCATCTACTTTTACGGTAGTGCTATCATTGTCCACGCAGCTGCACTTATAATACCGACCCACCCACGGGGAGGCTAATGACTAACACGTGTACATATTATATACATATACATAAACAATATATACATAAACAATACCCACAGAGGATTTCGTCAAAATCCAGGAAACGGAAATAGGCCTGTATGGGCGCCGCCATTTGTAAACTAGTGTTGAATATCAAAATCCAGCAAACGGAAATGGAAATCGCTCGTCGAACTTTGGTACGCAGCAAGCAGGGTGGACGACAGCGATTGGCCTAGCGCCTTAATGATGTGCCGCCGCAGAGTAGCACAAGCCAAGTTGCAGAACAATTACACTGGGCCCTCATGACAGACCTTCCATATATGGTGTGATGACGTCGCTGGGACCAGTGTTCCTCCGTGCTACTATGCAGCGAGGCTGTCAAGGCATTAAGTCCATAGGCCCAATTTAGGTATTCGGGGTCAGCGATTGGTTAATAATATATCAAAACAAATGCCCGCTGCCATAGAATTTGCCGATATGCGCAGTTCAAAACTTTGATTTTATTCAAAATTAAAAGAAATAAAGAACAATCTGGCATAAACATGGATGAACAAATGCAATATTAATAGTTTATTCCGCGGAAAGAACGGCCGAGGGGAAATGCTTAAACGAGCCCGGTATAGCTCATGGTGACGGGAACCGTACTCCGACAAATGCTCTCCAAGCAAAACCTTGCTTAGTTTTTATGTTTATAGAACCAAATATGTGTCGGGAGAGTAGTGGACCCACTGCACCAGAAGTGGGTCAGTGCTGAGGTCAGGGTGGGTCTGAGACTGGGACTGTAGCAGGCAGCTTGTGTTTTGAAAGATTGATTGGTGGTTGCTTTACGCCGTGTCGGCAGCATAGGCCATATTCACGGTGAGAAATGTTTGTTTTTTGTTCAAACCATCGCTTTTACATGTAAAAGCAGACAATCAATTATGTGCCAATAGACACTAATTAAATTAGAAAGCTCACAATCATATATTTGTGGTCAAGGGAAACAAATTCCCATAGAAAAAGAAAAGTTTTATTAATAATTGATAGAATCCATTTGGTAAATTATATAAGGTGGTACAGTCCAGCTGCCCTCAAAAAGGCTAAAATGTTTTCCTGTTTTACCTTAGTAAAAAGTTCATGCATACTGTCTGCAGTGTAGAACCGTTGGCGCAGGGCCAAAAAATCAACGCAACTTAGTAAAATGTGTTTGAGTGTCACTGGGGACTGACACCCAATATATTCAGGGGGAGGCTCCCCCTTGAGCAGAAAAGCATGTGTAAGCCACGAGTGGCCAATACGGCAGCGACCAAGGACCACTTGGTCCCGCCGACCTCCCGCATGAGTCTGTGATGGCTTTCCCACAGATGGTTCAATTTCTTTAAGTTTATTAATGTTTTCATCCCACTCATGTTGCCATTTGGATTTTATGTGGGTGGCTATTAGTGGTTTCAGATCAGAGTGAGGGATCAGACACGGTTCAAGATCACAGTTCAGGGCCTTCTTCGCAGCCCGATCAGCTCGTTCGTTTCCTTGTATGCCGGCATGGCCAGGCACCCAGCACAGGTGGATATCATACCCATCCGTTGTTAGTTGGTTCATTTTATAAATGACCGTTGCTAGAATAGGGTGATTCATTTTCAGTCCAGCAACAGCCAGGAGGCAAGAGAACGATACACTCCAAAGCGAGAAGGAGTGCTCGGGCTTCTGCAGTGAAAATCGAGCTCTGATCGGGCAAACGTACACCAAATTTTTCCCGTCGGCAGACTGCCGCAGCAGCTACCCGGCTTTGGTCTTTCGAACCATCAGTGTATATAAGAGGTGGTCTGCAAACTGGCCTTGAATCTCTACATGCAGTCCTTGGTACTCGAGTGGATGTGTCCCAGACTTCCTCAGTTCCGTGAGTCGGAGGATAACCGATGGCTTTCTCAACGACCACAGGGGATGTTCTGGGACTTTGGCATCCTCCAACACGTCCAAATCCATGCCCAAGGCCTCCAAATGAGGTTTCATTCAGAGCCTCAGTGGCCAGATGTAATTTGGCCTGGCTTCATATCTGGATTCGTCATGTTGCTCGAATAGACAATTGTGTGCAGGATTCAATGCATTAGTTTTTATCTTGACTACATATTGCATGGCCAGTTTGATTCTCCTGTTGTTAAGTGATGGTTCATAAAGGCTCTGAACTGGTGAGGTGCGGAAGGCCCCAAGGGCCAGGCGCAGTCCCTGGTGGTGGATCGTGTCTAGCAGCCCAATATATGATTTCCTTGCGGAACCGTATACTATGCTGCCGTAATCCACTCGTGAACGAACCAAGGTTCTGTACACGGAGAGCAGAACATCTCTGTCCGCTCCCCACTCTGAGCTGGACAGCACCCTCAGAATATCCAGTGCTTTCAGGCATCTTGTTTTCAGGTACTTTATATGTGGCACAAAAGACAGTTTTGCGTCGAGAATGAGGCCCAGAAATTTGGTTTTCTCAACGACTTTAATGGGATCCCCATCCAGGGTCAGCTCCGGTTCCGCATGCATTCTATGCAGCAGGCAGAAGTGCATGCAGACTGTTTTGGTCTTGGAAAATTTGAAACCGTTCAGAACTGACCATCGATGGATCCCATTTATGCTTGGTTGTAGCTGTCTCTCTATGACATTCATGTTAGCACCGCTGTAATATAAAACAAAGTCGTCCACGAAAAGACTACAGGAGACCCCCCCCGCTTTACAGCAGCAGCAATACCATTGACCTTGACCCCGAAAAGGGTCACGGCCAGTATGCTGCCTTGAGGTACTCCTAGTTCTTGTGAGTGTAGGCGGGAATAGGTAGTCTTGACACGGACGCGGAAATGCCTGAAGGCTAGAAAGTTCCTGATGAAAATTGGCAAGTGGCCACGAAGGCCAATCGCATGAAGATCCTCCATGATGCCATGCTGCCATGTTGTGTCATAGGCTTTTTCGAGGTTGAAAAAGACAGCCACAATGTGCTCCTTTTTAAGGAAAGCATCTCTTATGAAGGTCTCCATGCGCACCAAATGGTCGAGGGTGCTGCGGCCCCGTCTGAAGCCACATTGAAGGTTGGACAGGTGGTGTCCTGACTCCAGTAGCCAGACCAGGCGGTTGTTTACCATGCGCTCCATGGTTTTACAGATGCAGCTTGTAAGGGCTATGGGACGATAGTTGTGGGCTTCACTCTGGTCTTTACCCCATAATGGGTTGTGGCCGTTAAAGTCACCCATAAGTAAATATGGGGACGGTAACTGGTCCACAAGGGCGTCCAGTTCTTGTAAAGTGAGAACGGAGCTCGGAGGAATGTAAATGGAATAGAGAGTTACAGTCTTATGCAGTGTTTTGAAAGTGGCTGGGTGAGTGCAGAGAAGGGAGAGTAAAGCTGAGATATTTTCAATTTTCTTTAGAGTGGTTCAAACAGGAAATATATTTGCTTGAATGTAAACTATATGTTAGTACAATTACATTGCATAATTCAATCAGAAACACATAAAGGAAAACATTTTGTTGCTGTTGAATATGAAATGGTTTGGACTGTATGTGGTTTGAACCCACAACACCAAACAACTTCAGATTACTAGTTCAACACCCTAACCACTAGACTACAGAGGCCACATGTAGTTGGTTGTCTCAGTTCAAGCTATTTGGACGACATCATATATACAAGGTGTATGCATGCATGCATGTATCTATATACCTTGTATATGTCATGAGGGTGATGTAAATGGGAAATATTGCACCTAGAGCGGGACTCGAACCCACATCTCTTTGCATTCTGGGCCAGTGTGCTAACCATTACACCACCTAGTCTACCTGATGTCACCACACTGCCCATATCTGCCTGTCTATGCAGCTCCTTGCCTGAGGTCGTGGAGACTACTTCACTCGTCCCCCTGAAATTATAAGTCTTTTAATGCTTACAATTACATACATACAGGCAATGCACTTATATTCATACACAGGACAGGTTCAACAACTGTACAGCACATAGCTTGTACAGGATCATGGTCACAGCAACCAGTGTCATGGGGGTGATGAAAATGGGAAATATTGTGCCTAGAGCAGGACTCAAACCCACATCTCTTTGCATTCAGGGCCAGTGTGCTAACCATTACACCACCTAGGCTCTCTGATGTGGCTCCTTGCCTGAGAGGTCAGTGCAGACTAATATATATATATATATATATATTTTACCTCGGTATACCGCCTCTGGCTAGCCGCAGGGTAGGGAGAAGGAAGCACATCCGGGTCCAGCAATTAGCATAAGTGACTCACAACGGTAAACACCCCAGACCGGTTTTAAGGCGAACCTCCGAGTTTCATAATATTTTCTCCAACTTGCTGGCGTCGTAGCCACGGGTGAGAGAAGTGTACGGAACAGAGAGAGTGGGCGATCTTTGGATCGATACCCCCCGTTTGGTTGGTTTCATTACCATAACCCTACGGCAAAACTTAGCTTCACGCCTGTACTGAAACGTAATACACGCTATTCTGTACCATATACCTCAACCCAGTTTACTGGTTACACTTTGTGTCGTTGAGATGATTCCGGTTAAGTAACACCTTTGTCGTTACAGGAACCGATGGCCACTCGGCGGAATAAGCAGCCTGCGGCAGCAGAGGGGATTGCCCCTACGGATTACGATTCGTCACCAGCGCCTGAGCCGTCTCCACAGCCCGGGGCACAGGTTTCCGACCGGGACAGTGACCAGCCACCTCAACCAAGTGATTGGGAGGCTAAGATGGCAGCCATGATGGAGGACAAGATGCGCCAATTCCAGGCTCTTTCCTTTGCGGGCCCTCCCCAAATCCCTGATGAGGATTGGGAGGACTTTTCGGATGACGAGGAGGACACAGTGTCGGCCCCCGAGGTTCCGAAACCGAAAGCGCGGTGCAAGAAACGCCGCACTGTGAGCAGCTCAGGTGACGAGTTCACCAAAGCCTCAAACACTAAACGCCCTAAGAAGTAAAAAAAAAAAAAAAAAAAAGACTCGTCCTCGGACTCGTCAAACGACTCCTCTTCCACGGAATCAGATTCCGATACGGAACGCGCGGGAGTGTACGCCAAAATAGGCGCTAAGGTTGGCAAGAAGATTGTCAAGAAAAAGGCGAAGAAGGTGCGTACCACAACCATGATGAGGAATACCGTCAATGGCCACTTTACAACGTTCAAGCCAGTTGAGGTCATTAATAAATTGACGGAACAGATTTCCGGCGTCAAAGGTATTCCCGCTACGGTGTGTAAGGAGATGGATGCTGGCATCCATCTGTCCGACGAACGTCGCCGCTATGAAACTGCCCTTTCTGTAATTCATAAGGCAGTTTTGGGCTCCTTGACTTCTATTATCCCCATTGCTAACCGCATGCAGACCGAGAATAAGTTCTCGTCCTTAGCTCGGGTAATGGATAGGGGCATTGCCTTGCTCGCTGCAGCGAGCAACTATATGACACATCGCCGCTTCGAAAATGTCTTTAAATCCGTCACTACCGACGCGGGCAAAGAGGTCACCCGGTCAAAGAAGATGACGGACCATGACGGCAAGGAATACACCGTCTATACCGGACCTACCCCCATCAAAGGCAAACCTCTGGACAAGTCCAAGATGTTTGGGGGTCAGCTTGCTTATTTGTACAAGCAGGTAGAGGTGGACACTAAGAGTGCTAAGAACACGGAACTCAAGGGCCGTAAATCACAAAACCCACTCGGCTTCCGCCGCAGCCGCACGGATTTTCGCTTCCGCCGAGGAGGAAGGCCGTTCAGGGGGCCCATCCTTCGCATTCAGCCAGAGGGGAAGAGGTCGAGGCGACAGACAATCCTCAAACTGGAACGACAACCGCGGTTACAAACGGGACTTTGTCCCCAAGCCGCAGTTCCCCAAACCAGGGAACAAGTAGAGAACGCCACACAAACTTTTCAGCAGCCTGGCCCTGACATGGTCACAGAGGAAACTCAAACTGACGTAAGCCTTTTTCAAGCGGGCAACATTGTTAATTGTTTAAAACAATGGCAACAATTAACCACTAACCCAGAGGTTCTTAGTATTGTTAGAGGCATTGCTATTCCTTTCACAGAATTCCCTATACAGAAAAGAGCACCTTTTCCATATAAGTTCAATTCACACGAAAAATTCCAACTAAATGAACAGGTTGGGGTTTTTGAAGCCAAAGGCATTGTCAAACGAGTACAACATACTAAAGGTGAATTCATTTCCAATATTTTCTCCACTCCTAAACCAGATGGGTCTATCCGCATGATTTTAGACTTAACTAAATTGAATGAAATCATTGAATACCAACATTTCAAAATGTTTTCTTTAGAAACAGCTCGTGATCTGATCACCCCAGAGTGTTGGCTAGCGAGTGTTGATTTAAGAGATGCTTACTATACCGTCCCTATTCAAGAGGGGTTTCGAAAATATTTACGGTTTGTTTGGAATGACCAGCTTTTTGAATTTACCTGCGTACCTAATGGTTTGGCGTGTGCGCCACGACTTTTTACTAGGTTGTTGAAACCGTTTTTTTCACACATGGCTAAACTGGGTCATTGTATGTTTCCATACATTGATGATTCTTTCATTATGGGACAATCTTTCGAACAATGCGAGCTCGCCGTTCAAGATTTATGTCAACTGTTCTCAAACTTGGGTTTCTTCATCCATGCTAAGAAATCCGTGTTTTCTCCTACTAAGCAGCTTAAGTGTCTAGGCTTCATTTTGAACACGACGGCCATGACCGTGTCCCTTACACAACAAAAGAAAGATAAGCTGCGGGACACAGCGATACAGCTGTTAGACATTTCTAGGCCAAAGATAAGACAGGTCGCAGTCTTAATCGGTATAATGATTTCATACAGCCCTGCTATTCTATATGGGGCCGCACACATTAAGTCCCTGGAAATCGATAAAAATCTAGCTTTGGCCCGCGCCAAGGGTAACTTTGAAAAGACAATGTTTATCTCTGAAAGTGGACTAGCCGACATTTTTTGGTGGCTAAGTCACTTTGATAACTCCCCCAATCCCATTCGAATGGGTGAGCCCAATACTACAGTTACGACTGACGCGTCACTCCAAGGTTGGGGGGCACATCGCAATGATGTAGCAATGGGGGGACGATGGCTAGAATCGGAAATTTTCTGAACATATTAATGTTTTAGAATTACGAGCCATTTACTTAGGTTTAACCAGCCTTGTTAAAGTACCCAAAAATAATGTTTGTATCCTTACGGATAGCACCACAGCCATGGCTTATGTCAGAAATATGGGAGGTACAAAATCTATTAAGTGTAACGAGTTGGCACTACACATTTGGAATTGGGCGCAAAAATTTGACGTCTGGTTAACAATAACACACATACCCGGAATGCAGAATTGCCTTGCCGATAAGATGAGTCGCCATTTCCATGACCACTTAGAGTGGTCACTAAACCCATCAATTTTCAAACAAATCTGTAAATTATGGGGCTGGCCGGATATAGATTTATTTGCTTCACGTAATAACTTTAAACTGGAGAAATATGTTTCGTGGCACCCAGAACCAAATGCTTGGCACATAGATGCCTTCTCGCTAACTTGGCAAAATCATTTCTTTTACATTTTCCCCCCTTTTACCATTATTAGCAAAGTCGCCCGAAAGATACTAATGGAGAAAACACACGCCATCCTCATCGTCCCCGAATGGGACACTCAACCCTGGCTAGCGAGACTAGTCGCGACGGCCAAAAGCATGCTACGCTTCCCAAGATACCGAGGAAATCTGAAACATCAGGGACCGTTAGCGCGCCACGGAAACGTGTCGACGACTCCTTTGGTAGCATTCCTTTTTTAAATAAATATTTGGAACAATTCGGCTTGGATAAGATTACACAACAACGTTTGGTCTCTCACGCCTGGAGGAAGGGAACTGAAAATGTATATCACGTATTTAAAGAAATGGGGTATTTATTGCTTACTTAAGAAAGTTAAGCCTATGAACCCAACAATATCCCAGGTAGGACGTTTCCTACGTTTTTTGGAAGACGAAGGTTTAGGGTATGGCGCTATCAATGCAGCCAGATGTGCGCTCTCAATAATCCTACCTAGGATTAATGGCGAAACAATGGGAAAACATCATGTTATTTGCTGGATCATACGATCAATTTATCAGAGGAACCCTCCCAAACCCAAATATAATAGGTTTTGGGATGTTTCTCTTGTGTTTAAACTCTTCAAGGACTGGCCAGAGAATAAGTTCCTGGACGTTAAGCTATTAGGCTTCAAAGTAGCTTTGCTCCTTCTGCTCGTTACAGGACACAGGGGGCCAAACTATAGTCGCCCTGTCGCTCAATGGTCTTGAAATCGATAGCAAGGAAGCAACGTTTGATCTAACAACTTTGTTGAAATCAAATCGTTTAGGTGATCCCCTGTCGACAATAAGTGTCACTAGTTTCACAGAGGATCGCAAGTTATGTGTAGTCTCCGCAATACGGACATATATATCCAAGACACGAACAATACGCAACTCAAGGCAGCTTTTGGTGAGCTTTATTAAGCCACACAAGGGCATTTCGAGGGACACCCTCGCCAGATGGACCATGACTGTGTTAAAACTTTCAGGAGTAAACACAAACAGATATTCATCGCACTCTACACGTGGTGCAATGGTATCTAAGGCCAGATTACTTGGCATTTCCGTGAAACGGATCCTGGCTCATGCAGGATGGAAAACTGCTAGATCGTTTGCAAAACATTATCACAAGCGACTAGAGAAGCCTCAACCTATCGCACAGAGGCTACTCACCAACTAAAAGACACAGGTGAGACAAAGTGCACTTTTTCGCTTTTTTGTCATAACAATTGTACAAACATACTTAAATAAGACTTGATAATAGAATAGTAACTAACAGGAATATCAGGATAAAAATGATATTACGTAAAGGTCTCCCTAGCCTGCGGCTAGCCAGAGGCGGTATACCGAGGTAAAATAGATTAGTTAGACGAATCTTACCTGGGTATAGATGATGGATAACTATTGTTTTACCATGTATATATATATACACACTAGTGCATAGATATCAAATGTTCTAAATATCGTGCGGCGGCCGTGCGGTGAATTTAGGGTTGCCTTATGATGGCCACACAGCACACATTTGTATGCTCTAGTTACTAGTCTAGTATATATGTACACAGTACATACAAGGTATACATACATAAAAGGTATACATACATACATACATACATACGTACGTACATACTTACGTACATACATACATACATACATACATACATACATACATACATACATACATACATACATACATCATCATCATCATGCTGTCGGTCGGGATGCGACAAAGACTGCTTTCATTATTTGACTGCCGCTTTCCATTTAGCTCTCTGCTGTGAGAGTTGCATCCATGAGTCGGTCTTAATGTCTCTCTGCAGTTGTACATTTGATGAAAGCTGCCTGCAAAAGTGTTGAAGTGCTGCTGGCTTTTGCAAGTTACCAGTGGCACTCTCTCGGGGAGCAAATAGAGGTTTCACACCGGCAAGAACATGTCAAGACAGGCGCAAAACTATTTGTCCCTGCAGTGGCTGGTCGGGAGATGTTTGGAGTTCCATACATCAACCACCCTTAATGCTGCCACAGTGACATAGTTTTCTGGTTAGGGTTTGCTCCCTTAGCCTTCGGTTCTGTCAAGAACCTGTACCACAAGGCAGTAGTTTACAACTCTGCAGGGCAGGGGCGTCAAATTCCCTGAGGTATTGCTATACCTGCAATACCTGCATACCTGGATATATATAGATACACATATATCTATATACATATATATAGGCACTTATATGGACAAATTTAAAACAGATTTTAAAATCTTTTACGTCAAGGCTATATATTCTGCAATATGGTGAAGTTATTTGCGTACCTCAAGAATATCCGCAGCCTGGAGGCCCTCAGTGATGTCTTCGAACAAACTATAGGATACAAAAAAGGACATGAATTTGGACTACTATTTAGAAACTTATGTCAATTTTGGTGGAAAAAGTTGCTGATTTAGGAAGCTACTGCTAAGGAAGGGGCGGGGGGTGGGGGGGGGGGGAGTACCAGAGTGCCGGTCAGTTGGCTGACATACATACATACATACATACATACATACATACATACATACATACATACATACATAAATACATACATACATACGTACGTACATACATACATACATACATACATACATACATACATACATACATACATACATACATACATACATACATACATACATACATACATACATACATACATACATACATACATACATACAGACACACACACACACACACACACACACACACACACACACACACACCTTGTATGTATGTAGTAATATACAACTAGCCTGAACTGAGACAACCAAAGGTACGTGGTCTCTGTAGTCTAGTTGTTACATTGTTGAGCTTGAAATCTGAAGTTGTTTGGTCTTGTGGGTTCAACCCCCATACACTCCACTACTCTTTTACATTCAACAACGTTTCCCTTCTATTTACAACCTTTTACAATAGTAAAACAACCAAAAAGCAACAACAAAAAGCGATGGTAGCCATAACTTGGTTTACCAATTACGGATTTTAAGTTTTATTTTGAGCTAAGTAACTATGATAATACAATTTGTAAGCACATCGCCTTACTATTGAATCAGTTGGGCTGGCTTACAGTTACACCCCGGTCACACTAAGCTTGTGACAAAAAAACAAAACCAAAGCAACAAGAAAAATACACATCAGTCACCAACCTCATAAAAGCAATGGGGCAACACTGTCTCAATTTTCCACCCGTCCATATATTATCCCAGATCTAAAATACAAATCAGTGAACCTTATCATTTAATTAACCATTTTTGGACATGGATTATATTGTATTGCCGATATACATGTTAATGTGTCTTCCTGACTTGCAGTGCTGCGGGTTGGCTATCTGCTGGGGCAGCCTGAGCGACATGCCAGGGTCGCCAGCCACCAGCTCCAACAGGTTCGGTTCAAAAAGACCAGTCGCAGCAAGCTCGCTCCCGTGGACAATGAGAAGCAAAATTTGTGGTTCTTCAAGAAAAAGTTGGTGCATATTAAATTTGACCATCAATAGCCGATGTTTACTTTTTGTGCTGGGGGGTCGTTAAACAAACAAACAAACAAAATTGAATATTACTCCTACTCAAAATAGGAGTTAAGTTTCATTTGTTACATCAGTTTTTAGTTTAGTTTTAAAATGGCAATAGTTCACTATTATAGAAGGTTAAAGCAAAATACCTATCTAGATTTGATCCCACATAAGGTTCATGTTATTTGATCAGGGTCCCTATGGGGCCTCGACAATCTTGAAAAGTCTTGAACTTCATTTGCCCCATTTCAAGGCCTTGAAAAGCCTTGAATTTAAACCTATTTTGGGTAATTAGTCTTGAAAAGCCGTGGAAACCATTAAACTGTCCCGACTGATCTAAATTAGTCCGTAATCGCCATTTGCCATTGTTTTTCCCCCTGAAACTCAAATAAAAACAGCCTTGAATTCCTATCAAAACAGCCTTGAAATAGCCTTGATTTCTATCTCTTCACACATGTACGGACCCTAATTGATCGACATGTGGATAAATGTGACCTCATGGTGACAAGGTGATGATGTAGATTGTAATTGACAGGAAGGTGGCTGTCCAGGAGGTGGACCTGTCCACCCTGAAGCCGTTCCCAGAGGATGACGTGTGGCTGGCCAAGTACTATGTGCCATTTAAGTACGACCTCGTCACGGCGGTCCAGATGCACCGTGAGGCCTGTCAGGCCGCCATGCTGAACGCGCCCAGCACCAAGCTCAACTTGACACTCAGGTTGGATCTGCGCACTAAGAAAAAGGTTGGTTGCTTGGTTTTTGGAGTTTTATGTCATGGCAACATCTAAAGTCATATCAGGATGGGTACTGACTTGTGACAGTGCGCACTCATGGCGACTTTATAGTTCTGCCCTCACTGGGAGACCAGGCCATCCGCACCATGACCTGATATCCCACTCAGTCACATTATCCTGACACAGTGCCAACCAATCCTTGCCCTATCCAAATAATGCCGAGCGCCTGGCTAGGAAGCGACACATATCAATTTAAGTCATTGGTTTGACTCGACCAGGGTTCGAATATCACAACTTACCAAAAACTCTAAGAAAAAGGTAAGCGCTGAAGCATTTTTCTGATTGATACAGGGGTGTCGGCCTTTGTCAGTACCATGAAAAAAAAATTGAATTGAGCTTTTATTATTGTTATTGTATTGCCCGAATTGGTAGAATGTAGGCTACCTGTGTGGAAGGTCGGGAGTTCGAATACCGGTCGAGTTAAACCAATTACTTACAAAGTTAATACTTGTCGCTTCCTAGCCTGACGTTTGACATTACTAGGATAGAGCATGGACTGGTTAGGTGAGTATCGGATAATGTGACTGAGTGGGATATCAGGTCATGGTGCTGGCAACCTGGTCTCACAGTGTGGCAGCACTATAAAATCACCATAAGTGCGCACTCTCACAAGTCGGTACTTGTCCTGATATGACCTTAGATATGTTGCTAGGACGTAAAATCCCAACAACATATTTATTATTATCAATATTATCATTTATTATTAATATTAATTATGAATATTAATTATTATTATCATTGTAATTATTGTTGAATATTTGTATATGCCGCCTCGCCTCCAACAGAGTGTTTTAAAATGTTTGCAGAGGGCGGGATGGGTGATATGAATTAGTGCCAAAAAGTCAGTTCATGGATGTGCTTTTAGAGCTATGTCTAAGGCAATGTCTAAGAGCTTATCCAGATATACTCTATACTGAGCAAGTCCACCTCCAGCTAGCGGCCTGCCCCAGTAGTGGTTATATCAGTACATATATACGCCGTGGTTGGTCACTTTTACAGGTGGTAATATCTCTAAAGTAGCCATTTAAAATAAAAGTTACTTCAAACTAATGTAAAGTACATTATAATGATTTAAAAAAATACCCCATGGTTGTATTTTCATGTCAAATATTTCCAAAGTAGTCATTTAAAATAAGTTACTTCAAACTAAAGTAAAGTAGATTATAATGATCAATCTATAGTGTATTTATGTCAGAAAATGGCTGAAATTCAAAACCTTTGGATCACTTACGTGAATAGCAGAACTCGCATAAGAATGGTAGATGTGTTTTGGGTCAGAATTCCCTGATGTCATTTGTAATAATAGGTCACATATGGTTCCCTCCTTAGCCTTTCTAATATCTTGAAACTGTTCCAATTCCGTATAAGTTATCTTAACTGTACGGTATACAGGGATGTAAGATCTCCACGATTCTTTTTGATTTCCGCGATTTTTTGTTAGTAAACCTGTAATGTATCAGTTCTAAAATCTCTAGGATGTAAAATCCCAATAAAGAAACAATCTAATTCGATGTATTTTCTCCGTTTAGTACATGAATTCTACACAAAACCAGAAACACTTGAAGCATTAAACTCTGCCCCAGTTTGGTAACGGCTGGTGTTGGGTCAGCAGCCAGCCACAACTGGACGCGGTGGCCGAATCAGAGTGCAAGCTTCCCGTGCGGAAGGTCGGAACTTCAAGATTCCTGATCGAGTCAAACCAATGACTTACAAAATTGATACTTGTCGGTACTTATCTTCGCACTCAGCCTTACTAGGATAGGGCAAGGGCTGATGAGCTCAGTGTCAGGATAAGATGACTGAGTGGAAAATCGGATCATGGTGCCGGCGGCCTGGTCTCCCAGTGGGACAGCATTATAAAGTCGCCATGAGTGCGCATTGTCACAAGGCGGTACTTGTCTTGATGTGACCTTAGATGTTACCAGGACGTAAAACTCCAACAAACAAACAAGCAAATAGGCAGCCACTGTTGGGGTGACGGCTGGCATTGGGTTCATCTTTAATAAAACTGACAGAAACTCAAAACAAACGGACTATGCAACTTTATTATATGTTCACCAAAGCTCATCTCCTTTTTCATTTCAGACAAAGTTTATGAACATCATTAAGAAGACTATTGTACTACCCCATAACTTTGACGACGGTATTAAAAATCTTGTCATGGTTTTCGTCAAGGTGAGGATGCCTTCATTGAACACCCTTCATTGTACGATTTCTCTGTAATTAAACACTAATTAATGTATGGTTGTATTGTCACCCCCTTCTCCCATCCCACCCTTAACAATTGTCCAAAGCTGCTGTAACCTTTTCAGCCTTAAATAGATTTCAATTGTAAAGTCCCTGAAGTCTTGACCGAATTGTTGACAAAACTGATTATGTGATGTTAGTGCAATTAAATTGATATATATCTCAAAAACCGTTGAAAATCATATTGATTTTATGTGAAAGTAAGTTGATTTCTCTTTCAAATGATACCAAAGTTAGCCTCCTTGGTATTATTGGTTATGAGATGTGATATGGTTATGAGATGTGATATGGTTATGAGATGTGATATGGTTATGAGATGTCATATGAGATATGATGTGAGATATGGTAGGCGCATTCAGGCACGTGTAATTTATTTGCAGGACCGTATGGGGACTTCCGACCTTAGAGGGTTAATATTACTATGTGATAAAACGATTTAATAGGTCAAAGTTAGAGTTTAGATTAGGAAATTTAGCTCATTCAAATTCTTCCCCTCCCCTCATTGAAACTAATTATTCATTTGACTGAAAAAGTGGTTAAATATATTTATTTCATGTTTTATTGAAAGACATTATTTTTGCCTCATTTATGCACGTCTAATAGTCGTCATAGAGAGGAAGAGTGGCCTATATTTTAATAAGCTGAAACCCATTCGAAAACACTACCCAGAAGGTGTAATAATACACCCGTCTATCCATCTATCCTTCAGTTCATCCTTCCATTCATCTATCCATCCATCTATCTAACCGTTCATTAAGTGGCCTGATTAGTAGAGCGCAGGCTTCCCGTGTGGAAGGTCAGGTGTTCAAATTCTGGCCGAGTCAAACCAATGACTTACGAAATTGATACTTGTCACTGCCTAGCCTGGCACTCGGCATTATTAGATTGGGCAAAGACTGGTTAATTCAGTGTCAGGATAATGTGACTGAGTGGGATATCAGGTCATGATGATGGCAGCCTGATTTCCCAGTGGGGCAGCACTATAAATTTACCATGAGTGCGCACTATCACAAATCAGTACATGTCCTGATATGGCCATAGACGTTGCTAGGACGTAAAATCACAACAAACAAACAAAACAAACCACCCATTCATCCATCCATCCAACCATCTATCCATCTGTAAAATATTTCGATTCACGGCATCGGGGGGAATGCAAATGTTCTATTACTAAACAGGTGTACGTGACCAAGCGCATGTATGTATATACATGTAAGTGCTGGTGGTGTCTGAGTGGGATGTAAATAGACATAGTGGTGCTGGCAGGGCTGGGTGAAAGGGCACTCAGGGCCTACCCCCTCCCCCTATGTTGGGTAGGATCACCACACTCAGGGTCAAGGTTGTTGGTGGCCAGGGGGCCATACAGCTTGGTGGTTATGGGCAGACCACTGGTAGCCATGGGGACCAGGAATGCTGGATCCCTATTGGTAGGGCCAAGAATGATTGTTTGCCATTGGGGGAAAGGGGTTGGGTGATATTCTACAATGAACCCATGTAACCATATAAATAATAAACCAGCGGGCTTGACTCTCTCTCTTCCGTTACACTTTATTCTCTTCCTTTCTCTGTATTGATTTCACCATAGCCTGCCTACACAACCACAGATTCGAGCTTTAGCCATTTTACACATCCATCCACCCACCCACCCATCCATAGTAGTAAATCATATCTTCCATGTTTACAAAGGACGAAGAGGGAAGGAGGATTGCAGAAGAGCTTGGAGCGAACATTGTCGGTGGGAGCGACCTAGTGAAAATGGTAAGTTGCCATTGTGTTTTTCCCCCCAGAAATCCAAATTGAAATAGTCTTAAATTCCTATCAAAAACAGCCTTGAAAAGCCTTAAAATAGCCTTAAATTCCATATCTTCACATATGTTCCGTGGCCCTTTCAAGGGGCCCAGCCAAGAGTATTCCTCATCCCATTCGGTATTGAATTCGTCATTTTCTTATTATTGAATAATTGAGAACACACTGGATTATATTAAATTTTTTCTGTGCCAGATCAACAAGGGCGAAGTCCGGCATGACGACTTCGACCACGTGGTGTGTCACGTGGACATGTTGAATGAGCTCACCACTACCCGGAAGTTCCTCAGGGACTTGTATCCCACAAAGAAAAATAGTAAGCAGGAAGGCCACTCTCCGAATCTATATTCTTATCCACTGCTGATTTTATAGGCCGTCAGCCTGTATCAGGATGTCTACTACACCTCGCATTCCCAGGGGGTCACACATCTAGTAGTGATCAGGCTCAGTATTGCTTACTTTGGGTATGTTAAGTTCCGCATATGGCAACAGGAAAGAAAGCCAGTCTATCCTGTTTGGAGCAATTCATTATCTAGCTAATAAGAGAAAATTTACCCAGCGCACATGCATAAGGATTATTTTCTGAATTATTGCAGCACCATTTTTTGTCCCCCCCCCCCCCCCCCCACCAACCTCTGGTGCAATTCTCGCACATTTTGCACTTTGTTGCACCGATATGCTGTTTAGTGTCGATAGCCTTAACTGCTGGAACCCAAGAATGTCCATCTTGCTGATATGAAGAGTCATTTCCCCGCATTACACTGTTATATCCTTATATTGCGATATATTTGTTACATTATATATATTATTTTTTACCAGCGACACAAAGGAGTTAGCTCTAAGATGACGCTCACACAGCTAATAAATAGATTTGTCTGCAATTATTATATTAATGACAATATGGATTTAATTAGAACACCCTCACTAGAAGGGGATATTCTGAAGTGTTGTACAAGAAAGCCAGAGTAGGAGATATTTCCGAGATTTTATATATTTACTGATTAACGTTAAGCAAAATTCCAAGGAATCAGGATGTATATGATAACAGTTGGGTAGTTTGAATCCCATTCTTATATGACCTTAGATGTTGCTAGAACATAACTCCCAAACAAGAACGAGTTAGGTATGGGCGATAATATAGGCAAAACAAGGATACTTGAAACCTGACTTCCGGCATTTTTCCCGCGATTCCCTAACAGTGCTAAGTCTATGGGAGAAGATCCGCCTTTGGGAGAAAATTTGCCATAGGTGTAATAATCTCGGCTTCATTTCCACGGTTTTTGCTGGCCACTACTTTCATCCCTGTATTATTATATTTCCTTGCACAGGCAACCTGGGTACAGATATTGCGAAGATGGTGGCCTTCTTCGTGTCTGGGAAGACATACGAATCGGTGAAGCTGGATGATGCCATTGGGAAACTGGACATCACATTAGGCACAGTAAGGAATTTCCTTATATATGTTCAGAAAGAGGATAATGTTAAGTGGGGGAAAAAAGATAATTTTTTTTGTTTCTAGCAATGTCACGACTAGAAATTCAGGGATGAAATATCTCTGTTTGTGACTCGTATCCCTGGAAATTAAATTTGGGTGGAGGTGAAAATACAACTTGCTGAGAGAATTTTAGATTGGTCTACAGTATCTAAATTTGTGTAAATTTGTGTGCTGTTACCATTTCATTCATATGCAACCGGGCGCGGTGGTCGAATCGGTAGAGGATGGGCCTCGCGTGCGGAAGGTTGGGAGTTCAGTTCCCGGTTGAGTCAAACCAATGACTTATAAGATTGATACTTGTCGCTTCCTAGCCTGGCGCTCAGCATTAATAGGATAGGGTAAGGACTGGTTTGCTCAGTGTCAGGATAATGTGACTGAGTGGGATATCGGGTCATGGTGCCGGCAGCCTGATTTTGCAGTGGGGCACCACTATAAAGTCACCCCGAGTGTGCAGTCACAAGTCGATAACCGTCCTGATATGACCTTAGATGATGCCAGGACGTAAAACTTCTAACAACCAATCTTCATGTGCATGGCGCCATCTGTGTTCACTTAGCGTAACTGTTCAAACAATAATGCAATAGTAAACTGGTGCTATGTGTAACGCAGAGACATGTCCCACCTAACAACCTTCACATCCTTACTGAAACAGGACGGTATGGGCTGATCGGTAAGAGCGCCCGCCGGCTTCCCGAACGCGAGCTCGTGGGTTCGAATCCCGACCGAGTCAAAACAATAACCTACAAAATTGATACTTGTTGCTACCTAGCATGGCGCTCGGTATTGTTATATCCAAACTCAATATCTTGCAAGATGATGCACATGAGAAAATGTTCATAATTAAGCTAAATTCCACAATTATGTGTCAATTTTGCTCATCTTGATGCTGGTCAATACCGTATACCATCCTAGATGCCAGTAGATACCACACACATCCTTTGTATGAGATTAATGGAAAAACTGGGAACTTTTGGAAGTAAGAGCTAGTGACTAATTGAAAACTCCTCTATCGTTGCTCACAACAGCTGGACATGCCTGATGACCATCTGATGGACAACTACAACGCCTTTATTGAGGCCATCTGCTCACATCGCTCTGCGCAGCTGGGTGAGTTTACACCACCTTACATCATTGTTGTCATCTCCGAATAGTAGACCGACCGGTCCTGGTGACTGAATCGGTAGAGCGCAGGCTTCCTATGTGGAAGGTCAAGATTTTTATTCCTGGCAAGAGTCAAACCAATGACTTACAAAATTGATATTTGTCGTAACCTAGCCTGGCGCTAGGCATTACTAGGATAGGGCAAGGACTGATTAGCTCAGTATCAGTGGCACTGAGTGCAAAATTAAGTCATGGTCTGATCCCCCAGTGAGGCAGCACTATACACAGGGATGAAAGATCTCGCGATTTCGCGGATTTCCGCGATTTTTTATATTGACCAATTAACGCTAAACAAAATGCCAACAAATCAGGATATATATGACAACACTTGGGTAGTTTGAAACCTTAGATGTTGCTAGAACATAAAAATCCAAACAGGAACGAGTTAGATATGGTCAATAATATAGGCAAAACAAAGATAGTTGAAACCTGACTTCCGGTATTTTTCCGCGATTTCCTGACAGTGCTAAACCTATGGGGGGAAATCCGCGTTCTCGCGGAAATTCGCCGTCAGTGGTAATAATCTCGGCTTAATTTCCGCATTTTTTGTTGGAGACCACTTTCATCCCTGATACAGTCACCATCATGAGTGTGCACTATCACAAGTCAGTCGGTACCCATCCTGATATGACCTTAGATGTTGCCAGGACGTAAAACTTCCAACAACCAACTGATATCACCTTAGATGTTACCAGGATGTAAATCCCCAACAAACAGACAAGACAGACTTTCTTTCCTTCCGTCAGGTCCATTCATCACGAGCGGGAGCCTGAAGTGTCTGCCTTCCCTGGAGGTGTTCCCCATCAGCCCGAACCTGCTGCGGCCTGTCGACCAGCGGGAGGCTGAGGTGGCCGAGCTGCAACAGGAGGAGGAGGAGGAGCCTGCAAAGGTGTGCAATCTTCTATCCTTCACCAAAGGTCACCCCAAACTCTCAGATCATCCAGGGTCCATACGGGGCCTGGAAAGTTGAAAAGTATTGAACTTCATTTCCTCCATTTCAAGGCCTTGAAAAGCCTTGAATTTAACCTATTTTGGGTAATTAGTCATCAAAAGGCTTTAATTCCATTAAATTGTCCCCACTGATCTGAATTAGTCTGAAATTGTCATTCGCCATTGTTGTTTTTTTCCCTGAAATCCAAATGAAAATAGTCTTTAATTCCCATCAAATACAGCCTTGAAAAGCCTTGAAATAGCCTTGAATACTGGGTATAGTATCAAACGTCCGTCAAATCACATGGCGATTGTGCCTTCTTCTGTGTGGCAGGTCCTAATTGAATGCATGGATGAACAACCTCTGCGATTTTGTGATTTCCACCATTTTTGATATTCACCGATTAACGTTCACAAAATGCCAATATATATATGACAGCAATTGCTTATTCCAAATCCCGTTCTTATATGATCTTAGATGTTGCTAGAACATAAACCTGAAACAAGAAAGAGTTTGGTATGGGCGATAATACAGTCACAATAACGACAGTTGAAATAAACCTGACTTCTTCTGGCATTTTCCCCACGATTCCCTGACAGTGCTAATCCTATAGGGGAATATCTGCATTGTTTGCGGAAATTTGCATTGGTTTAATAACCATGGCTTAGTTCTGCCAGAACCCTGTAGGCGGCACCACCATCTCGGCCTGATTTCGGATTTTTTTATATCAGATACCGCGTTCATTCCTGCTTCATAGAACAGGTTGTCAGAGGAAGTAAGAAAAATAGCATCTCGTGACAAAATTTAAATTGGTCCTGAAAGACTCGGCTGTTTAAAGTAACTTTTTGTGTTGAATGAAATTTGTCCAATTTTCAAATAGTGTAGCCATGTTGTAAATATGTCATGGTTTTATTGTCCAGCACTCTAGAATATGTCATCTGAGTAAAGGTACTCTATTAAATTAACATTATTTTCATTATTATTATTAGGTCAATGAAGACGAGGACTCAGACGATGAACAGCCACAGACGGCGAGGAAGAACAAGTGAATCGAATGAGAGAATAATTATTAAGGTCGTGACTGACGGAATTCATAAAGAGGAAATAAATAAACTGAGAATGTCACTTTTGTCAACATTATTTGCTTCAATTATGAGTAAACTTTATTTTCATTTATTGGATAATGAGATTGTAAATACTAATAAAATATCTGTGCCTGTATGTTATGTATTTCCGGTCGTTGTTGATTCTTATTGATAGATTCATAAGAAATTGTAATTCTTCAGCTTATGAGTAAATCGACTAAAATATTAAAGTTGCATAGTCCGTTGGTTTTGAGTTTCAGACATTTCCTGAGATAAATACATTAAGTTTATCATTATAATTTACCTTACTTTAGCTTGAAGTAACTTTTATTTTAAGTGGCTAACTTTTGAGATATTTGAAGTGGAACCATGCAAGATTAATTTTGGCAAGCTTGCCAAAACTCTGACACCATTGCATTCTGCAGTAACATGATCTATTCAATTGCCTCACTATTCCCTTCTGTGTGGTGACAAATGCTTATTAAGTGCATCAGTATCCAAGCTAGATATGTAGAATCAAATTTAGATCATTGTTTTGGTTCTGAAAATTTGATGATTTCATCAGATTGTGCAGCTTTAAGATTCCTGCTGCTAACATGAGAATTATAGCTAATAGACGCGCACAGTGCTTAGTTCTATCGTTTACCTGAATAATCCCCACAATGAATAACGCTGCAAAGAGATTATTGCCAAAAGGAGCTCTGCAAATTCCTATTTTATATTATCCGCCTATCTTCTAAGCACAACTCAATGTCCTGATATAGGAAGTGTTCTGGCATCAAAGGAGTAGTCACAAAGTAAATAAATTGAGCGTCTCCCGTTTTGGTGGATCGTGGGGTTCGAACCCTGGTCGAGTCAAACCAATTACTTACAAATTGATTCTTGTCACTTCCTAGCCAGGCGCTCAGCATTATTAGGATTCGGCAAGGACTGGTTAGCTCAGTATCAGAATAATGTGACCGAGTGAGACATCAGGTTATAGTGCTGGCAGCCTGATCTCTCAGTGGAGCAGCACTAAAGTCTCCCAACCTAGCTAAAGCTAAGATTCCTTACCCGCGGAATGCGGCATGCGAATGCGGCAAAAAATCGAAAAGCATCTAAGTCAATGGGGGTGATTCCTTACACGCGGCATGCGGCATGCGAATACTGAATCGGTCCATGTAGCGATTGGTGCGGCATGCGAATGCGAATGCTGCTGTGTTTGCCATAGAAAACAGTGGTGAGGAAACCTGACACTGTGTGTGGGTGTGGGTGTGTGTGTGGGTGAAAGGACCCATCCCGTAATCACGCCGCACGCCGCATGCCGCATGCCGCATGCCGCATGCGGCATACCGTGTGTAAGGAATCCTAGCTTTAGGCCACTCACTCCCAGTAAATAGTTAGCTTTAAATCATGCAAAACCAGACAGGGTGGCCGAATGAGTAGAGCATCCGTCTCCTGTTTTGGGAGATTGGAACCCATGAGTTGGTGGGTTCTAATCCTGGTCGAGTCAAACCATTGACTTAAAAATTGATACCTGTCGCTTCCTAGCCTGGCGCTCGGCATTATTAGGATAGGGCAAGGACTGGTTGGCTCAGTGTCAGGATAATGTGACTAAGTGGGATATCAAGTCATGGTTTCCCAGTGGGGAAGCACTATAAAGTCGCCATGAGTGCGCACTGTCACAAGTTGGTACCCATCCTGCTAGGACCTTAGATGTTGCTAGGACGTCAAACAAACAAAACATTAAATCATGCAAACGATAAATAGTCATTTTTTGATTATATATATAACTTCTCAAATTAGCCACCGATTCCATAGGAGCCCTTGCTGGCTTTCCATGTGGGAGGTCGTGGGTTCTAACCCACACCAAGTCAAACCAATGAGTGATTTACAAAATTGATACCTGTCACTACCTTATTTGGTACTTGGTATTTTTTGTTGTTGAACCCTCCTATCCTCGGAAAATGCTCATTGGATGGCTGTCTCTCAGTCATTTAACCTTGTGTGCCGGGTACCTCCGGATCCCCAGATTTACCCTGCGACCGACACCAAAAGGCTTTGATCTTAGCTAAAAGGCCGAGAACCGATTACTAGGATGTGGCAAGGACTGGTTTGCTCAGTATTCAAATACTGACTCTTGGGTGGTTCGTACCCTTGACGGCTACAAGCTCCAGCTCTGCAGCAATATAGAATGGCACCAATAAATTGGTCCGTTCTTTGGAATGAAGATTTAACTTCAGGTGGGGCGGTTGTAGGAGCGGGGGGAACTTTGCAACAATAACAACAAGTTGTTGGAGTGATACTGGATCACCGGTCCGATTCTAGCTGTGCACTCATGTCCAGTAACCGATGGTTCAGCTGAGTCAAAGGGCTCTGTGATGACCAGTTGGTGAGCCGGAGACACAGAGTCAGAGGTAGAAAGTGAAATGCTGGCCAGCTCCCCCTTCTAGAACTCTTTCCAGACATTATCAAGGAGGAGCGGGGCACAGTGGAGAGCAGATGGACGAAGTGCGGCCTGGACAGCAAGTGTATTCCGATAGCGTGACTAGAGTGGGATATCGATCGGGTAATGCTCATGGTGCTGGTAGCCCAGTATCCCAATGAGGTAGTATTATAAAATTGCCATGTGTCCACACTGTCAGAATTCAATACCACTCCTAATATGACCTCATATGTTGCTAGGATGCAAAGGTCCAACAAACAACTTTTATGAGTTCTCATTTACAGTAGGCCGACCACCAGTGTGATAGAACGTTCGCTAAAGTTACATGCTTAGCCTTGGTGCCGACCTCTCGCGGAGTTGTAAGCTTTATGTGGTTCTGTTACATGCCACTAGGGGGCAGCTTCGAATTTGCAATCCGTCAACTTCATTCCTTGGGCTTGCTTACCAATCTATATACGACGGATTCACAACACAATATAAGAGTAAATCCACGTCCAGAAAACCACCCTACCCGTTCCCAGCATAAACATCCAAAGTCCCAACTCTATGTATTACTCATTTAAAACACCAAGTGAAAATCGTTTTGAATTTCTGTCATTTTTGAAAGATAAATATCCAGTGGATATTTCAACCACGGAAAATGTATATTCTTCATAGAGCTGTTCCTTTCCCTATCCCAGCAATGCCAGGGGTCAGGCTAGTTAGTGACAAGTATTAATGTCAGTGCTTCAGCTGGATTTGAATCCGATTCAAATTCAACCACCTGCCACACAGTTAATAGCAGTAGCTAAACACAACCTACTGACTTTCTTCGACATCTCCCCACTCTCTGTGCAACAATCTGTGATTTTGTTAGTTCTACAATTAGTTAGTTGTTTGGTTACCTGTAGTAATTTTACCTGACTGCCTTCACCAGCTTCATTAGTGGTCATTAGTTTTGGTTTAAAGTTTAAAGTTTCCCGCCTGGGTATATCATGCCTAGCATGTTTACCTTCTAAGAGTTTCCTTGATATTCATTGTATTTTTTTATTATTTCTTGTTTTTTATATTCATTATATATGTAAATATATATATATATACTGTGGTATGCATATATTGCAATACCTCATGGACTTTGACGCCCCTGCCCTGCAGAGTTGTAAACCACTGCCTTGTGGTACAGGTTCTTGACAGAACCGAAGGCTAAGGGAGCAAACCCTGAACAGAAAACCATATCACTGTGGCAGCATCAAGGGCGGTTGATGTATGGACTCCCAACATCTCCCGACCAGCCACTACGGGGACAAATAGTTTTGCGCCTGTCTGGACATGTTCTTGCCGGTGTGAAACCTCTATTTGCTCCTGAGAGAGTGCCGCTGGTAACTTACAAAAGCCAGCAGCACTTCAACACTTTTGCAGGCAGCTTTCATGAAATGTTAAATGGAGAGCGGCAGTCAAGTAATGAAAGCAGTCTTTGTCGCATCGCGACCGACAGCATGATGATGATGATGATATATATATATATATACACACACATATATATATACATTTAGAACACGATGACATCTCACAGTACCCCACCCCTACTTACACGACTCATCACAGCACCACACCCCCAATTACACTATTCACTCATAGTATAACTATGCTTCACCCATCCTAAATGCCTCAAATTCTAACTTCTAAACATTCTAATTGTCAAATTATCACCAGATTCTTGCATTGCTTCAATTTCTAAAGCTTCATCCACTGCCTTTAATTATCAGGCTTACTTATATTTCCGAAATTCTGTGATTCAGTATCAACTGCACATACACAGAACATCTCTCTGTCCCCAAGCTCTGCAGCCGGCAAGTCCAAATCAGTGCTGACATCTACCACGTGACCGGAACTGAGTATTATATTGGTTGGTTGTTGGAGTTTTACGTCCTGGCAATATCTAAGGTCATATCAGAACTGGCACCGACTTGTGACAGTGCACACTCATGGTAATTTGATAGTGCTGCCCCACTGGCAAATCAAGCTGCTGGCACCATGACCCGATATCCCACTCAGTCACATTATCCTGACACTGAGCTAACCACTCCTTGCCCTATCCTATTATTGCAGAGTGCCAAGATAGGAAGCGACAAGTATCAATTTTATAAGTCATTGCTTTGACTCAACCGGGAACCGAACTCCGACCTTCTGCACGCGAGGACAGCGCTCTGCCGATTCGGTCACTGCGCCTGGTGTGAGCGTTATAAGACCCTGCTTAAACAAGCCAATTAGACCACTGTCTGGCAAAGTGCAACTCCCGCCCCCATGTACTTCCAGTGCGATGCTAATAGGAGCCAGTAGAATCCTCAGATAGCTAGAAGCTGCGCATGCGCCCCAAGCTATCTAAAAACTAAAATGACATTATCTGGTTCTGGGATCCTGTTTGTAACGATTGTATCCGTTAACTACCGCTACTTGGAAGTCATTGGGTTGTGTTGTAATGGGGAATTGGCATTGCCTTAAAAAGTGGAACTAGGATAGCTATAACATGTAGACAATAAAGGGAAGTTACACACAAAGTCATGTTTATGATATCAATACCAATTAATTTTTATTTTGCAGAACTCAGGTAGTTATGACACACGTCTCTTAAAGGCACAATTAGAAACAGCTTTACGTGGCTATACTATAGATCATTTGCATTTTTAAAAGATAAATTAAATGAATTCCCCACTCAAAAGAGGTTTGTTTGTTGTTGTTTTACATCCTAGCAACATCTAAGGTCATATCAAGACGGGTACCGACTTGTGACAGTATGTACTCATGGCGATTTTATAGTGCTGCCCCACTGGGAAATCAGGCCACCAGCACCATGATCCGACATCCCACTTAGTCACCTTATCCTGACACCAAGCTAACCAGTCCTTGCCCTCTCCTAATAATGCCGAGCACTAGGCTAGGAAGCGACAAGTATACATTTTTAACCGACCGGGAACCGATTCCCGATCTTCCACACGTGAGGCCTGTGCTCTACCGATTCGGCCACCGCGCCCGGTATCCCACTCGGAAGAAGATGAAGGTAATTATTTATATGTGCTAGTTATAGTACACACAGGACTATGCATTTAAGGAAGTGATGGTGAAATAGATTTAACTAAATAAGCTTAACAATGTTTATTCTACTACACAATCGCAGCCGCTATATTTGCGAGCTATCTTCAGTTTTCTGTTTACTAATTTATGTATTCAGATGTGAACTTAGTGAAGTGATGATGAAATAATAAAATAATATAAGCTTAAAGCTGCATAGTCCAATGAAAACATCAACTTTTCAAAACCAAAGCAGTATTCTAGATTTGATTCTACATATCTAACTTAGATACTGCTGCACTTATCAAACATTTGTGACCACTTAGAATGGAACATGGAATCAATTTAATAGAACCTCATTACTGCAGAAGCCTATGGTGTCACAGTTTTGGCATGCTTGACGAAAGTAATTTTCTGTGCTTGCACTTCAAGTATTTTAAAAGTTAGCCATTTAAAATAAAAGTTACTTCAAACTAAGGTAAGATAGATTATGACAATCAATTTAATATATTTATCTCAGAAAAATGACAGAAACTCAAAACCATCGGACTATGCAACTCTAACATATATAAATTATTCACGTATGTAATACATTGTAAGATCTCTAAAAATTCTATTTCTACTAGGCAATAGCAGTTGCGATATTGTCAAGGCAATCTTTTTTTCATCTTTAGTCTGGGCTTAGTTCTTGCGTGCTACCATCCATCAACTGCAGGTACTCTGCCACTATGACACACCTTAATCAGCTTCAATTAAACTTTCTCTATTGCCTTGTTAGTATTAATTTAAGCCACATCAGCATACAACTAATGGCGAATTCCCATTAAACAACACAAACACACCATCTGGTTTGGATGCTAGATATACATATACAACCTAGGCTAGCAAAGGCTATTCCCACTTGCTATCCGGACCGCACTTCATCCACACCTCTCTCTATCTCCTCTCCGCTGGCCTTGCTCCTCCTTGATATGTCTGAAAAGAGTTCCAGGAGGGGGAGCCCACCGGCATTTCACTTTCTACTCTTACTCTGTCCGTGTCTATGGCTCACTGGTTGGTCACCATAGAGCAAACTATGACTCAACTCTCCTCATTTCTCTTTTCTAGACTCTACCCTTTCTATTTCTCCCAGGCATACTTCTCCCCCTGACCAGGGGAGTTGTGTGCTTGGGTGGGGGCCATGTACCTTTACGTTTCTCTCGCTTTGTTCTCGTTACTGGAACCACTGCTGCACCCATCTTTACCCGCCCTTCCTCGAAACCTTTGGTGCTGTCTGCTGGATACAAGTGCTCAACTACCGCCGGACCGAAGAGATTCGGTGCCGCCCCAACGCTTCACTGTTACAATGTTGTAAAGATGTCCCCAGCTTCTACAACCGCCCCTACTGAAGATTAATCTTCAACCAAAGATTGGGCTGATTTATCGGAGCCTTTCTTATAATGTTGCAGTTCTGCAACCAGTAACCGTCTTAAGGTTACAAACCACCCCAAGCAGCAAGGCTATTCATGGAATCACTATTATGTAACTTTGACATCACTTGTCCTGTGGCCATTATGTGAAATGCTTATATCTATGTACATACATACAGGGACATATCTGATTCTAGGTAAAGATTTCAATTGCCAATTTGCTGTAACAATGTATTTTGCATTAGTATGAACTTAAATTTTATGTAACATTGGTTACTTGGCTGGAAGATTACCCTGGGGATAGTTGGGGGAAGCTAAGCGATTACCTTACTGCTGCTTATGGTTAAATACAACTCAACTCAACCTCTCTCTCTATATTTTCATACACAAATTTGCTTATATGGTGTTGTAGAATAGGATTTGACAGCCACTGTGTACCATATACATGTCGCTCATTGTTTGTCACAAATCATATCTATTGATTGATTAATAATAGTTTAATGCCGCGTTGGCAACAGGGGCCATATTCACAGTAAAATGTTAGTGGTATTTATTCTGTCATTTAAAAAATCACATTTACAAAACGATCAATCTAATATATTTATCCCCAAAATGGGACTTTTCCAAACTTTATCAATGGGAGCCCCATTAAACAGATATACCTACAGATGCGCTATAATTTTCCAGTGATTAAATGGAAAATGATAGTCCTGATTTATAGCTAATAATGAGTCAATATTTAGTAATACCGACTGCATAGTCTGCCATAAATCGAAGTTACTAAAGGCCCTGTCACATTACGGCGTATGGCGGGAGCGTATGGCGGCGTAGCGGCGTTACGTCATATACGTCGGCATACGCCGTATACGCTACTCATACGCTACTCATACGCTACTCATACGCTACTCATAGGCCGTCATGTGCCGGCCTATGCCGGCGTATGCCGTTGTACGCCGCGATACGCTTTCTCCCATCCGTCCGTCCAAATTTTTTTGTGCATGCTCAAAAAATCTCGACCTATGGGAGCGTATGGTTCATACGCTACTCATACGCCGGTGTACGCTCCTCGTACGCCGGTGTATGCTCCTCGTATGCCGGTGTACGCTCCTCGTACGCTAGGGGTGCGCCGGCGTAGGTTACGCATACGCTCAACTTGCTTCACCGGCGTATCTCTAGCGTATGTAGCGTACGCATAGCCTACGAGTTACGTATGGGAGCGTACTTCTAGCGTATGCACAGCGTATGTACAGCGTATGCACAGCGTATTCAAAGCGTATGCCATAGGTCTCGACATCGATATTGACTCATACGCCGCCATACGCTATGCATACGCTATGCATACGCTACGCATACGCTACGCATAGGTTCCATATGCCAATCAAAACTGTCAAAAAATGTCACAGTACGCTCTCATACGCTCTCATACGCTACTCGTACGCTCCACGTACGCTCCTCATACGTTACACATACGCTAAAAAACACCCGATAGGTCACCAAAGGTCATCATAGGCCGGCATTCGCAGGACTTACGTAGGTTTTCAATACGCCCCCGCCATACGCCGTAATGTGACAGGGCCTTAGTGTACGAGCACTACTCAATATTGGTGAAGTAGTCATTATAGATAGACTGGGCTGAGGGATAGAGTATGGGTGCGGGTAGTTGAGATCGTGGTCACGTGATAGTTAGTGGTTGCTTTCGTCTCATTATCGACTGACACCAGCACCACCTACAGGGGCTGGTGAGTACTATTTCCATCCACAAATCTGACAGTGGAATCTGGGCTCATGTATTGCTATATTCACGAGTTTAAAGCTGATTAACCTGACTAAAGCATACAATTTCCAAAACCAAATAAACTATACAGATTTTATTCTACATATCCAACTACTGCTGCATTTATTAATCATTTGTTGATTGTATTAAAGGGAACACCGAGTCAATTTAACAATAGAACATGTTATTGCTGTGGCCGACGTTTTGATTTAGGGTTGCCAAAATTAATTTGGCATGTTTTCATCTCAAATATCTCCCAGGTTAGCCTTGGTCCGGGTCTGTAATATGTCCTACCCTACACCACTGAGGGGAGCCATTAGGGTCCAATGACATTAGTACCCAACCGTGGTCTGAGGGTTAAATATCTCATACAAAAAGGTCGCTTTAAATCTTAATTATAACAAATGGCAATGATGGTCCATATATAATATTGAAAAACCAAATGCACTAAATGACTGGGTCTGTTCTACTGCTTCACTGGCCACAGCTGGTCCAATGTGTTACTAACAAACCCAACCCCAACAGCGAGTGAATGATAATTTCAAGGGATGGGTGGGGAGAGCGGGGAGGGGGGGGGGTTATCAAAATTCAGCTCAGATACAGATTGACTGACTGACACTAAGTATGAATTCATAGAGGGCGCTGCCAGGGGCGTAAACAGAAATAAAACAGATTTGTAAGCACAACATTGTTTGCACATGCTTACAAGAAATAAATCAATTTGAAGCACAACATAAAAAAAAAGTGCATATTGTAAAAGATTTAGTATGGAAAAAAAAATAGCGCCTTGAGAAATTGTTCACACATGCTTAGAGTGGTTGGTTGGTTGTTGGAGTTTTACGTCCTGGCAACATCTAAGGTCATATAAGGACTGGTACCGACTTGCGACAGTATGCACTCATGGTGACTTTATAGTGCTTCCCCACTCGGAAATCAGGCCACCAGCACCATGACCCAATATCCCACTCAGTCACATTATCCTGACACTGAGCCAACCAGTCCTTGCCCTATCCTATTAATGCCGAGTGCCTGGCTAGGAAGCGACAAGTATACATTTTTATAAGTCATTGGATTGACTCGACGGGAAACCAAACTCTCAATCTCGGGTGCGCGAGTTCCGTGCTCTACCAATGGGGGACATTACGGTTTTGTAGTTCAAACAATTGCCGATGGCGTCGCTACTGAATTAGTGGGCCTGACGGTATGGTCCTGAATACTGGCTATTCCTGTGTACTGACATACTGATGGTGTAGTCCTGTCTCCTGGCTGTAGTCTGGTATACTGGCATACTGATGGTTGGGTCTTGTGTACTGACTAGTCTTGTGTACTGACATACTGATGGCGTAGTCCTGTCTACTGACTGTAGTCTGGTGTACTGACTGTAGTCCTGTATGCTGACTAGTCCTGTGCACTGACATACTGACAGTATTGTCCTGTGTAGTGACTAATCCTGTGTACTGACTGTAGTATTGTGTACTGACATACTGATGGTATAGTCCTGAGTACTGACTGGTGTACTGACATACTAATGGAATGGTCCTGACTACTGACTGTTGTCTGGTGTACTGACATACTGATGGTATGGTACTCTGTGCTGACTGTAGTACTGAAATACTGACAGTATAGTATTGTCTACTGAAATACTGATGGTATAGTTCTGTGCACTGACTGTTGTCCTTGTACTGACTAGTCTAGTGTACTGACATACTGCTGGTGAGGTCCTGAGTACAGACTACTTCTGTGTACTGACATACTGATGGTGAGGTCCTGAGTACTGACTACTTCTGTGTACTGACATACTGACGCCATGGTTCTGTGTGCTGACTGTAGTCTGCTGTACTGACATACTGATGGTATGGTCCTGAGTACTGACCATAGTCCTGTGCACTGATTAACCCATTGTACTGGTACTGACATACTGACAGTATGGTCCTGTGTACTGACTGTAGTCCTGTGTACTCAGTGTAGTCCTGAGTACTGGCATACTGACAGCATAGTCCTGTGTACTGACTGTAGTCCTGTGTACTGACTGTTGTCCTGTGTACTGACTAGTCCAGTGTACTGACATACTGATGATATGATCCTGTGTACTGACATAGTAATGGTATAGTCCTGCATGTTGTATTATAGTATCTCCATTTAGGCCCACTAGTACCGATGCGCCACCTATCGTCGGAAAAAGTAACTATGCTAAATGTCTCCCATTAGGCCACCGCGTCCGGTGCTTACAGTGTGACAATGTTGCAATGTCCCTGGCTGCATACCACATATCACATGCAATGATTTATAACTACTTTCTCGATGATTATTGATCTAGAGATAAAGGTTCTGTCAACAGTTGTCCACGTCCATAAATGGTTTATGTCAACATAACGCGAATGTGAATATCTATATAGTCGGCGGCTTGTGACCAAGATTTTGTTGTTGGTAGGTAAATTAGTTGATTAAACAGCAGCAGGGGAAATTTCAATCGCGGACATCTAGGCTTCCTCATTCGACTGCTCCTTCTCCTATCCTAGTAATACAGAATGCCATCTGTCCTATCCTAGTAATACAAAATGCCAGGCTAGGTAGTGACAAGTATCAATGTTTAAGTCATTGGCTTGACTCGGCCAGGGTTCGAACTCGGCGGTTCGAATCCTACGATCTACCAACACGGGAAGCAGGTGCTCAACTCATTATAGAACTGTGTCAGCAATGACGATAATTCCCATGGGTTAAAAATAGGCACAGTTCTATTTATCCACTGAAATATGATAAATATGATAAATATTGAAGATTCTGAACTCATATTTGCATTAGTAAAATACAACAACCCAAAAAACAACAAAAACTATTCCAGAAAAAGCACCATACACCATAATTTAATATTTAGGTTTTAATGGACAGCGACACATTGGATATTAGCAAAGACCCTATAATACTAAGACGGCTCACTCAGCCTGTACTGTGTAATCAAAATGATCAAACCCACCACTTGGTGCGCTGGCTGTTCTCTTGGTTAAACAGGTGCTATATTATATGTATAAATGTATATATGAATGTGAAAGATGTGTGATGATGGCAATGCTGATGACGATGCTGATAATGATGGGTATTTGTTCATAGCAATTTCATATTGATCTGTATTCATACTTACCTATCTCATGTATAATATAATTGTATGTGTTTACATGTGAAACACCAAGCAGCAGCCGGGCTGATCAAACCCACCACAAGGTGGCACTGCGAAATTTACATTACCATGGGAGAGATAGGGAGTGAGCTGTCTTAGTATTATAGGCTCTTTGATATTAAAAGGCACCAATGTAAAAATGTTATCAAAATCTGTTGGAGTCCTGCAGCTGAATTTGCTTTATTCATTTACTTTTATTTATGAATTAAATCACTCAGGCTACAGCAGTAGGCTACGGGGAGAAGATTTTATCTACCAATGATCACCATCTTGCTTAAAGTTTGTTGTTGTTTACATTCTCTTCTAGTTCATCAACTCCACGCCAAAATAGATAACTGCTGCATGGTGGGGAAAAAGGCCATCCATTGCTTGTTTATACTTGATCAATACTAAAGCAGTTTTTGCTCGGACTTACACATGGTTATCTCGCCCCTACTGTGGGTAGTGGGTGGGAGAGGTGCATTTTTGTATCTAGGTAGGCAAACAAGTGTGTAGGTTTGTTTGTTTGTTGTTGTTTTGCGTCCTGGCAACATCTAAGGTAATATCAGGACGGGTACCGACTTGTGACAGTGCGCACTCATGGCGACATTATAGTGCTGCCCCAGTTAGCTTCAGTTTATGCGCCACAGTAAAACCTCTTTAACCGACCACCTCCGCAGATCGACCACGCCCCTATGTCGATTGCTTTAGTTTTCTCCCAAACAATCGCCCATACAATAGGCCCACTATTGTAACAATAAACACAACTCTCTAAACCGACCACCTCCCTCAATGGACCATTTAAAGTCGGTCCCATGGTCGGTCGATTTAGAGAGGTTTTACTGTATATATGAGACTGTCTCAAAAGGTGCTAAGCAATATGGGACAACACTTTGTCCATTGTAACGCTCAACATACTATCTGCTTATGCATTTGCTCAGGATAAACTGATCTGTTTTTTACATGGTGTTTCATAATTCCAATAGAATACATATTGATTTGAAGCAAATGTCCTTGTGTTCTCAGTGTAACCGTCTCTGTGCTGTTTTGTGCCAATCGTTACAATGGGGAAAAAAAGAAGAGTTATCACCTTTTGAGGCAGGCTCACATATGCGCCTAACTTGGCCACAATAGGCGGAGGGAACTTCCCTCGTTAAGCCTGTCTGGTGGCAATGTGTGTGTATCGCTGATGATGTATTCGGCGATAAATAATGTGCTTTTCACTGCAAAGCCTCCGTCATACAGCCGCCGCTGGTTGGGGATGGGCTAGATAAAAGATTCACCCCTACGCAGAGTAGGGGTGAATGACAACGTAGGCCCTAGTCTAAATATGGGCGAAAATAGCTTTAGTATGGAACAGGAAGTAGAATTTCTGGTTCCAGTATCAAATGGCTACTTATATCGGCACAGAGGTGGTGAAATGGGAGAGAATGCAAAAAGACAAATTGGCGACCAAAGAATGCTGTCGATTTCACTTTTAAAATCGATTAAACTACATGTTTTATTATATTTTTCAACTTCAAAGTAGTAGGAATATATGAAGATGTATATATGAAGAATATATTTTGCTTCTTAAATTAAGAATTTATGTGTTAGTTTCATATACATAGCCTTTCACCACTTTTTCTAATGCATTGTTTTTCACCGCTATTGCAAGTATGGGGGGAATCCTTCATCTAGTGACAGGGAGAGGGGGCGGGGGGGGGGGTCGATGCAGATCTCGAGTGGGTAGGCCTACACGAAGCAGCTTACATCTAAGATAAAATATTCACCTCCAGTAGGAGTGAAAGAAGACCATGTTTACATCCGAGCAAAAACTTCTTCGGTATGGATTAATTCACTGTAAGCAAAGTTCCAGCGAACTGTGTTTATCTAGATTGACATAGAGTTGATGGACTGAGAGAGAATGCCACCATACCAAGATGGCAGCCACTTGATTCTCTCCATTCAACTCTTAATGTCTATTAATCAACATGAATTAATCAATTCTGCACTTCAAAAGTATCAGGCGATGATTGATAGATATTTGAACAGTATAATTAGCATATTGGATTAGGAATTCATGCTATGGCCATAACCCAGTCACCCGACGCTTTTCTAGGGGTGTTGTTGAGCAGTCCTGTTTTTGGTAGATCGTGGGATTCGAATCGATGGGTTCGAACCTGGTTGAGTCAAACCAATGACTTAAGAATTGATACTTGTCACTTCCTAGCCATGCGCTCAGCATCATTAGGATAAGGCAAGGAAGGACTGGTTGGCTCAGTGTCAGGATAATGTGACTGAGGGGGATATCAGGTCATGGTGCTAGTGGCTTGGTCTCCCAGTGGGGCAGCACTATAAAGTCGCCATGAGTGCGCACTATCACAAGTCGGTACCCATCCTGATGTGACTTTAGATGTTTCCAGGACGTAAAACTCCAACAACCAACCATATATCCTGTGCCATGCCTTCCAATTTGTTGAAACGCTGGTCTCGAGAATTAGTGGTCCGGATTGTTTTAGTTCTGTCAACGCCATCTTGAATGTTTCCCAATTGACACAACCTGGAACTGGACGCGGTAGACGAATCGGTGGAGAGGAGGCTTCCCCTGCGGAAGGTCGGGAGTTAAAGTTGCATAGTCCGATGCTTTTGAATTTCTGACATTTTCTGAGATAAATACATTATGCTAATCATTATAGTCTATATTAGTTTAGTTTGAAGTAATTTATATTTTAAATGGCTAACTTTGGAGATATTTGATGTCAAAACATACTAAATTAATTTTGGCAAGCATGCCAAAACTCTGGCACATTACACTTCAGTAGTAACAGGTTCTATTAAATTGACTTATTACGACCTTTTATGCAGCAAAACATGCTTAATAAGTGCACCAGTATCAAAGGTGAATACATAGAATTATGTCTATATAAATGTTTTGGTTTTGAAAATTTGATATTTTCATCAGACTATGCAACTTTAATGACTTACAGAATTGGTACTTGTTGCCACCTAGCCTGGCACTGGGGCATTACCAAGATAGGGCAAGGACCGGTTAGGTCAGTGTCAGGATAATGTGACTGAGTGGGAGATTGGGTCATGGTGCTGGCAGCCTTGCTCCCCAGTGGAGCAGCAGTATGAAGTCGCCATGTTGCCCGGATGCAAAACCCCAACAAACAGACACCATGTGGAAATGACTACTCTGTACATGTTGAAGTATAGGCCACAACTCCTTCATTCTCTTTTTCTTCTTGAAGATTTATATGGCCTATCATGGATATTCTTGTTTTCACCATTAGACAGCTGGTTGATAGAAAGCTGAGACTACACTTTTACCCACCCAAGGGTTTTTTAACCTCCCACACCACATATACATGGTATGAGAGCAACTGGCCTTGGATAACGCTGTAAGATATACACAGCTGTGGAAATCCAAATTGGCAGAGTGATGGTATGGGGATTCGAACCATCGATCTTCAGATTAGGAGTCTGACCTAGAAAATAGTCAGACACTCTGATCACTCCGGCAAAGAGAACACCACAATTCTGGACACTGCCGATCGGCTGCCTGTCCATCTCCCGTGTTCCGCATGGCTGACCACCCACCATGTGTTCTCCACGCTCCATATAATATCACAACACAATCTGGCACCGAGCATACTTGCACTCGATAAAGTAATACAGAAAGTGAAACAGAATTAATACCGAGAGGTGTGTTTCATGTTCTGTGCTGAACCCAAATCCCACCCTCCCCTCTGAGGGCCTCAGATCCCCCCCTCCCCACCTAATCAGAGCTTAATGGTGATTAGATTGACGGCCGAGGGATGAGCCAACATGATGTATCAGACACGGATTAGGCTCAGGTGTCCCTATGCAAATAACTTACCACTACTTCCGAGAGATACGCCAATATCGTTTGCCAATCTTCCTTTTATTTGCTCCTCTTTTCGACTCTTTCTTTCCTTTCTTCCATTTTTTCACTTTCTCCCCTTTTGACTTGACTTCTGGGGGGTTCGTAATCTTATGACAGTTACCGGCTGCAGAACTGCAGCCATACAGAGAGGCACCGATAAATTGGTCCAATCTTTGGTTGAAGATTAATCTTCTGGTGGGATGGTTGTAGAAGCTGGGGATGTCTTTACAACAATTAAACGAAAAATCTTTGGTCCGGCGGTAGCACAGCACTCATATCCAGTCGACAGCAGCAAGGGTTTAGGAGGAAGGGACGGGTAAAGGTGGGTCCAGCGGTTCCAGCGGTTCCAGCGGTTCCAGCAACAAGAACAAAGCGAGAGAAATGATAAGGTAAAGGGCCCCACCCAAGCAAACAACTCCCTTGATCAGGTGGAGAAGTCATCATCATGCTGTTGGTCACGATGCGACAAAGACTGCTTTCATTACTTGACTGCTGCTCTCCATTTAGCTCTCTGCTGTGAGAGTTGCATCCATGAATCGGTCTTAATGTCTCTCAGCTTCAGGTTTCTCTTGATGGTATCCCTGAACCGGAGATGGGGGCGCCCTCTCTTTCTGTCTGCCAGAAGACAGTTGAGAATAGGCTTTTGCAAGTTACCAGCGGCAACTCTCTCGGCAAGAACATATCAAGACAGGCGCAAAACTATTTGTCCCTGCAGTGGCTGGTCGGGAGATGTTGGGAGTTCCATACATCAACCGCCCTTAATGCTGCCACAGTGACATGGTTTTTTGTTTCGGGTTTGCTCCCTTAGCCTTTGGTTCTGTCAAGGACCTGTACCACAAGGCAGTGGTTTACAACTCTGCAAGGCAGGGGCGTCAAACTCCCTGAGGTATTGCTATACCTGCAATACCTGCATACAGCCTGTAAGCCTGGGAGAAAAAGGGTAGAGTATAGGAAAGAGAAAGAAGGCGAGTTGAGTCAAAGGACCATGTCTATTTGCTCTATGGTGACCAGCCGGCGAGCCAAAGATACAGACAGAGTAAGAGTAGAAAGTGAAATGCTGGCGGGCTCCCCCTCCTGGAACTCTTTTCACACAATATCAAGGAGGAGCATGGCCAGCAGAGAGGAGATAGAGAGAGGTGTGGATGAAGTGTGGTCCGGATAGCAAGTCTCCCCTTTTCTCCATTTTCTCGCTTTTCTCCCCTCATCGCATTCCTTTCCCTCCTCCCCTTCTCCCCATCTCCGCTTCCCATTCACCCCTCCTCGCATTCCCAGTCCTCCCCCCCCTCCACATCCCCTCCCCCCCATCCCCTCCCATCTCCGCCCCCTCGCCTATCGTTTCCTCCTTCATCTTCTTTTTTCTCCTGCCTTTCCTCCTCCTGTTCCTCCTCATCTTCCGTTGCTCCCCCCTCTTCCACGGCTTTTTCTTCTTCTTCTTCTTCTTCTTCTTCTTCACCTTCTTCTTCTCCTCCTTCCGACCCAAATAATAATTAATGCTGAGGTGTTCTACGACACTCAGTCGGCTTTATTTCTTGACTTCAACCCTCCTCGAGTCAAAGCAATGACTTAACATTAATACCTGTCACTACCTAGCATGGCGTTCGACATTACTAGGATAGGGCAAGGATCTGTGGAATGAGGAAGACCAATTTCCCATGATTAAAAATTACTGAACTAATGTACAAAAACAATAGCTTGACATATCTTAATCAATGCCAAGTAATGGTTTGAAAGAAGAAACCTTGGTTGATTGTTGGAGATTTACATCCTGGCAACATCTAAAGTCATACCAGAATGGGTACCGACTTGTGACAGTGCACACTCATGGCGACTTTATAATGCTGCCCCACCGGGAGACCAGGATGCCAGCACCGTGACCCAATATCCCACTCAGTCACATTATCCTGACCCTGAGCCAACCAGTCCTTGCCTTATCTTAATAATGCCAAGCACCTGGCTAGGAAGTGAAAAATATCAATTTTCAAGTAATTAGTTTGACTCAACCAGGGTTCCGTGGCTTTGAATCCCACACTCAACCAAAATGGGAGACGGACGCTCAACTCATTCGGCCATCCCGTTTGGTCCCACCAAGTTGGAGGCAACACGGCTGTGCATTTATTTGTACCACCCGGTGGAGTAATGGTGCATATAATCAGTGCCTACTGCCGACACCATCTTTTACCCCCATTCCCAAACACAACGTGAGAGGCGTCCCAGCTCTTATTACGGGCAAGGCCTGTATTTACCAGCACTCAGAGTAAACAGACGACCGGCGTGTACTCACACGCCCAGGCTACAAAACGAGCCTTCATGGTGTTCATCATATTTTAGGATGTGCGCTCGGAAAGGACGGTGTTGAAGAATAGACCTTTTCCGCAGGGCATGCACACTCAGTGCTTGCTGCGAGCAAGGCCGGTGCTGGACTATTTTGCGCACCAGATGGGATGGCCGTATGAGTTGAGCGTCCGTCTCTCATTTTGGTAGATTGTGGGATTCGAACTTATGGAACCCTGGTCGAGTCCAATTAATGACTTAAAAATTAATTCTTGTCACTTCCTAGCCAGGCACTCAGCATTATTAGGATATGCCAACGACTGGTTGGCTCAGTGTCAGGATAATGTGACTGACTGGGATATCAGGTCATAGTGTTGGTGGCCTCATCTCATAGTGGGGCAACATATAAAGTTGTCATGAGTGTGCACTGTCACAAGTCAGTACCTGTCCTGATATGACCTTAGATGTTGCCAGGAGTAAAACTCAACCAACAAACCTGATATGACCTTAGATGTTGCCAGGACGTAAAACTCTGACAACCAACCAACCAACTATTATACACCCTGGGCAAGGCCAACTACTTGCACCCGCACCCCCTGTATTAAACTGTGACCCCTCAAAGATCAATATAGCGTCCCTCGTCTTCGGTGTGTACTCTAGTTGGCTGCCTAGTTGGCCAAATGGTAGAGCCGGCCTTGACTGTGGGGCATGCGCACTCACTTGTCCACACCCTGGGAACATATGCACGGCGGAGCATGCGTACTCCGACTTTTGGGGTCAATTTCGGAAGCGAGCACTAAGTTTGCATAGAATTGCTATTTAATTTAGCGCTCATTGAGAGCCAGGAACGGATAATAAAAAAAGTGAAATAAGAAGGTACCACCAGTGTGTGCATAATTATTATGTTGTCCTGGCTTCTTGATCAGAAATATAAACATAGACAATAACAAAAAAACGACATATGTAACTCTCTCTATATATATATAACCCCTTTAACACACACACACACACACACACACACACACACACACACACACACACACACACACACACGCACACGCACACGCACACGCACACGCACACACACACACTCACATTCTCCGTCCGGCTCGCCACCTGCTCCCCACTCCCCGCCCCCACTACCTCCCCCACACACTCACCTCCCTTGTCCGGCTAGCCACCCTACTCCCCCCTCCATCACCCTCCCCCCCTCCCCCATACTATTGCTAACACTTATCCAAACAAGCATGTTGTAAGATGCGGTGGGATCTCAGATGACTTTATAACCACATGAAAGTTTGGTTTAACCGTACCGGAAGTGGCATGGGACTGACAATTTTGTTTGGATTAACCGATAATTTGGATTAACCGACTTTGGTTAAACCAACTTTTTTATATGATAAATGGTAGTATTTTGCTGGGCCACGGACAAAAGTTTGGATTAACTGATCGTTTGGTTTATCCAAGCTTGGTTTAACAGGGTTATACTGTATCTCAGTCTGAATCTGGAATTAATTAGTTTTAGAATTATCCAGTCCTAAATGCAGAAAAGGTCAATTTTGTCAAAGAAAATTTGCTTCAGAAGCTTGCAGGCAATAACAACTCCACCCTACCTGTTTTCTATAGACCTATTTCATATGACGTCAGCATAGGTATTTAGGTCAGTGCGCGCACAGCTTGGCTGCAGGACAACATCCGGTCACACTGCAAACTTAATGGCAGTGAGCAATCTTGATACAGAAAAAGTGAAATATCTCTAAAACCACACGACCTAGAAACAAACTGATTGGAATACATAGAGAAAACACATTCAACAAACAGATTATATTTCATTTATAAGGTTAGGGTTCTGCATTTCTATTAATTTGGAATAAAATAGACGTTTTGCACTGCGCGTACCGCCAAACTCAATGCATTGTCAATGGCCATGAGCAATCTTGATACAGAAAAAGTGAAATATCTCTAAAACCACACCACCTAGAAAACAACTGATTGGAGCACATATAGAAAACACATTCAAGAAACCGATTATATTAAATTTATAAGGTTAGGGTTCTGCATTTCTATTAATTTTGAATAAAATAGACGTTTTGCACTGCACATACCGGCAAACCCAATGGCAGTGTGCATTCGATCTGCAACCAAGGTGCGCGTGTATATACAATGTTTATAAATATTGAAAGGGGTCTATTCTTACCAATGAACCATCAGAAATAATGAAAAGATGAGTGGAATATGAGAAATTGATCATCAAGGTAATTATTACACTGGCTCTGAATCCATACTTTTCTAGAGCTAAGTGCAAGTATCAAATCTATTGATAGAAAATTAGTGCACAGCAATACATTAATTAAAGCTGCATAGTCCGATGACAGATCAAATTTCAAAACCAAAGCAATTATCTCAATTTGATACTAGATGTCTACCTTAGATTCTAATGCACTTATTAAACATTTCTCGCCACATAGAATGGAACACTGAGGCAATTTAATAGAACCTGTTATTGCAGAAGTCTGTGGTATCATAGTTTTGGCATGCTTGCCAAAATTAAATTTGCATGTTTGCACTTCAAATATCTCAAAGGTTAGCCATTAAAAATAAATGGTACTTACAATTAAAGTAAGGTAGGTTATACCGGTCAAGCTAATATATTTACCCCAGAAAATGACTGAAGCTAAAAACCATCGGATTATGCAACTTCAAACTTGCACGGATCAGAAGACCCTGGCTTTCTAAAATATGCTATTAACTTTGTTATTTCGATTATAGTTCCCTGCAGTTTTTATGTTGGCTTCTGTACTTTTGAATACTCTTCAATTCATCAGTTCTGAAGTCCACCACAGGAGTTCTTACCACTGCCGTCAGAGGGCGGGGTTTGTGCTGGAAGTCGTCTATTGGGCTGGGCATATTTGGCCCATTATAATTCCGTTAGCGAACAATGTTCACAATAACCCCCCCCCCCCCCTCATAAACCCCCCGCCCCCACACACACCACCTCCACCACAACCTCCACCTCTACACCCCACACAAACACACCTTATCACGCTGGCACAGGTCTTTCCTTGTCACTTCCGGTCAGCGCTGGCCACTACCCAGAACCGCCTGCGCATGCGCTGCCCATCACAACACCCGAAGTCATTTCCGGTCGACGAAGCGAACGCGCGTGAGGGAAAGGTGCGGACGGGGAACTGGTGGTGGTGGTTGTGGTGGATGTGGTGGTGGTAGAGGTGGATGTGGTGGTGGTGGGGGGGGTGGTAGTGAAGGTGAAATGGGAGGAGGTGGTGGTGATAGGGGTGAAGGTGGTGGTGGTGGGGTAGGTGGTGGTGGTGTGGTGGTGAATGTGGTGGGGGAAGTGGTGGTGGAGGTGGTGGTGGTGATGGTGGTGATGGTGGTGATGGTGGTGGCAGTGGTGATGGTGGTGGTGGGGGTGCTGGGGGTGGAGGTGGTGGAGGTGGTGGAGGTGGTGGTGGTGGTGGTGCTGAAGGTGGTGGCGGTGGTAGTGATGGTGGTGTGGGAGGTGGTGGCAGTGGTGATGGTGGTGGTGGGGGTGGCAATGATGTGGTGGTGGTGGTGGGAGGTGGTGGGGGAGGTGGTGGTGGTGGGGGGTGCTGGTAGAGGGAGGTGGTAGTGGTGGAGGTGGCAGTAACGGGGGAGGTGGTGGTGGGTGTGGTGATGGGATGTGGTGGGGGGAGGTGGTGAAGATGATGATGGTGGTGGAGGTGGTGGTGGTGGTGGTAGCAAGGTGCTGATGGGATGTGGTGGGGGGAGGTGGTGGTGAAGATGATAGTGGTGCTGGCAGTGGTGGTGGTGGTGGGTGTCATGATGGGATGTGGTGGGGGGATGTGCTGGTGATGATGGTAGTGGTGGGGGAAGTGGTGGTGGGGAGGTGGTGATGGGATATGGTGGGGGGAGGTGGTGATGATGATGATGATGGTGGTGGAGGTGTTGATAATGACGGTGGTGGTGGTGAAGGTGGTGGTCATGATGGTGGTGCTGGTCGGGAGGTGCAGGCCGTGGGGGAGGTGGTGGTAGTGATTGTGGTGTTGGTGGTGATTGTGGTGGTGGTGGGTGTGGGGGTGAAGGTGGTGGTCGGTGTGGTGGTGAATGTGGTGGTGGAGTGGGGTGGTGATTGTGGTGGTGGGGGATGTGGTGGGGGTGGTGGTGGTGGTGATGATGGTGGTGGTGGGGGGAGATGCTGGTAGAGAGGTGGTGATGATGATGGTGGTGGGGGATGTGGTAGGGGAGATGGTGGTGATGATGATGGTGGGGGAGATGCTTGTAGAGGGGAGGTGATGATGATGATGGTGGTGGGGGATGTGGTGGGGGAGGTGGTGGTGATGATGATGGTGGGGGGAGATGCTTGTAGAGGGAGGTGATGATGATGATGGTGGTGGGGGATGTGGTGGGGGAGGTGGTGGTGATGATGATGGTGGTGGCGGAGGGAGGTGCTGGTAGAGGGAGGTGGTGATGATGATGGTGGGGGATGTGGTGGGGAGGTGATGGTGGTGATGATGATGATGATGGTGGCAGGGGGAGGTGATGGTAGAGGGAGGTGGTGATGATGATGGTGGTTAGGGATTTGGCGGGGGGGAGGTGGTGGTGGTGATGATGATGGTGGTGGCAGGGGGGATGTCCTGGTAGAGGGAGGTGATGATGATGATGATGGTGGTGGTGGGGGGAGATGCTGGTAGAGGGAGGTGGTGATGATGATGGGTGGTGGGGGAGGTGGTGGTGATGATCATGGTGGTGGCAGGGGAGGTGCTGGTAGAGGGAGGTGGTGATGATGATGGTGATGATGATGACAGTGGTGGTGGGGGGAGATGCTGGTAGAGGGAGGTGGTGATGATGATGGTGGTGGGGATGTGGTGGGGGAGGTGGTGGTGATGATGATGGTGGTGGCGGGGGAGGTGCTGGTAGAGGGAGGTGGTGATGATGATGGTAATGATGATGATGGTGGTGGTGGGGGGAGATGCTGGTAGAGGGAGGTGGTGATGATGATGGTGGTGGGGGATATGGTGGTGGGAGGTGGTGGTGATGATGATGGTGGTGGCGGGGGGAGGTGTTGGTAGAGGGTGGTGGTGCTGAAGGAATCAGGTCTCGTTAGGGGTGAGAATTGAGCCCTGAACACAGAGCGCCGCGCTCCTATTCATCAGGCCGCCCCCTGCTTGTTATCCACCACGCCACCTAGTGGCAGCAACACGAGGCGTGATCTAGCGGCACCGTCGCGCCCCCTCGTGAAGGAATTCTGAAAATCCAAATGTCGACCGAAAACAAACACCCAACCAAAACAAAGATGGCGGTTAAGTGTGCAGTGCTTCCAGAAGAGAGTGTAAAATATAGGGTAGGGGTGGGTGTGGGGGTGGGGGAGGGCGGTGCGGCGGGGAGGGTCAAAGGTCAAAGGTTTACACATGTGGAGCTGTAACCCACGTGATTAGGGTCGTCAGGTACTTAGACATGTTAGGGTTTATCTATCACCCTGTGTTCTGACCTTGACCAGACGGGATGACCGAATGAGTTGAGCGTCTGTCTCCCGTTTTGGTAGATCGTGGGATTCAAACCCTGGTCGAGTGAAACCAATGACTTAAAAATCGATACTTGTCGCTTCCTAACTGGGTGAATGACATTATTAGGATAGGGAAATGACTAGCTGGCTCAGTGTCAGGATAATGTGACTGAGTAGGATATCCAGTCATGGTGCTGGTAGTCTGGTCTCCCAGTGGGGCAGCACTATAAAGTCGCCATGAGTGCACACTGTCACAAGTCAGTACCCGTCCTAATATGACCCTAGATGTTGCAAGGTCGTAAAATTCCAACAACCAACCAATCTTGTTTGTTGGGGTTTCACGTCTTAGCAATGTCTAGAGTGATATTAGGATATGCACCGACTTGTGATAGAGCACACTCATGGCGATGTTATAGTGCTGCCCCACTAGCATACCATGCTACGGACGTCATGCTGTGATATACTGCACTCAGTCATAATATCCTGGTACTGAACCCCCCCCCCCCCCCTCCCAGTTATTGTCCTATCTGACTAATGCCTAACGCTATATCAGCTAACGCTAAGGATCAATTCTGTAAGTCTTTAGTCCGACTCGGCCGGGATTCGAGCCCGCGACGTCTTGGAATCCAGCAGTCTTTCCAATTTTGCCATCGCGTCCAATACGTACCCTATGCTTTTTTTGTTATTAGGGGTTCCTGACATTCCCTGCATGTAAATCTACTAAATGATAAGAATCTATTTGCTCCTAGGAATGTTATGAACTACTTATACATCACAGAACTCGGCATATTGCAAAGGCAGTTTCCCTTCTGTCAACATCCGGTTTGTACGAAAAACTGGGCATCCAACATGTCTGTAAATGGCCAACCCGAACACTATGTTATGTACTGAGCTACCAATCTACCACATGGGATGGCCGATAGGTCGAGTGCCTGCTTCTGATGGTGGGTTCGAATCACAGCTGAGTAACTTACAACGTCATTAAAGGCCAGTTGTTCTCATACCATGTCTATGTGGTGTGGGAGGTTAAAAATTCCTTGGATTAGTAAAAGTGTAGGCTCGGGCTATCTATCGACCAACTGTTTAATGGTGAAAACAAGACTATTCAAACTTATCCATGATAAGCCGTATAAATGTTCAAGAGAAAAAAAGACCGAGTACATATCAATTCATGCTTGTCACTACCTAGTCTGGCAATTATTAGGAACTTAAAATAAAAATTACTCAAACTAACGCAAAGTAGATTATAACAATTAACCAATTAAATTCATTCTCAAAATATGACAGGACAGTAAAACCATCGAATTAGGCAACATAGCATCACAAACGACATCTACCCCCATACAAACACCACACACATATCATTTGTTGAGTCATACTTGGTATTCATAGTTGGTTATATTATCAGGAACATGCGTAATAATTCTCGCTTCCACCATATTACAAAACTACGCAGTTCAAACTGGGGAAGATAATAAATACAAGTGGTAATATTGTTAAAATAATACCTTACTTTAGTTTGAAGCAACTTTGCTTTTAAATGACTAACTTATGAGATATTTGAAGTGAAAACATACAAACTTAATTTTGGCATGCTTGTCAAACCCTAACCCTATTCACACTATTCATGCATGACCTAATTCGGCATCAGAACGAGGCTGAGTATGCGTCGGGTATTGGAAATTGCGATAAAGTACTACTGTGTATCAAGATGTATGAACTACTACAGAAATTAAAGGAGTAAAATTTGAAGATATTAACTTTTGAAGCTATCATATTCTTTTTTGCATACCTTTTTTCTATTTATTGGTCAATTTCCATGAAGATTGAGTGATGATCAGATGCATTTCAGTAGGCAATGTCAACAAAGTCTCTCACCTTGGCTGCCAATGTTTCTTAAATTCAAAATTGCATAACTTTCTTATTATAGATATATTAAAAAATATATTTTAACCCTTTTAAAGCTTTTAGTAATTTGTGATTACTAAGACTAGTTGTTTAACTGTGTAACACAGATGTGTGACAGTGCTGCCTGGTACATGATACCACCATAACTATGCAGACTTGAAGTTGACAGTCACATTGTAGTTAAAGAATGGGAAAAGCACCATGCAAGGGTCACCCAATCTTCGTGAAAATTGGCCAATAGATAGAAAACAGGTATGGTAGTTTAAAAAATGAAAACCTTCAAATTTGATTGATTTTGGGATGTTTTGGTCAACGAAAAGTATTCATATGACTTTTCATACACAGCACCTCGCAGACGCATTCGTGGCCTCGGTCTGGTTTCAAGACGGCCGCGGCGTGAATACTGTGAATAGGCTTCAGCAGTAACATGTTCTCTTCAATGGGGGACATTTCACATAGTTATTTTTTCTGACGATGGGTGGCGCATCGGTACTAGTGGGCCTAAATGGAGATATTACAAGACAACATGCAGTCGGTTTGCAGGACCATACCATCACTATGTTAGTATACAGGTCCATACTCTTACTATGTCAGTGCACAGGACTACAGTCAGTTGTATGTCAGTACACAGGACTACAGTCAGTACTCAGGACCATACGATCAGTATGTCAGTACACTGGACATGTCAGTACACATAACTATACCATCAGTATGTCAGTACCAAAGTCAGTACACAGAACTATATCGTCAGTATGTCAGTACTATAGTCAGTACACAGGACTATATCACCAGTATGTCAGTACACTGGACTAATAAATACACAGGACTACAGTCAGTACTCAGGACCATACCGTCAATATGTCAGTGCAGGCACCTACAGTCATTACTCAGGACCATACCACCTGTATGTCAGTACACCAGACTACAGTCAACACACAGAACCATACGGTCAGTATGCCAGACTACAGTCAGTATTCAGGACCATACGATTTTTATGTCTGTACAGAGGACTAGTCAGTACAAGGACAACAGTCAGTACACAGAACAATACTACCAGTATGTCAGTACGTTAGACTACATTCAGTACTCAGGACAATACCATTAGTATGTCAGTACACAGGACTAGTCAGTACAAGGACTACAGTCAGTACACAGAACTATACCATCAGTATGTCAGTACACAAGACTGCAGTCAGTACTGAGGACCTTGCCACCAGTATGTCAGGACACAGGACTAGTCAGTAGACAGAACTATACTGTCAGTATGACAGTACACATGACTGTATTGTCAGTATTTCAGAACTCAGGACTACAGTCAGTACACAGGACCATAACATCAGTATGTCTGTGCATAGGACTAGTCAGTACACAGGACAATAATGTTAGTACCCAGGACAATACCGTTGGTATGTCAGTACACATGACTATACCGTCAGTATGTCAGTACTCAGGAATACAGTCAGTACACATGACTACACCGTCAGTATGTCAGTTCACAGGAGTAGTCAGTACACAGGACTATAACATCAGTATGTCAGTACACTGGACTAGTCAGTACATGGGACTATAACATCAGTATGTCAGTACAGAGTACACCAGACTACATTCAGGACACAGGACTATACAATCAGTATGTCAGTACAAAGGACTACCATCAGTACACAGGACCATGCCATCAGTATGTCAGTACGCAGGACTGCAGTCAGTACGCAGAACTATACTCTCAATGATTTTAGGCCCACTGTTTCAGTGGCGACGCCAGCAGCAATTGTTTGAACTACACAATCGCAATGTCCCCCATTGATTTAGTGTGTTATTATATATAGCACCGCATGCTTACTAAGTGCATCAGTGTCTAAGTTGGATATCTAGGATTAAATATAAATAAGTATTTTACTTTTGAAAATTTGATGCTTTTAACGGACTATGCAGCTTTAAAATGTTCATATCACCTACAAATATAAATACATGTAGTTTATTAAAAAAAATACAACGCGTCCCATATCTTTGTGGTTGTAGGTAACGTTGCTATAGTACGCCCTTCATTGTCTCCAGTATGGAACATATATATATCCTTATAGCTCATGTGTGTGGACACGTAGGGCCATTCATATAACATCTAATACAAAAGACACCTCTTTACGTGATATGGTTATTGGAACGGGGGTGGGAGTGCATGCAGCGCCCTGCATCGGGATGAAAGGAAACTACACCAGGGGGAATGTTGTCATAACAGTTCACCCCCTGCATTCGTTTGAGGATCGGAACACCTGTACCTCGGTGGTAAAAAAAAAAAAATCAGCTGACTAAGCATTATTAAAAATAGAACAGAAGCAAGTACCTAATTAAAGCATAATATCATAATTGACAATTCTAGAGATGATTCAAAATAGTCTATACTAGGAATAATGCCGTACGTAATTCCCACTCTCACCATTCCACATTTTGTTTTATGTGTGGTATAACTATAAGGTATGTTATGCAAATATTATTCTGGGAACGTTCTAGAAGGTATTGGTTGGTACTGGTCGAGCTGCCTGGAACGCACCTGAGACTGTGTTAATGGTGGTGCATTGGTCAACTTGGGGGGGGGGGTATATAGCCGGTGGCAGAGGTGACAGAGACCAGTTGGTCACAGCAACTTTGTCTTAAATAAATAAGGTGGGCGTTGGGCCAGCCAGAGAGATAGTCCACTTCAAAATCTGTATGATTGTTTGTTTTGTGATCATAGAAATACTTTTTTTTGGTGTTGGACCGACAATGCAGGTAAGTTGGTAAGAGGCACTCTTGGTAATTGTCATTTACAGGCCCACTTGGACCCATTGCCGTGCACCACCCACTTCCGGTGGTGACCGCTGGATTAGTGGTGCATTCTGGGAGATGGCGCGAACGCACGCACGCTCGGCGCGCACCCTGGCGGTGATAAATCTCGCATAATTACGAGACGCTGACCACTTCTCGCGTGATCACTGCCTTGGTTCTCGGTACCCAGTGGTTGATCTCGTTGCGGGGGTCACGTGTTACGAGATTGTCAACGAGACTCCCGAGCCTGCAGGGTCTTAGTGGTCTCTGGTAATTGGATGAAGGCCAGGGCCTGATGCGACTGTTGCTGCCATGTCCCGCTAGATGTCAGCACCACATGATCTAGAGGATCACTGGCCATGCGAGGCCGTCTTTGTTGGTTTTGTTTGTTTGTTGTTGTTTTACATCCTAGCAACATCTAAGATCATATCAGGATGGGTACCGACATGTGACAGTGTGCACTCATGGTGACTTTATAGTGCTGCCCCACTGGGAGATCAAGCTGCCAGCACCATGACCCAATATCCAACTCAGTGACATTATCCTGATACTGATCTAGCCAGTCCTTGCAATATCCTAGTGATGCTCAGCACCAGGCTAGGCAGTAACGAGTAATAATTTTGTAAGTCATTGGTTTGACTCAGCCGGGATTCGAACTGTCGCCCTTCCGCACGCGAAGCCTGTGCTCTCCCGATTAGGCCACCGCATCTGGCCCATCTTTGTTGGTAGGTTTAACCCGCTTAAACCGCATACCTAGATCACAGCACTGGAAGAGGTGTCCAAATCGGTAAGAATGCCGGCTGGTTTTCTTTTGGGTTCGAACGTCGACTGAGTCAAATTAATGACTTACAAAATTGATACTCGTTGTTACCTAGCTTTCTGTTTGACATTTCTAGGATAGGGCAAGAACTAAATAGAAATTCACTCCTACCCAGAGTAGGGTTGAATGACAACCATGTCTATGAATCCAAGTATAAACTGCCTTGGTATGAGTCAACTATGAACACGCTGTAGAGTCGCTGATTCCAGCACGCAATGCGTATCTATGTTGGCATAGTGTTGAGGGTACTGGGTGATGGTTTAATGTTGGAAATGGCCTATTTACCAGCTTAGTGAGTTCTAATGCTATACCCCCCACCCTCCCCTCCCCCGGAATGCCCCAGCCCTCGATGACGTTCCGGGTGAAACATGGGATATATCCAAATATAGTATGGCTACTTAAAGTTGCATAGTACGATGGTTTTGAGTTTCTGAAATTTTTGGAGATAAATACATTAGGTTGATCGTTATTATGTACCTTACTTTAGCTTAAGGTAACTTTTATTTTAAGTGGCTAACTTTTGAGATATTTGAAGTGGAACCATGCAAAATTAATTTTGGCAAGCATGCCAAAACTCTGACACCATAGGCTTCTGCAGTAACCGGTTATATTCAATTGCCTCAGTATTCCCTTTTATGTGGTGAGAAATGTTTAATAAGTGCACCAGTATCTAAGTTAGATATGTAGAATCACATTTAGACAGTTGTTTTGGTTTTGAAAATTGGATATTTTCATCGGACTATGCAGCTTTAAGGACGCCTAGAGACCTGGTAGTTTCCATAATTTTAACTTACAGATTAACTTACAGATCCTCTTCTGGCTGATCTAGGCCCCATTGGGGCTCTAATGCCAGCTTGTTATGGTAAAAAAGAACTATTTCCTTGCACACATATGGAGGTCAATGGAGCCCTGAATTCATATAATTGTGGGTGTCCTCACCAATGTCTATCCAGCCTTCTCTCAAATGCTTCTACCATTGGCGCTTCAACCACTTGGTCTGGAAGACTGTCCATGGATCTGTCACTCGAAAGAAAAATGAGTGTAACATTCTATTTGGTGTAAAAGAAGTATTGATTATACACGCAGTGTGAAGGTTAACAAACTTGCAAAGAAACTTTAAAGTAGCATAATTCGTTATTTTACGATTTTTGTTGAATATACTCGATTAAGGATAATAAGTCTCTACTTAGTTCAGAATAACATTGTGACAGTTGGCTAACTTTGGAGATATTTGAAGTGCAAGCATTCAAAACAATGTGTGCTGGCACACCAGTTGAACTAAAGTGCAACACGCCATTACTACAGTAACTAGGTCAGATCACCACCAGTTGAAACGAACGAATTTCAGCATTCCTAAGGGGCAAAACCCCCAAAATAAATGTTTAGCGGCTGCACCAATATCTAAGGTAGATATGGAGGATGCATATAAGTAACTATTTTGGTTTTGACAATCTTATTTCATCGGTTTATGTCCCTTTAAGCCATTCAATTAATACATTCAATTCAATTCAATTCTTTATTTCAGACTCGTGATTATGGTAGGTACATAATTTGGTCCATTGTAGGTAGATATAAAAATTAATGTGAATAGGATATAAGTAATAGTATGAATACTACCATACTAACCAATATCAAAATGTTGGTCTACATACAGTAGTTTGTACCAATGCCTCCATATGGCAGACGTAAATCTGAGATCACTCTCTTCTATTTTTACAAGTCCCTGTATTATAACATTTTCTGACTTGTCAAGTCTAGTAATGAATTTGAATATTCAATCAATCAATAGTTCCGGCCTCTAGTCGAGGGTTGGATGCAATGGTTCTCCACTTGTCCCGATGGTGTGCTGTTCTGATAGACTGTGAATAATTCAAGCCTGTCCACTGTGAAATATTTGTAAACCATGATGTTCTTGGTCTCCCTCTCCCTCTGCTGCCATTCACCTTCCATTCCAACAATGTACGGTATATTGAACTCTGATGAATGATGTGGCCAAAATAAATAAGTTTCTTTGTCTGTATAGTGGCAAACAAGCTTTTCTTATTTTTAATTTTTCTGAGAACTTCTTTGTTGGTGATCTTCTTTGTCCATGATATTTTCATCATCCTTCGATAAGTCCACATCTCAAATGCTGCTAAACGTTTGTACATTTTCTTAGAGATTGTCCATGTCTCAGCCCCATACATTAGAGTAGACCACACATAAACACTGAAGAATACGCTTCCTTGTTTGTATTAATATCTTACTTGATGTTAACACTCTATACATTTTGGAGAATGTTGTTCGGGCTATTGTTATCCTTCTTTTAATTTCTTCCTCACATCTCCCATCATTTGTAATCTTTTGTCTGAGATATATGAATTCGGATACTTGTTCTATGTTTGTGCCATCTATGGTTATATTGATATTTGGTTTATCTGTCTTGAATATTAGATTTCTGATAACAGCCTGGAAGGCTGGCACATCAATTTTGGCAAACAGCTGACTAGCACTGTGATACCTAGGTAGCCGGAGTAATAAAATCATAATGTCATTATATGCTACATTCAGTTTTCTAATGCTATACATTATATAGTTCCACCAAATAAAGAGCCTCTGCCATGCGCATAGAATAAACACGGCCGCAAATGTATCCAGTCTAGAAATAATTGTTGATCTAATCACCACAAACAAACGACACTTAATTCCCCGTTAATGTCGACAGCTTCCATTCTCAATTTAAAATTCAAAATTAAGAGGGAATAGTTCGCAATCCATCTTCAGACCAGCCGACTGATTAAGGGGGATGTAACTTCATGCTGAGACGGTGAGAGTAGCAATGTGGACACAATTTTCAAACCACACCTATCTGAAAATGAATGGCATTGTTGGAAAGAGCTTTGAAAACCATACAAGAAAATCCAATGATCGTGTCAATCGGTTGATTATTAAGCATGCTAGAGCTATTTCAATTTCGGTAATGAGGGTTATTTCCTGCCATTATTTTAATGCTTTAGCATTACAAATGTGTGCTCCAGAAAATGGCCGTTGCTTAGCGCATGGACGTGCACGTACCTACAGAGATGCGATGTTGAGTGGCATTATCAATAGTGTCCTGGAGTAATCAGTAGGAAACAACATACTTTCCAAATCAAAATTAACCACTTTCGACATATAGGATCGTGATAATATTTGGTAGAACGTCAGAAAAGAGATTAATAATTGGGTCTATATAATTTTTATCCAAAGTGACTTTGAACCGATTTGAGCATCCGAAAATGAGTGCAAATGTTTGAAATGCTGTCACAAACAAATCAACAGAAATGCAAAATTTGAAAAGGAGGACGCTCAGGGAGGTTTCTTTATATCTGACGTCATCGGGATTCCCTGGTATCCCCATCCGTTAGCCAATGAGAAGCGAGTTTGCTAGGCATGTCGACAGCCGTTCGCGCACTGCCGATCACAGTGATCGGGGACAAAATGGCAGCGGCGAATCGTGGGGATGTCGACATACCTACTGAGAGTGGTTCTCTCCCAGCATGTAGCGGCGCTTTAATACTAATAATAGACTTAAAACAGTAGCTTCAGCTGTCGCTTCCTAGAATGGCGCTCGGCATTAATACAACAGGGCAAGGACTGGTTAGCTCAGTGTCAGGATAATGTGACTGAGTGGAATATCGGGTCATGGTGCTGGCGGCTTGATTTCCCAGTGGGGCAGCACTATAAAATCGCCATAATTGCCCACTGTCACAAGTCAGTACCCGTCCTGATATGACCTTAGATGTTGTCAGGACGCAAAACTCCAACAACAACAGTGGCTTCAGTAGTGTAAGGTCGGCATCTACAATTGAAGAAAACCGGACGCGATGGCCGAATCCGTAGAGCGCAGGCTTCCCGTGAGGAAGGTTGGGAGTTCGAATTCCAGTCGAGTCAAACCAATGACTTATCAAATTGATACTTGGCGCTACCTAGCCTGGCATTCTGCATTAATAGGATAGGACAAGGACTGATTAGCACAGTATTAGCATAATGTGATAACATGGGATTCCAGGACATGGTGCTGATGTCCTGGTCTCCCAGTGGGACAGCACTAAAAAAACGCCATGAGTGTGCACTGTCACAAGTAGGTAACCGTCCGGATATTACCTTAGATGTTGCTTGTATGTAAAGCAATAGTAAACACACAAACAATTGAGGAACAAATCAGTGCTTTCAAATGTATTGACTATCGCGGAATTTGCTTTAATTTAGTTTTTATTCATTAGAACAATTAATAATAAATAGCTAACATGGTTCGTATTGCATCGCAACATGGGTAATTCGGGACACGAGAATGTGCACTGGCATCAACGAAAACCATAACCAATATGACATGGCATAACCAATATGACATGTCGCTTACTAGTCAGGGACTCAGCATAATTAGGATAGGGCAAGGACTGGTTGGCTCAGTGTCAGGATAGTGTGACTGAGTGGGATATCAGGTCATGGTGCTGGCAGCCTGGTCTCCCAGTGAGGCAGCACTATAAAGTCACCACGAGTGCGCACTGTAACAAGTTCGTACCCATCCTGATATGACCTTAGATGTTGCCAGAACGTAAAGCTCCAACAATCGACCACATCAGGGAGTGGTCACCTCTCACTCCCTACTCCACACCACACCCCTTCACCCATAGCCCTACCCCCACAAGATGTTAACCAATCAGGGCCTACTCCTCACCACACTCCCTTTGCCTCAGACCTCCTCTCTTTATACCCCTGTCACACTATGAAGTAAAGCAGTAGCGTAAGCCGACGTAGGTGAAATTTGGCCATTACGTCGAGATACATCGAGATATGTTACTCGTTTGTTAAGCCTATGTCGAGATACGTCGAGATACGTCGAGATACGTCGAGTTACGTCGAGTTACGTCAAGATATGAAGACACATGTGAAGGTTTTGGACATACCCAAAACCTTCGACATAGCTCGGCATAAGGCCGTTACATTGGGTTATGTTGGGTTATGATGGGCCTATGTTGCGCTCACTTTAGGCTTATGTTGAGATACGTTAGACGTTCTATAGAGCTACGTCAGTCTACATTGAGCTACGTCGACTTATGGTAGACTGACAGAGAGCCTGGAGGAACGTGCAGCCTACGCACTGAGAACGTGGTGTTAATGTATCTCGATGTAGGTCTAATGTGTCTACAACATGTGTCTAACGTTAGTCTAACGTAAGTCCAACATGTCTTGCCGAATTCGACATAGTTGATGAATGGCTGGCACACGTGTAACATATGTAATGTGTGCTAACGTTCTTCGAACGTAAGCGAACGTGCTGTGAACATGGTGCAAACGTTTTGCCTTCGTTACGCTCACGTTGAGCGCTTTGAGCGCTCGCTGTCCTTATGCTGAGCTCGTTGGACTGTCATTAGACTGCCGCTGCTCACTTGTGGGCCTGATGTTGACTCACATTACAAATTACGTCAGAGTCACACGGTACTACATTAGGGCAGGTGTAATTATGTGAGTCCTACACTAAGGTTTCGGGAGGCTGATGCCGCATGCGCTGGAGCCTCATTAGCCTTACGTTGGGCCATCTTTTGTTGTTGACGTTCTAACTCGTTGAGACACGTTACAACTATGTTGGACCGACGTCTCGCCTATGTCCACTACGTTGCACTGACATGCAATTTGGCCCTGAAATGCTGAGAATTTCGATGTAACTCGACGTATCTCGATGTAAAAAAGTGATTTTTACATTGCCCACTTGCTGGCCTTTTACATCATAGTGTGACAGGGGTATTATCCTATCAGAGGCCACCTCACCAACCAAAACCGTCCTCCTGAAGCGGACCACTCCCACCGGTTACTCTCACTCATACAGTCAAAACCTTAGATGTTACTAAGACGTAATACAACAAACAAACATACAACCGACCACTTCACACCTCTTATCTACCCACCAACCCACACCTGCGCCTGATTAGGTGGAAACAATTACACAAAATCAGACAAATAATTAAAAACTTAGATATTCTATATGTTACAATTGTTGCTTGAAACTGTGCTTACCATTTCAATTTGTTACCTTAGTACCCTGTTGCCTGTCGTCATTTTGCCTTGTAATTAGTCCTTAGTAAATGTTCTATGTGCATTCCTTCAACCCTGTGCCGGGCAACTTCCTCGGTTAGGATGCTTGAGCATACACATGACTGGCCTGCGAGCCAAGGACCTTCAGTGCGCATAGTAATAAAGTAATGTTTCTTCCCAATTCTACCATCTCGTTGCATGTACGCATGCCAGCAATGAATTTAATTCAAAACCCTCTGATTATGCAACTTCAATTACTGCTCCAGGCAGGCTGTGAACAGGACAGGGAATCGTAGCTCGGGCACCAGCAGTCAAATAACCAGCTCTGAAATGACATCTTCAGGTCATGACTCTAGTTTTCATTTTACTTTGACCGGCTCTGAAATGACATCTTCAGCATGTAACTGCAGTCTTTATTTTATTTTGACCAGCTCTGAAATGACATCTTCAGGTCATGACTCTAGTTTTCATTTTACTTTGACCGGCTCTGAAATGACATCTTCAGGTCATGATTCTAGTTTTCATTTTACTTTAACCAGCTCTGAAATGACATCTTCAGCATGTAACTGCAGTCTTCATTTTATTTTGACGAGTTCCGAAATGACATCTTCAGGTCATGACTCTAGTCTTCGTTTCATTTTGACCAGCTCTGAAATGACATCTTCAGGTCATGACTCTAATCTTCGTTTTACTTTGACCAGCTATGAACTGACATCTTCAGCTTGTAACTGCAGTCTTCATTTCCTTTTGACCAGCTCTGAAATGACATCTTCAGGTTGTGACCCAAGCCTTCGTTTTACCTTGACTAGCTCTGAAATGACATCTTCAGGTCATGACTCTAGTCTTCATTTTACTTTGACCAGCTCTGAAATGACATCTTCAGGTCATGTAACTCTAGTCTTCGTTTTACTTTGACCAGCTCTGAAATGACATCTTCAGGTCATGACTCTAGTCTTCGTTTCACTTTGACCAGCTCTGAAATGACATCTTCAGTCATGACTCTATCTTCGTTCAATTGACACTTGAAATGACATCTTCAGCTTGTAACTCTAGTCTTCGTTTTACTTTGACCAGCTCTGAAATGACATCTTCAGGTCATGACTCTAGTCTTCGTTTCACTTTGACCAGCTCTGAAATGACATCTTCAGCTTGTAACTGCAGTCTTCATTTCATTTTGACCAGCTCTGAAATGACATCTTCAGGTCATGACTCTAATCTTCGTTTTACTTTGACCAGCTCTGAAATGACATCTTCAGCTTGTGACTGCAGTCTTCATTTTATTTTGATCAGCTCTGAAATGACATCTTCAGCTCTGAAATGACATCTTCAGCTCTGAAGTGACATCTTCAGCTCCAGTCTTTGTTTTATTTTGTATCACTTGTGAAACATCTTTCGCTTCCATTTGTTAATTGGATCGTCCAGAATAGGCTCAAATTTGTTATTGTCCTTGCCAAAAACCAATTGGGGAAAGAAAGAGAAGAAAGGACTTTCCTGAAAAATTACAATCACCTCACACATGGTTGTATTTGTTATTACATCTGAAAATGTCCAGATTTGTGAATTATATGTTACTTTTTATTTGTTTTTATAATATCGACTTAGTCTTTGGAAAAGGACATATATTAGGCATATAGATCATCAACAATTTGATCAATCTCGGTTACTATGGAAACAAGTGTGAGGCAATTATATCAGCAGCATAAGTGTGAGAATCCATATTGTTCCCCAGACGTTAAAGTTTCATAGTCCGATGGTTTTAAGTTTTTGTTGTTTTGTTAAAAAAGTAGATAAGTATATTAGGTTCATCACTATAATCTAGGTTGATTGTTGGATGCTTACATCCTGGCAACATCTCAGGTCATATCAGGACGGGTACCGACTTGTGACAGTGTGCACTCATGGCAACTTTATAGTGCTGCCCCACTGGGAGACTATGCCACCAGCACCATGGCCTGATATCCCACTCATTCACATTATCCTGACATTGAGTCAACCAGTCCTTGCCCTATCCTAATAATTCCGAGTGCCTGGCCAGTGAGTGACAGGTATCAATTCTTAAGTTATTGGTTTGACTCAACCAGGGTTCGAACCCGCAGGTTCGAATCTCATGATCTACCAAAACGGGAGACTGACGCTCAACTCATTCGGCCATCCTGTCTGGTCCCCACTATAATCTACTTTGCTTTATAGTTTTAAGTAACTTTTATTTTGCATGTCAAATTTGAGGGATAATTTGAGGGAAAGCATGCTAAATTTACTTTGGCATGCACTTCAACATTCTGTCACCATGGCCTTCAACAGTGACAGTTTGTATTAAAGATATTCCCTTTTATGCAGCAACAGATGCTTAATAAGTGCATCAGTATCTAAGTTGAACATGTAGGATCAAATCTAGCTAAGTGTTTATGTTTTAATCGATATAGCGATATAGCGAATGGTAGACAGGAAGTGTGAACACTTATTTGTATCTCTTTTTGTTGTTGTTGTTGGTACATTAGTTGTCCCAAGCAGGGGAAATCCCAGTCACAGATGACTGGTCTTCCCCACTCCACTGCTGGTCGATAGGAAGCCCAAGCCTACACTTTTACCGACCCAAGGGATTTTTAACCTCCCACACCACAATGGCAACCGGCCTTTGATGACGCTGTAAGTTATACACAGCGGTGGAAATCCAAATTGGCAGAGCTGGGGGCACAGGGAATCGAACCGCCGACCCTCAGATTAGGAGTCTGACATAGAAAAAAGTCAGACACTCTAACCACTCCACCACAGAGAATTAGGCTGTTTTAATTACAAGTGGTATTCTTTGTGGCGGAGTGGTTAGAGTGTCTGCCTTTTTCCTAGTGTAAAATATTCCGATATTCGGCAAGGGGGAGTTGCAAATGTTCTATTACTGATCGGTGTATTTGACGAGGAGAATGTATGTGTATATTTCTGTATCGGTTGGTGGTGCCTGAGTGGGATGTAAATAGACAAAGTGGTACTGGCAGGTCTGGGTGTGATTGCACTCAGGGCCTAGCCCTTGTGGGCCCGTATGCATGGAGCGGTGTTAGCGAGGCAAACCGCGGTTAGGGCAGGATTTCTGGTTTAGCGCCGAAAAGTCGCTATGCATGGAGCAGTGTTAGGCCTAACACCGCAAGTTTAAAGTCGGAGATTCTAACCCAAGCTCATAGCAGGTTTACAGCGATGTTACTGTTAGGTTAGTGTCAGGATGGAGCCCAAATCTATTCAATGCTATCATATTTAACAGAATTAAATACGCAATAAGTGAAATTTAATCAAATTAACCCTAAAAACGAAGCGATATTAACGCTGCCGCTGCATTGGCGGTGATATTAATATTGTCGAATCGACGAATGTAAAGTAAACAAATCACCGCCGCCGCATCGACGTCGCTATCCATACTGTCGTCGCCGCCGCATCAGCGGCAATATATTAGGCCCAAATCTATTCAATGCTATCGTATTTAACAGAAGTGAAATTTAATCAAATTAACCCTAAAAACGAAGTGATATTAACGCTGCCGTCGAATCGACAAATGTAAACTAAACAAATCGCCGCCGCCACCGCATCGACGTCGATATACATAATGTCACCGTGCCGGTTAGTGTGCGTCTGTGGGTCTCAATCTATTCAATGCTGTCACATTTAACAGAAATACATACGCAATAAGTGAAATTTGATCAATTTAACCCTCAATTCGAACCGATATTAATGCCATCGCAGCATTGGAGGCGATATTCATATTGTCAAATTGAGGGATTTCCCAAATCTATAAATACATTCACCTTTAGCTGACACTCACCGTTTAAGCGCCCATGCATACGGCGTGACATAGTTCTCGATGCCGCCGATAACCAGTGGTAGCTACCCGGTGTTAGAGGGATAACACCACACGCCGCTAACACTGCTCCATGCATACGGGCCCTGCTGGGGTAGGGGTCACCACACTCAAAAGGTCAAGGTTGGTGGTGGCCAAGGGGCCATACAGCTACTGGTGGTGGGCAGACCACTGGTATCCATAGAAACCAGGAATGCTGGCTTCCTATTGCTAAGACCAAGAATGCTCGATTTCCATTGGTGGAAGGAGGTGGTATGATACTCTACCTTGAACCCATGTAACTATATAACAATAAACTAGAGGGCTGGACTCTCTATCTTACACTTTACTCTCTTCCTTTCTCTTTGTCTGTATTGTTTTCCTCATAGCCTACGTACATATCCACAGATCCGAGCATTAGATTCGACAAACTGATGACCACGACGAGTGGGTAGTTTCTACACTAGGTCGGACTCCTTGTCTGAAGGTCAGTGGTTCGATTCCCCATGCCCCCCCATCTACCAATTTAGATTTCCTCCGCAAAGGCCAATTGCTCTCATACCATGTCTATGTGGTGTGGGTGGTGTGGGCGGCTTTCTATCGACCACCTGTCAAATGGTGAAAACAAGACTACTCAGACTTATCCATGATAGGCAGTATAAATCTTCAAGAAAAAAATGAAAAATAATACTTGTAGCTCACAGAATCGGGAAAGGGGCGAAGGTGGAGATTGTGATAAGTGGTTTTCTTGAGGTTCACTTATGACATTTGGTCTTCGGCAATAGACATAATCGCGCCACTACGTTATCGAAGATGACCCTTATTATGCTTGAAATGAATGTTGATGAACACAATCCCGATTATCACCGCAACAGCCACATGCGTTCCCGCTCTGTGCCTCGTCAATTTAGACAAATCCAACTCCAAATTGATTCGCACGAAGAAGTGGACTTTATATTTAAGAGCTGTTAATTGTTCCTTCAGCTGAAGAAATAAAGCAATGAACGAATGGATGAAATAATTCATTCGTTAACCATCATTCGCCAATTTAACTTTTGTGCTTAGCAAGCAACACCTTTACCCTTTTATACGTTCATTGTTAATTACAAAAGAAATATTGAAGGAACAAAATTTGGGCGAAATTTGCTTCGCAATGAAAAACGGAAGTGTCGATTACTACAATAGGCAGTTAAATATACAAAAATTCTGTTATTTTACAAAGAGATTGTTGTATTTATTGTTCTTTCGATCTAAAAATAATCGACACCCACCAATAGAACTCATTAGGGAATTTCCATTTTTCTTATGCCACCACTTCAGTGGGTTTATGATGGTTATCTATGGGAACTCACATTTAAAAAACTCATTTTGTAGCCACTGTAAAAGTGACATCAACACTAGTACCAGTTAAGGGAAAGCACTGTCCACACACTGAGCTGAAAGTTTTAATTGCAGTTTCATTAGAAATCTCCTCGTGGCTCTGATTCATTTGCTTGAAGTGTTAGACTTTAGTTTGAATGGCATTGTTCCTTGCCCTGAGATTAAATGTGCATGTAACAAATCACCGACTATTTCCACCCCAAAAAAATCTTTCAGTCATTATCTCAACAACTAACACGAAAAGACAAGAATGGAATGCCAGTATCAGGTATCTGTCTATTTCTTTCTTTCTTTCTTTCTTTCTTTCTTTCTTTCTTTCTCTCCCTCTCTCTCTCTTTGTCTCTTTCTCCTCGGCTTTCTCTCCTTCCCGATCTCTCCTGATATGACCTTACATGTTGCCAGGACGTCAAACAACAACAAACAAACTTTTCAATACCAATATTTCAATCTGATTGGTTGTTGATTGGTTGTTGAGTTTTACGTGCTGACAACATCTAAGGTCATGTCAGGACGGGTACCGACTTGTGACAGTGCGCACTCATGGTGACTTTATAGTGCTGCCCTAATGGGACACCAAGTCACCAGCACCATGACCTGATATCCCACTCAGTCACATTATCCTGACACTGAGCCAACCAGTCCTTGCCCTATTTTAATAATGTTGAGCGCCTGTCTAGGAAATGATAAGTATCAACCTTAGATGTTGTCAGGATGTAAAGCTCCAACAACCAACCTACCACCCAGCCCTTTGGTCACTAATACCCCTATCACACCAAACTAGTTCTCACTACGTTCTTGAAAATGTTACTGAAACTGTGTGCGAACAGAGTGGACCTAGTACCAACTTGTACGGTCTTTTTACAAACGGAATAGACGTGCAAGAATGGAATGGTGCTCCAGAACTTTGAGCATGCCCAACATTTTCTTGCAGCCACGTTCTACCCCGACCACAGCCCGATTTAGAACGTGGTCAGATGTTTTGAGAACTAGTTTGGTGTGATGGGGGTGTTACTAGAACCATGCTCCCAGATCCCAGATCATGGTCTACTATAGCTTTTACCATTCAATGATTAGTTTTAGTTGAGCGAACTCTGGCTGGACCCCGAAAGGCCCCTTCGTTTATTAAAGTAGAACATCCGTGCGAGTGAGGCTATGTGAGGCTAGGCGCGGGCACACGTGACCTCAATGAGCCGTATTTCCCATAGGCCGTAATCGATTAACACGACCCGGGTGACTCGGGTCACCTGAGTCGTCAGAATTTCAAATCGAACACCGCGAGTGGAGTCGACAAATACACGTGCCGTGTGCAAAACAACCCGACCCCAGTAACCCACCTCTTGGCTGAGGGTCGCTAGGAGCGATGATGTCACATTTGCGCTGGTACCGTCCCGCAGGATAACAACTACCAGTGCCTGTCATACATGTTTTTTTGTGGGTAATAACCTCGATTATTCGATCTGGGTCTGTAGGATGTGCGCATGTGCCAACAAGTGACTCGGGTGACCCGAGTTGATTAATCGATTACGCCCATAGTGAATGCATGCAGGTAGGTGTCCAAGGCGCTCAGAAACAGGATAGTTGGATGCTTGGTTGTTGGAGTTTTACGTCCTGGCAAAACGCACCCCCCCTTAAAAAAATAAAAAAATCCAAAACCCTCCTTCGAACTAGAGTAAAACCTCTCTAAATTGACCAACCTTGAGACCGACTTTAAGTGGTCCATTTAGGGAGGTGGTCGGTTTAGGGAGTTAGAATATAGAGTATGAATAAAATGGTATTGTTGGGACCCAAATAAAGCGATCGATATAGGGGAGTGGTCAATCTGTGAAGGTGGTCGGTTAGTGATGTTTTATTGTAATTCTGGATTCTGATGCAAATAACATGATAAAACAGCAAGTAATCAGATAATTGTTAGATGATTGTTAGAGAGAAGGAATGTCGACGATACACACATGCATATATATGAAAGGAAAGACAAATAATTTACATTTCATGGCCAACAACTCCTAAATACTTCATTTGCTGCAGTGCACGATTCTGTATATATCTAAACTACATAGACGCCATTTTGGCTCTTGGCACAGCCGGCAAAATAACTGCAGATTCATTGCAGTGATACTAGCAAGCGCCACTAAATCTCGCACACGAATGAACCACCTGAAAGGGGTGAGGCGAGGGAGAGAGAGAGAGAGACCTGCAGGGTAACAATTAACCAATTTTTTTCTTGAAGATTTATACTACCTATCATGTATACGTCTGAATATACTTCTTTTCACCATTAGACAGTTTGTCAATAGAAAGCCCGAGCCTACACTTTTACTGACCCAAGGGATTTCTAACCTCCCTCACCAAATAGACATGGTATGAGAGCAACTGGCCTTTGATGATGATGTCAGTTATGTTGCATTCATACGGTCCTCGTGAATATGGTGAACTTCCCACTTACTGCCTGTGAACACGACCATGTAAACTGAGAGCGTTCATTTGGCAATTCGCGGTAAACACGTTTCATGCTGGGCGATAATAGAGGCAAACTACAATAATGTGTAAATAACACGTAAATAACACATAAAGTGCACATTTTTGGTAGATAGTATCCGCCACCATAATGTATGATTTGTTTTAAGATGACATATCATAGACAATGGTTTCATTACAAAGATATTTTTGTCAATTTATTATGGAACATACAACTTTTCTGTATTTGCCGCCATTTCTTCACAAGTGGTGAGTCCCGAGCCGCTTAAAAAATCTCCAGTTCACAGGTGGTGTTCAACAGTTGTGAAGTCACTTGAACGCAATTCACCAGTTGTGAAGTGGGAAACACCATATACACCAGTTCATATGAACGCAGCATTATACACAGTGGTGAAAATCCAAATTGGCAGAGATGGGGGCACAGGTAATCGAACCACCGACCTTCAGATTAGGAGTCTGCCCTAGAAAAAAGTCAGACACTCTAACCACTCGGCCTCTTGATGATCGCACATAAATTAACAAACAAAAAGATGGGGAGGGCGGGGGATTTTCACAGGTAAAGCAAAACATGCCACGCTGGTGTAATTATATTACCAACTTGCTGAATTAAATCTGTGTGATTCAGGTCATGGGTAGCTGCCTAATTATAGTGATTAAAAGATATATTCACACGGAAACAGTCGATTAGCTTTTAGTAAACGCAGCCACAGTGATCTATGCAACAGAGTAAGCGCCACGGCGTCATCCGGGCTCTTACCTATCTCGCGCCCTCATTGGCTACTTTTCGCTGCCATGGTAACCGTATCGGGACACCGTTAGTGCGTCCATCCGCCGTGGGCAATTGGGGGCGCCATAGGTCGACACCGCTTCTCGGAGCGAATGAGATAAGCATGGTTGGCGAGCGGGTCCTTTGGTCGGGGCAGGTGCCCCGTGGCTATGTTTAGACGGCAAATAAAATTCAGCACGGGTTCCCGTAGAACTTCCACAGCCGGCCGGTGTCTGGTGTGCTGACTCGAGGAATCTTTACTTGTTTGTGTGTGTGTGATGGGTTTATTTTCTGTTTAGAATCTCTTTCTGCAAGCGGGTTGTGATAAATGTTTACGCATGTTATTGTTAGCTAATCCACATGTGTCTACGCATAGTTTTTCCACATATACATATGTATCATGACACAGGCACACATAGATGAATACACAATGCACCACATTCACAGTGCCTTCATACACATACACATAAATAATGCCCATACACATACATGCACATGCACATGCACTCACACATACAGACACATATGCATACACATACACATACACCTACACATACACATACACATGCACATACACATGCACACACATACACATACACACATACACACATACACACATACAGATGCACCTACACATGCACATACATATACACATACAGATACATATACACATACACATGCACTTACACATACACATACACATGCTCATCCACATAAATAATACACATACACATGCACATGCACTTACACATACACATACACATACACATACACATGCACATGCACTTACACATACACATACACATACATATACACATACACATACCCATACACATGCACTTGCACATACACATACCCATACACATGCACATGCACTCACACATACAGACACATATGCATACACATACACATACACCTACACATACACATACACATGCACATACACATGCACATACACATACACACATACACACATACACATGCACCTACACATGCACATACATATACACATACAGATACAGATACACATACACATGCACTTACACATACACATACACATGCTCATCCACATAAATAATACACATACACATGCACAAGCACTTACACATACACATACACATACACATGCACATGCACTTACACATACACATACACATACATATACACATACACATACCCATACACATGCACTTGCACATACACATACCCATACACATGCACTTGCACTTACACATACACATACACATGCACATACACATGCACTTACACATACACATACCCATACACATACACATACACATACACATACACATACACATACACATACACATGCACTTACACATACACATACACATACATACATACATACATGTGTAGTAAGTAGTCTGCACTGACCTGCCAGGCAAGGAGCCACACAGACATGTAGGCATGGATAGGGTGATGGCATCAGATATCCTAGGTGATGTAACGGTTAACACACTAGCCCGGAATGCAAGAAATGAGGGTTCGAATCTTGCTCTATGTGCACTATTTCTAATTTTCATCACCCCCACAACACTGGTGACCGTGACCTGAATGCTATTCAAGTTTCATGATGTATCGTTGTTAAACCTACCCTATGTAGGCCATCTAAGGGCGTAATCGATTAATCAACTCGGGTCACCCGAGCCACTTTTTGGCGCATGCGCACATCCTACAATCTTGGGTTGAATAAACGAATACGCTTGGGGTGGACAAAATGGTGGCTTAATTTGAAACTTAATTTTTTTTCAAAGACCGATAGAAATACAGCAAAATAGGATTTAAAGTATTTTATGATTGTAGAAGCTGAAAATCCGGGTTATTGAAAAAAAGTATTAAAACAACACGTAGGAGTTGTGCCAGTAGCTGTTATACTACAGGTACCAGCACAGATGTGACATCATCACTCGTAGGAAACCCCACTCAAGAGGTGTGTTACTGGGGCTGGATCGTTTTGCACACGGCACGTGTATTTCTCGACTCCACTCGCGGTGCTCAATTTGAAATTCTGACGACTCGGTTGACCCGAGTCGCCCGGGTCGTGTTAATCGATTACGGCCTAAAAGACTTGGGGGACGAGTGTCTGCACTGACCTCTCAGGCAAAGAGCCACATGGACAGGTAGGCGTGGATAGGGTGATGCCATCCAGGAGCCTAGGAGGTTAATGTTTAGCACGCTAGTAAGGAATGGAAGAGGTGTGGGTTCGAATCCTGCTATAGGCACACATTTCCAATTTTCATCACCCCATCAACACATGCATACATACATGCCTTCATTTACATACAAATAGGCATATATACATATAAATACAGATATACATGCATACCTACATAACTTGTTACATACAAACATACATACAGGAATGAATATGTACCGAAATACATCGATATATTTCAGCAGTACAATTTGTTGTGTAAGTGAGAACACCACGAGATACTACTGTCATGGGGGGACCAGACGGGATGGCCGAATGAGTAAGAGCGTCCGTCTCCCGTGTTGGTAGATCGTGGGATCGTGGGTTCGAACCCTGGTTGAGTCAAACCAATGACTTAAAAATTGATACTTGTTGCTTCCTAGCCTGGTGCTCGGCATTATTAGGATAGAGCAAGGACTGGTTGGCTCAGTGTCAGGATAATCTGACTGAATGGGATATCAGGTCATGGTGCTGGTGGCCTGGTCTTCCAGTGGGTCAGCACTATAAAGTCGCCATGAGTGCACACTGTCGCAAGTCGGTACCCGTCCTGATATGACCTTAGATGTTGCTAGGACGTAGAACAACAACAAACAAACAAACTGTCATGGGGTGATGAAAATGGGAAATATTACACCGACAGCAGGTTTTCCGAACCCACACTTCTTGCCATTCTGTCCCGTCCTGATATAACCTTAGATGTTGCTAGGATGTAAAACAACAACAAACAAACAAACAAACTGTCATGGCGGTGATGAAAATGGGAAATATTACGCCTAGAGCAGGTTTTCCGAACCCACACTTCTTGCCATTCTGTCCGGTCCTGATATGACCTTAGATGTTGCTAGGACAATAACAACACCATCTTGCTATTCTGGTGATAAGGTGCTAACCATTACACTATCTAGACTCCCTGATGTCATCACCTCATCCTCACCTGATATATATATATATATATATATATATATATATATATATACGTGGCTCCTTGCCTGAGAGGTCAGTACAGAGCACTACACGACCATGCACTCCTTCCACATGTTCACCTCCCACGACTCAACACTCGCTGGTTCCCCAATCTCCCTCTGTGCTGATCACATGACCTGTTTTTTTGTGTGTGTTTTTTAAGGCTGTATTTATACTGTCCATAGCATATACACCCGGGTACCCAGGCTTGTTTTCAATGCTGGCCAGTTGTAGTGTTGGTGTTATCTTACCATACAGTCGCTGCTGATAAGTTATTTGATTTCCTGTTAGTCCTATACTTCCGGTTCTACCAGCGGTCTCAACCACTCTGCAAACTTATTCAGTGATTAGCCAGCGGATGATGTCTGACTGAAAAATCAGCAACCTTGAAACATAAAACACAACACTTTACCTACAATGACCTTAGATGTTGATAGGGCATACAACAACAACAAACAAACAACAACTTTACCTACACAGGAAATGTGATAGTCAATTATAATGGTTGATGAGCTTGCAATACGGGGTGTAGTAGTCAATTATAATGGTTGATGAGCCTGCAATACTTAAATTGATTGATAAAGAAATGACAGTCACCTCTAATTAAGAAATACAAATAACAAAAAGAATTGGAAATCTGACTTGAGGTAAATCTGACAGTGGTAAAGTATATGAGGGCAAATGAATCACATGACCAAAGAAAGAATCGGAAATCCGCCGAAAATAGGAAATTTCCCATCATTGCTAATATGAATATTTGGTTTATTTGAGTAGAATGTCAGCAGATGGTTAATAGAACAAACCCACAGTGTCGGCTGCTATAGAAGACTGTAGTTGTGCAGTCCAATCATAGACCGGCTCGCACAAAATGCGCGCGCAGGCTTGCAGTGTGGACACTATGTGTCTGCAACAGTTCGCAAACACTATTTATTGTCAAAGGCTCTAGGGACCGTCATTTCATACAGCGACACCTAGGTTTACTTTTCAAATACAACCCCCCCCTCTCCCCCGTGCCGGAAAATATAACACACGAAGCAAAACATAAAACCAAAATAACCAGACCAGATGTGGAAGCAACGTCAGTGTGTCGGCATTCACTACTGTGTCTCCCCCTCCCTTTAAGCAATTTGCCAGTTGGTTGGTTGTTGGAGTCTCACGTACTGGCAACATCTAAGGTCATATCAGGACGGTACTGACTTGTGACAGTGCACACTCATGGTGACTTTATAGTTCTGCCCCACTGGGAGACAAGGCCGCCAACACCATGACCTGATATCCCACTCAGTCACATTATCCTGATACTAAGCCAACCAGTCCTTGCCCTATCCTAATAATTCTGAGCACCTGGCTAGGAAGCGACAAGTATACGTGGTGTTCTCTGTGGTGGAATGGCTAGAGTGTCTGACTTTTTTCTAGGTCAAACTCCTAATCTGAAGGTCTGTGGTTTGGTTCAATTCCCTGTGCCCTCACCCCTGCCAATTTGGATTTCCACCACTGTGTATAACTTACAGTGTCATCAAAGGCCGGTTGCTCTCATACAATGTCTATGTGGTGTGGGAGATTAAAAATCCCTTGGGTCGGTAAAAGTGTAAGCTCGGGCTTTCTATCGACAAACTGTCTAATAGTGAAAACAAGTCTATTCAGACTTATCCATGATAGGCAGTATAAATCTTCAAGAAAAAAAAGTCATTAGTTTGACTCATCCAGGGTTCGAATCCCTGGCTTCGAATCCCAAGATCAACCAAAACGGGAGACGGACGCTCAACTCATTCGGCCAACCCGTCTGGTCTTATTTGTCAGTTAGCTGACCGATTAGGTCGACAGCTACTTCACGACTCTCCTACTAGCAGTGGAACTGGGCACAGTGGCCGAATCGGTAGAGCACAGGCCTCGCGTGCGGAAGATCAGGAGTTCGCGAGTTCAGTTCCCGGTCGAGTCAAACCAATGACTTAAAATGCTCGGCATTATTAGGATAGGGCAAGGACTGATTAGCTCGGTGTCAGGATAATGTGAGTGAGTGGGATATCAGGTCATGGTGCCGGTGGCCTGATTTCCCAGTGGGGCAGCACTATAAAATCGCCATGAGTGCGTACTGTCACAAGTCGGTACCCGTCCTGATATGACCTTGGATGTTGCTAGGACGTAAAACAACTACAGACAAACACACTAGCAGTGAAAGCGAATATTTATGGGCGTTGTGTATTTGTTTGTAAGTGAGTACACTGACCGCCAGACGATTGCTGGTGCCTCGCGTGTTTGCATAGATAACAAGAGTGCTTACCTCTCATCGGTGCATTTCGGCGACTGTCATCTAGCGCCCATTGTCGTCTGCTAAGCCGTCTGGACGCTGCTGGCTTCCCGCCACTTTTTATTTTTTTTGGGGGGGGGAGGGGGGAGAGGTTTTTCAGTACATTCCTTCAGTTGCTCGCTCACTCACTCGTTCACTTGCTCACTCACTCACTCGCTCAGTCCCTCACTCACTCATTCACTCACTCATTCACTCATTAACTCATTCACTCACTCACATTGCCTCCTTTTGCAATGACTGTTATTTTGATAAAACATGACAAATATTATCACTGGCACATCTAAAATATAAAAAATATGACATGTTTTTCTCTCTCCCTAAAACACTATAAGGTAGCTGACAATCATATTTGGCAGCAGGGCTCGAATTCCATTCGTTAATAGCATTTTTATTAATAGAACAGCTTTGAGTTGAGGATAGATATTTTTAAGAAGATATTAATCCCATGCTAAGTCCTCTACCTGTTATATAGCTCAGAATATGCTTTCAATGCACTGCGTTGTAATCCTCGTAGTAATATAGAGTGGTGAGTTAAAACTGCCGAATCTTTCTTTCACAGCAATGCCTGGCATTAGCTCACCATACATATTCACTAGTATCGGAGCGGGACTTAGCTCAGGCTGTAGAGTGTCCACCTGTGAAGATGTCGGTCATCCTATCGATCCTGCTCAGTGGACCATTTTGGAGTTTGAGCTATTTTCCATTCCAACCAGTGGTCCACAACTGGTTCATCAACACCTGTGGTATGTGATGTCCTGTCTGTGGGAAAGTGCATATAAAAGACTCCTTGCTGCTTATCGGAAACAGTATCCTATGTGGAGGCAGCAGGTTTCCTCTAAAGAAATATATCAGAATGACCATATGTTTGATGTTCATTAGCCGATGATAAAATCAATGTGGTCTATAGACATCCTTAAATAAAACAAGCTTTATTTTACTTTTATTCACAAGTCTAGTATACATGTCGTAATTGTTTGCACTTGACAGAGGTTCGCTAAGCACAGGTGTCGCCGAGGAAGGTGCTACTGTAGACATTTAGTTTAGCTTGGATGTGTAGCTGCAGTCGGAGAGTCTGGTGGGTGAAGGAGGCGATCTTTCCGCTGGTAACGCTTTTGCTTAGCTTGAGATATATATATATATCAATGTGCCACCGCATATTCCAAGCACAAATTGGACTCATCAGCCATCAACGAGTTCACAACAAATTGTAAAAGCTAAGGCTCGAATCTGTGGCTGTGTAGGCAGGCTATGGTGAAATCAATACAGACAAAGAGAAAGGAAGAGCATAAAGTGTAAAGAAGAAGAGAGAGTCCAGCCCTCTGGTTTATTATTTATATGGTTACATGGGTTCATTGTAGAGTATCACCCCACCCCTTTCCCCCAATGGGAAACAAGCTTTCTTGGCCCTACAAATAGGGATCCAGAATTCCTGATCCCCATGGATACCAATAGTCTGCTGTATGGCCCCATGGCCACCACTACCCTTGACCTTTGAGTCTGGTGATCCCTATCCCAACAGAGGGGGTAGGCCCTGAGTGCACTCACACCAGACCTGCCAGCATCACTATTTCTATTTACATCCCACTCCGGCACCACCAACCCATACATATATACACATACATGCGCCTGGTCACGTACACCGATCAGTAATAGAACATTTGCATTCCCCCTATGCCGCATATCGGAATATTTTACAAAATGATGAGTTGCTGTCATCATCGCCACCGATGGACAACGAATAATTTACAATCCATTGCTCATTTTGATCCGTTCATCAATCAATCAATAGTTCCATCCTCTAGTCGAGGGTTGGATGCAATGGTTCTCCACTTGTCCCAATGGTGTGCTGTTCTGATAGACTGTGAATAATTCAAGCCTGTCCACTGAAATATTTGTAAACCATGATGTTCTTGGTCTCCCTCTCCCTCTGCTGCCATTCACCTTCCCTTCCAACAATGTCTTAGCTATTAAGAAACCTAGTAATGACAATGTAAACCCAAAGCCTAAGATCCGTTCATATGGGATGTCTAATTCAAGAAAACCAGTAATTTATTTCACTTGTAATTTTCCTAAGTTATTATATGCGAAGCACAGCAGGGGCCATATTCATGAGCTCGGGGTAGCGCTACCCTGAGGCTGTAACCGGGGGGTATGCTACCCCCCCGGCTAACGGCGGAAAATCCTTACTCATGAGCTCGGGGTAGCACTACCCTGGGGCTCTATCCGGAGGGTACGCTACCCCAATTTCGACCCAGGGGTAAGCCACTATCCCGAGGGGATAGTGAGTGTGTGTGGTTCTGAATCTATTCAATGCGATCATATTTGATAGATTTAAATACGCAATAAGTGAAATTTATTCAAATTAACCCTATATCCGAAGCGAAATTAACGCCTCCGCCGTAACGGCGGCGATATTAATATTTTCGAATCGACGAATGTAAAGTACACAAATCGCCGCCTCCGCAGCGACGTCGATATCCATACTGTCGAACGTTAACCAAACATGGCCGCCGCCGTCGCCGCCGAATCGGCGTGAATTTCTTACGCTCAAATCTATTCAATGCGATCAGATTTGATAGATTTAAATACCCAATAAGTGAAATTTGCTCAAATTAACCCTAAATCCGAAGCGAAATTAACGCTGACGCCGTAACGGCGGCGATATTAATGTTTTCGAATCGACGAATGTAAAGTAAACAACGCAGCGACTGGAGGGAATTCCCAAATCTATAAATAATCGAACGGGTAGCTATCCGCACCGGCTAGTGCATTGGTGAATACCCATTGACCCAATTAATCTCCTCCGTTAACCCGCGGGATACCTACCCAACGGTTAAGCCTACCCTCCGGCTAAGCGTACCCCGAGCTCATGAATATGGCCCCAGGTGAATACAAGGCAACAACAACAAAGTTTCCCCAAACGCATGATGTGAATTCTGATTCAAAGAGGAACCATCATTTATTCTTGTATCACTTATCGGCCAACTCCTGTCATGTGCGGACAATTTTTCAATTTACAAAGTGTTATTTGTCTTATTTGTGCGTCCCTCTGATGACAGGACACCTGCTATGTCAGGACAACATTGGTATGGATGCAGAGTTGTCCGTTGAAGACAGATACCACTGTACATACATGACATTCCTGGAAGTGTACCGCACACAGTACAACGGCGCGACTGCACATTATTAATTCAATTTTAGATGATGGACTAAATAAATCAGGCACCTAGCGGCTGGGGACAATGGGACAATATTCCAATATAATCACATTTAACTCCTCTTCCTGGAGTCATTAAAAACCCAGTGCAGTTTCTCCTATAATCTTTTCATCACAGACAATGAACTAACCGATATATGTGTGATGTATAAGTGCTACGCGAGTATAGAGGCGTGGAAGGGGACTGTATTATTATTGTCCATTATTATTACTCTACCTGCTACTATGAGTGCTGCCTCCTTGTACCCACCCACGTGACCTGTGGCGCCACCACCGGTGTGATTCGTCCCTAACGGACGCGCTGTATTGTTATTCGCACCGAAGACTTTTTCTCAGAATATCATCTCAATCCACTTGTCTTGTTTGTCTATTTCGTACACTAGCCTGCCTGCATATACCTTCAGAACACGCTTATAATTAAGCACGTACAGATTTGATTGTTCGGATATGGATGCTCTTTCACAGCAATTGTCGTCTGTACGGCTGAATGGTCCCCCCTTTCTATAAGCTATATCATTGATAATCTAGATAACATTTTCTAGTACTTTTCCATGAATAAGAAAAAAATCGATGTAACTCTCTACCTCTAAAATCAACATCATTATCAAAATCTACGAAATACTATATTAATATCTACATAAGACTAACCATCACCCCCCTCATAATATTGTAGTAGTCTGCACTGACCTCTCAGGCAAGGAGCCGCATAGACAGGTAGGCGTGGGTAGGATGGTGACACCAGGGAGCCTACATGGTATAATGGTTAGCATACTGGCCCGGAATGCAAGAGATGAGGATTCGATTCCTGCTCTAGGTGCAATATTTCCCATTTTCACCCCCCCCCCCCCATGACACCGGTCGCCATCACCAGGATCCTGCACAAGCTATGTGCTGTATGGTTGTTGAACCTCCTCTGTGTATGTATATGCAAGTATGTATGGAATTGTAAGCATTGTGCATGTTGCGAGAACATGGGTAATTGAATATGTATGACCGACGTCTTATTTCGCTTGGATACAAAGCATCTATTCTATTTATAGACCAAGGCCGGCCGCTGCACCGTCGCCGCCACCTAGCGTAAGAGTTTGATATTAACCAACTAGCCGCAGGTTTACTTCACTTTTGCCTCGACTGCGGTTCATTCAACATCGTCTCCTAAGCCCTTCGTCTTAAGCCATCCCACCCACCCATACTGTTATATTCGGTGGGGTCAATTTCTGTAAGCCTTGAAATCATGACACTAAACTCTGATATTTGACGATAAAAACAAGACAATAATAAATCCCAATATTAAAGTCTGTCGTCTTCTTGTGTTTTCAATTACAAGATTTACATTAAAAGATTTGCAGTATCTACCTCTCCATAGCAATAAATGGCTGAACGACAGCTCATTATTAAAGCTGCATGGTCCGTTGGAAACATCAAATATTTTAAAACCAAAACAATTATCTAGATTCGATTCTACATATCCAACTTTCACACCGGCAAGAACATGTCAAGACAGGCGCAAAACTATTTGTCCCTGCAGTGGCTGGTCGGGAGATGTTGGGAGTTCCATACATCAACTGCCCTTAATGCTGCCACAGTGACATGGTTTTCTGTTTAGGGTTTGCTCCCTTAGCCTTCGGTTCTGTCAAGAACCTGTACCACAAGGCAGTGGTTTACAACTCTGCAAGGCAGGGGCGTCAAACTCCCTGAGGTATTGCTATACCTGCAATACCCGCATACCATAAAAAGATACTGGTGCACTCATTAATTATTTATTGTCAAATATAAGGGAATACAGCGGAAATTTAATAGAACGTGTTACTGCAAAAGCCTATGGTGTTAGAGTTTGGGAAAGCTTGCCAAAATTAATTTAGCATGTTTGTACTTCAAATATCTCATAAGTTAGCCATTTAAAATAAAAGTTACTTCAGACTAATGTAAGGTAGATTATAATGAATAACCTAATATGTTTATCTCAGAAAATAACAGAAATTCAAAACCATCGGACTATGCAACTTTAATATAATAGTAACCTAATCACGGATGTCTAACGGTGAAGATTTAACGATCGCAAAGACTGCGTAAAAACTGCGATGGTACTGTCATATTTCTTGTTCGTCAGGTTTGGCCAAGACCGTCTTGCAAGGCACAGCAAAAAGGGGGGGAAGAAGACAAGGCAGGCTAAGGAAGCGGTGGAAAGACAACATCAGGAAATGGACAGACCTGCAGTTCGGCAAGTCCCAGAAGGCAGTGAGGAACAGGGGAAACTGGAGAAAACTGGTCATCTGTGGTGCTCTAATGACCTTCAGGGATTGATGATGATGATGATGATAATTCACTTGTCATTTGGATACACCTTCCTATTTGTAAAAGAAAAAGAGTAACAACTATAGCCAGAAGACGAGTGCCTTCAGATTATTCAGAAGAATAAATATTAATCCATTCAAAGGAACCCCCATCACCCCCCCCCCACGAAGAACTGTGCAAGTGATATAAGCCCTGAACATAGATCGTTGGATGGTTGTTGGAGTTTTGCGTCCTGGCAACATCTAAGGTCATATCAGGATGGGTACCAACTTGTGAGAGTGCTCACTCATGGTGACTTTATAGTACTGCCCCACTGGAAGACCAGACCACCAGCACCATGACCTGATATCCCACTCAGTCACATTATCCTGACACTGCGCCAACCAGTCCTTTGCCCTATCTCAATAATGCCGAACGCCTGGCTAGGAAGCAACAAGTATCAATTTTGTAAGTCATTGGTTTGACTCGACCGGAAATTGAACTCCCGACCTTCCGTACGGGAGGCCTACGCTCTACCGAACCGGCCAGAGCGTCCCGCGAAGCATAGATGTAGAAGGGTACATTCGATAAGCATATGTTAGTAAATTCTTTCTCTTAGATGAGTCGATCCAACAATAAGAGCCCGGCTGCACCTGTCTTGCCTCGGAAGCATGGCCATGTTCGTAGTCTGCAAAACGGAGACCATCATCGAATTGAGCCCCAAATAGCCTTCCGTCGTCTTTAAAGGAATTTAATTACATTCACATAATAAGCCAGTAAATACAAAAGGGGAAAAGAAAACCCTCTCAAGAAAAAGGCATGAATAATCGAATAACTGCCGTCAGTCACCACATACTGGTTTTATGTTTCAACTAAGCCAACCTAGTAATAGGTTGGACGTTATCGTTTTCATCTGGCGTCGGTTTTAAACGAATTCAAGTCGTGTAATACGGCATACATAATTAAACCAACGCAAGACAAGTACAGTGAAAAGTGGCATTTATTCTTACTATTTTGTTGTTACATTTAAGCCATGAGATGTTTGATTTATTAAGATTTCGAGGATTTCAGGCACGTAGCCCTATGAATGTCAGTTATAGTTGGGATGGGCGGGACGGCAAATCCAAAGGAGAGATAACGTCCTGCCGATGGAAAGGCTCTGGTCGAAGTGTCTATAGAGAAAATGCGCCACATCTCATTATGGAAATTTACAGAAGATGGCGCCACAGTCGGAGCATTTATTATTAAGCAGGACACTATAGATGGCACCACCAGTCGCCTCGATGTTTAGTATGTACTTTTTCTTGCGGGTTAAATTACCGATGTTGAAATCAACATCCACAATTAAACCAACGCAAGACAAGTACAGTATAAAGTGGCATTTATTCTTACTATTTTGTTGTTACATTTAAGCCATGAGATGTTTGATTTATTAAGATTTCGAGGATTTCAGGCACGTAGCCAAAAAGTATATCTTAAGTGCCTGGAAGCTGAGACTGGATGTTGTATGTTGACACAGCAGCAGAGGTCCAGTGACCAATTGTCTTACATCCTGCCTCGCTGACCCTTGGAGGCAGAACTATGGAGAGTTGAACGCATGGTGTGTAGCGTTATATGATTGAATGGACCAGGTACTGTGAGGCCCGCCACAGACAGGGCTAGTGTTATGATTGAAAGCACAGGCTACTGTGAGGCCCGCCATGGACAGGGCTAGTCCTATGATCGAAAGCACCGTGTGCTGGGAGGCCCGCCACGGACAGGGGCAATGTCATGATTGAAATTAATCCACGAACATGTGAGTGGTAGCCACATGAGTCAAGGAGACCGGCCGTCGTGCCAAGGTGGTGTCCCGGACACATACTCGCCCCCACGCAGGTGCTGCGCAGAAGGCAACCAGAATTGCTGGAATGCAATGTCTCTAGGAGACGGTGAGTTGATTGGTGTCTGTATGACGACACAGACATTGATGCCCAGGAGTGTTAGCCTCAGATCCTCGCGCGACTAAGTGACCAGGAAGGCCACCTGATGTCGTGAACAGATTGCTCTGCAGTACCTTATTGTCCATGTACAGCCGGGAGGCCGGCCGCTATGGGGTGTCGGAGGCACTGGTGTGTGTATTTGGATAACCTGGGAAGAGAGGCAAAAAATAAGCAGTCAAATCCCAGGTTATAATGTGTGGTTGTGAGCGACGGTGGTTTATGGTTGGGCCCATACACCTTGCAATGTATGGGAGCCACCCAATCTTTGGCGAGGTCCTCCTGTGGTGGATGATGTGTGCTTTGAGTTACAACTCCTCGATGATATGTTGGAGTTAAGATAGTATTGTCACTGCGAATGAGGCTACAGTGCGTGCCTACCGGAGACTGCACCTCAGATGGCCCGAGCATGGCACCAAGGAAGAGTGAGCCTATTGTTGAAAGTCATAACGTACCCTTGTCTGAAGGAATTATTTGTAGCTATGTAGCTATGTTATTGTCACTACGAATGAGACTAGAGTGCGTGCCCACAGAGACTGCACCTCAGATGGCCCGAGCGTGGCACCATCCGTTGCAACATTTAATTAGGCAATTTGGGACCTATCCGTGATTGCTTAGTGTGGTGCACCTTTGGTTGTAAGAGGAGGGCCATGGTGTCATGGCCGCCTCCACGTGGCATGACGTCAGCAGTCCTTCTCGCAGTGTAGCAAACCTCACACGAGCTGGCGTTTTTGAGGCTGATAATCCAAGCATCAATCCCGTCATTAATCAGCCATCCATTCGCAAGGTAGCCAGGCCAGTGTCAATCGGATGTCCGTAGTTGATTTTTTTATGTCGTGGGTTGATGTGTTTACCGCCAGTCCAGGACTCGCGCCAATCCTTTGTTGACCAACACGAGCAGTATTTTTGGCGTAGATTAATTGAGTATAGCCACTGACTTTGACCTACTTCTTACCTTTTTTGCAGGAGTTATGGCTTGTTATTCCGTATTCTTTTTGTCTCGATCTTTGAATCGTGTGTGCTTGACTAGCGACATCTTGTTGAATATCAAATCCAAAGGAGAGAACACGTCCTGCCGATGGAAAGGCTCTGGTCGAAGTGTCTATAGAGAAAATGCGCCACATCTCATTATGGAAATTTACAGAAGATGGCGCCACTGTCGGAGCATTTATTATTAAGCAGGACACTATAGATGGCACCACCAGTCGCCTCGATGTTTAGTATGTACTTTTTCTTGCGGGTTAAATTACCGATGTTGAAATCAACATCCACAATGACACAGCCGAGGTTGCAAAACAGACTCCCACCTGTTCTCACAGTTCCAGTTTCTCACAGCTTTGGGAATCTCATCTTTTCTTTCCGCTCCGAAAGTCTAAACCTTCCTTTTAATGCCGGAAGTCTCTCCCTTTCTTACATTTTTGGAAGTCTCGCCCCTTTTTTACAGTTTACAGAAGTATCGTTGCTTCTCTTTCTTTCAGTTCCGGAAGTCTCACCCATTCTTACAGTTCCGGAAGTATTGTTGTTTCTGTTTCTTTCAGTTCCGGAAGTCTCACCCATTCTTGCAGTTCCGGAAGTATCATTCTTTCTGTTTCTTTCAGTTCCGGAAGTCTCACCTATTCTTACAGTTCCGGAAGTCTCGTTCTCTTTCTTTCTTTCAGTTCCGGAAGTCTGGTCATTTCTTTCAGCTCTGAAAGTCTGACCCATTCTTTCAGTTTGAGAAGTTTTCAGTTCCGCAAGTTTCCAGTTCTGGCAGCATCAGGACTGTCACCCTTTGTCACATCTCCAGGACTCTTGCCCTTTATCACAGCTCCAGGACTGTCACCCTTTGTAACAGCTCCAGGACTGTCACCCTTTGTCACAGCTCTAGGACTGTCACCCTTTGTCACAGCTCCAGGACTGTTGCCCTTTGTCACATCTCCAGGACTGTTGCCCTTTGTTACAGCTCCAGGACTGACACCCTTTGTCACAACTCTAGGACTGTTGCCCTTTGTCACAGCTCGAGGACTGTCATCCTTTGTCACAGCTCCAGGACTGTCGCCCTTTGTCACATCTCCAGGACTCTTTCCCTTTGTCACAGCTCCAGGACTGTCATCCTTTGTAACAGCTCCAGAACTGTTGCCCTTTGTCACAGCTCCAGGACTGTTGCCCTTTGTCACAGCTCCAGGACTGTCACCATTTGTCACATCTCCAGGACTCTTGCCCTTTATCACAGCTCCAGGACTGTCACCCTTTGTCACAGCTCCAGGACTTTCGCCCTTCCTCACAGTTTCAAAAGTTCTCGCAGCTCCGACAATCACCTTTTCTCGCAGCTCCGACAATCTCGCTCTTTCTCGCAGGTCCGGAGAGTCTCGCCCTTTCTCCTTTTATTTCTATGTGCCGTGGCTACGGGAGCGTCTGGTGGCGGCCCCTGACAGAACCGGAAGTTATGGCCGGCCGCCGCCTGGGTCGACCCCCTATTGCGGATACTACTCACCGGGTTCGTGTCCCGGGTCGCCGTGTGCAGCGGCATATATGTCAGCACCGCGTCGAACCCACGGGGCGCCGGTGTGTGGGGTTTGGGTGTCGGTGTCTCGGTGTGGTGTCCAGGTGTCGGTGTCGGGGTGTCGGGGTGTCGGGGTGTCGGGGTGTCGGGGTGTCGGGGTGTCGGGGTGTCGGCTGTAGTTTGAAAAGTACGCTTCAAATTTGAGGTGAATTAAGTATAATAGCATGGTTTACAACTTAGCAACTTCGAATATGATATAAACTACACAAATAAATCAATGTGAAAATTAAGGAAATACAAAACCAGATCTCATCAATAGAACAAAAAACTAGTGACCAAAAGTTACAGAATGGCGATTCACTGCGAAATGCTTTGCCTTTTCGCTTGTGCTTGTTGTGGTTACAGCCATGTTCAGTGCGTTTATCTACAATACATAGATTCTTCCCACAGCTGTCCTTCCCTCCTTGTCCCCCCTCACTCAATTACTTACTTCAGCTATACCGTAATAGCAGCACAGTTTTTGCAGCGACCCACCACCTTAGCCTATAACACTGAACTTATTATGGCTAAACCATTAACACACTAATCCCCTTCACAATCTACTAATATGCCCTACGTAAGTACCCGCTTATCTACCTGTTTACATTGTAATGTAAATGGCTGGAAGACCAGTGCCTCGGCGCTGAAAATAATTATATTCTGATGAATAAACTGTTTTACCAACAAAAATGTGATATAGACTATGACACTCACTATGGTTTTTTGTTGTTGCAATATAACCATATAAATAGGAAACCGATATAGAAACTGGAGAGCCATGCCTGTCCCTGAACAGGTATATACTTACTATCCTTCTTGCCTATGCCTAATGGTAGTTGATGTTCAGTTGCTTGTTGGGCTTTACATCATAGTATTATCTAAAGTTATATAAGAGCAGGTTCTGACTTGTGAAAGTATGCACTCTTGGTGAGTTAATAGTGCTGCCCCACAGGTAGACAAGGCAACCATGACCTGATTTCCCACTCAGTCATATTATCCTGATACTGAACCATCGAGTCCTTGTCCTATCCCATTACCCCTGAGCGCTAGGCCATGTAGCGACAAGGATATATTTTGCAAGCCATTGGTTTGACTCGGTCGGGGTTCAAACCCACGACCCCCTGCATTGGAAGCCATGGACTTGAAGTATAATTCTTTCTCTGCTATTTGCAATAATCTGTTTTGTTTTGTTAAAAAAACAACAACATATGTCACCTCCAACTCCCGAAGGTTTTTATTCATCTAATATCAATCAATCAATCAATCAATAGTTCCATCCTCTAGTCGAGGGTTGGATGCAATGGTTCTCCACTTGTCCCGATGTTGTGCTGTTCTGATAGACTGTGAATAATTCAAGCCTGTCCACTGTGAAATATTTGTAAACCATGATGTTCTTGGTCTCCCTCTCCCTCTGCTGATATCACTCAATCCAATTTGCCAACTAACATAAAAAACCTCCAGTACCAGAGGCGATTTGCCGTGCACAATAGGGAGGAGGAGCGCGGGTGGCGGCGCCACCAGTCATGGGCATAGGAAAGGAGGTGGCAATATACAGAATGACAATAATAACAATCATAACACTTTTAATAATTCCCTTCCATGCCTTTATGCTCACATAACGCATTATACCTCACACACATACACATATATATATGGGTCATTCTCTAAAACTGGGCACCAAAGTGTGACATGGAAACCAAAAGTGAAAACCTTCCAAATAATAGCAAAAATCCTTCCAAATAACAGCCTAATCCAATGTCCTATGAAGGTATGTATGTTGTGCATATATCAGAGTTGAAAAAAATGAATTTCACTTTTTGAATTAGATCTTATACAAATTGAGCAATACATTAATATCACTTGTGTATCATAAAAATCAAAGACACACTCAGAATCTCATTTTAACATATACAACATAGTCAAACAAGGTTATGACTTGCAAGAAAAAATTGGAAAAATAAGTTGAAAACAGTTTGGCTACATATACGGTGTAGATGTGTAAATTTTCACAATTTCACTCTGGTGCAAAATCATACAATTATAATTTTGATATCTTTTGTGGGATAAAGTAAATACATGTAGAGCTGCTAACATACCTAATAGACAGAGGCTGCAATACTTATTTGACTTGTTATCAATAAAACAAAGGCTTAATTATCAGCATCGTAACGTGGAAACCAAATATATGGCGCCCAGTTTTGGAGAATAACCCATATATATACATATATATATGTACATATATTATGTATATATATATGAGACAATACATAATATTGCGACAGATGTCAACATAATCGAATTTCCCCAGTAGCGTCCCAAATTTAATCTAAGCCAGGCACAAGGAGGAAATATCCGGTGAAATAAATCACAATATTATCGTGGGGGAGGGTGGGGGTGTTCTTTTGATAAGGGAGGGAAGCATCGAACCCATACATCTGCCATAACCGACAGAGCGCCCTAACCATTATTCTATTTAGGCTCCCTAATGCAATCAACTTACCTATGCCTAAGTATGTCTGTGGCATTTCACATGGGGAGGTGAGTGCATCTCATAACAATATCAATTTGCATTGAACCACTGTTTCGTGATACAACTAACATGAAATTTCAATTTATTTATTACAAAGGGGATACTTAATGCTGGCACACCTTAATTGTATCTGAAGTTACTGACATTGTATTTTTACCGGCCACGTGGACGAATCGGTACAGCACAGGCCTCGCATGCGGAAGATCGGGAGTTCGCGAGTTCAGTTCCCGGTCGAGTCAAACCAATGACTTAAAAATTTATACTTGTCGCTTCCTAGCCTGGTGCTCGGCATTATTAGGATAGGGCAAGGACTGGTTAGCTCGGTGTCAGGATAATGTGACTGAGTGGGATATCAGGTCATGGTGCCGGCGGCCTGATTTCCCAGTGGGGCAGAACTATAAAACCAGCAAGAGTGAGCACTGAGGATGGGTACCGACCCTGATATGACCTTAGATGTTGCTAGGATGTAAAACAACAACAAACAAACAAAGTCATTGTAATTCAGCTTAATTAGTCTTCTTTATTACTGTTCTGATGAGCCCTCAGCCGCTACTAGGACGTTAATCCCCGATAAAAACACAAATAAATCATCCTTTTGAGCATTATGCAGAAATATAAATCTAAGCTTTATTTTCATTACTATAGACGAACTACTTTAATTCCATTGTTAAAACCCGCAGCATTATATATCTCTTCTGTTTGGTATATGTGCCTATTTCCTAGGCAAATATCCTCTGTCATTTTCTGATATATATATATATTAGATTGATCACAATAACCTACCTTACTTTCGTTTGAAGTTTCTTTTATTTTAAATGGCTAACTTTTTTGGGATTTTTGAAGTACAACCATATAGAATTAATAAGGGCAAGCACACTAAAACTCTGACACCATAGGCTTCTGCAGTAACAGGTTCTATTTGAATTGCCTCTGTATTCCCTTCAATGTGGTGACACATTTTTAATAAGTATCTAAGTTTTGCAACAGTATCTAAGTTTTGGTCTTGAAAATTTGAAATTTGATATTTTCATCGGACTATGCAGAATACCGCCCACTTTGTTATAATGGTAATTAATACACTTGCATGCGAGGTTCCCAATAGTCAATTGGCAGGGAGTGCAACATATTTACTTTCTATCAGTCGTAGCAGACTACTTAACATTTTCAGCGGTACAGTGAGTGTAAATTGTGCAACCATTTGATGTGTAACCAGACAGGTGGCGCCACAAGCGGAGCTGAGGTTGGGGTAGGCTAAACCAGTAGCGTTCAGGCTACTCCAGCCAATGCCCGAGGTAAGAGTAAAGGCTGAGGAGCAGGTGGAAGCTTCCGGCCTTATTTTACTCATATAATGCTCATATAATGCTCATACAGCATATACACATATCACGAGTGACGTAGTCACCATAGTGAAGTGGTACACCCTATTTCAAATTAACTTTATTTATATCACACAACAATGGCATTAACAATGAATTAATTTTTGCTCTGTTGAGAGCCACAATATATCAACATAGGATGTAAATCAACACTTAACTGAGGTACAGCAGACGACAATTTAAATAAACAATACGTGTGACAGATGCGCGCGCTCACATTCAAAGAGTCGATTAGTTCGCATAATGCCCGCGGCACTGCGGTGGCACTGCGGACCCGCTGGTCGGCCTGCCTGCCCGGTTCACATACTATGGCGGAACACATTGTGATGCACTGTGGGAAGCAGCGAACCTTTGTTTGGCCTGAAGTCGAGACATTAGCGCCTATCGGTACTTTGTTCACGCTTCTGATCTCTGACACATATACATAGTCTGCAGTAAGATGAGTGTGTCGGGTGGGAGGGGTGTGTGAGGGGATGGGTGTGGGAGCGGGTGTGAGGAGATGGGAGGGAGTGTGAGGGTGTGTGAGGGTGTGTGAGGGTGTGTGAGGGTGTGTGAGGGTGTGTGAGGGTGTGTGAGGGGATGGGAGGGTGAGTGTGTGTGAGTGTGTGTGTGAGGGTATGTGAGGGTGCGTGAGTGTGTGGGAGGGGATGGGAGGGTGAGTGTGTGTGTGTGTGTGTGAGGGTGTGTGAGGGTGTGTGAGGGTGTGTGAGGGTGTGTGAGGGGATGGGAGGGTGAGTGTGTGTGAGGGTGTGTGAGGGTGTGTGAGGGGATGGAGGAGTGTGTGAGTGGTGTGTGAGGGTGTGTGAGGGTGTGTGAGGTGGGGGGTGTGTGAGTGTGTGTGAGGGTGTGTGAGGGTGTGTGAGGGTGTGTGGGGTGTGAGGAGGGGTGGTGGGAGGGCGGATGGGAGGGTGGGAGGGTGTGTGAGGGTGTGTGAGGGTGTGGTGAGGGTGTGTGAGGGTGTGTGAGGGTGTGGGTGGAGGGTGTGGTGTGAGGGTGATGGTGAGGGTGTGTGGAGAGGTGTGTGAGGGTGTGTGAGGGTGTGTGAGGGTGTGTGAGGGTGTGTGAGGGTGTGGGAGGGTGTGTGAGGGTGTGGGAGGGTGTGGGAGGGTGTGGGAGGGGATGGCAGGGTGAGTGTGTGTGAGTGTGTGTGTGAGGGTATGTGAGGGTGCGTGAGGGAATGGGAGTGTTTTAAATTTTTTTTTTATTGAGGCTGTATTTATACTGTCCATAGCATATAAGCCCAGGTACCCAGGCTTGATTTCAATGATGGCCAGTTGAAGTGTTGGTGTTATCTTATTACACAGTAGCTGCTGATAAGGTATTTGATTGCCTGCATTTCAGTAGCAGATAGATGGTTGGTATGGTTAGTAGCCTATGTTAGTGTTTTTGGATTTTCTTGGCATATATGTATTATTTTATTTTGTTCTACTCCTATTACTAGACTAGACTAGCACAAATACCCTATAATACTAAGATGGCTAATCAAAATGATCAATCCCACCACTTGGTGCACCTGCTGTACTCTTGGTTAAACAGATGAAAGAGGTGTGATGATGGCGATGATGATGATGATGCTGATGATGATGTGTATTTTTTCATAGCAATTTCATATTGATGTGTATTCATACTTACCTATCTCATGTATAATATAATTGTATGTGTTGACATGTGAAACACCAACCAGCAGCCAGGCTGATCAAACCCACCACAAGGTGGCACTGCAAAATTTACATTACCATGGGAGAGATAGGGAGTGAGCCGTCTTATTATTATGGGGTCTTTGACTAGCCTACTCCTATTTACATATCATAGACTTGTAAGTAGCTGTGTGGTGTGTTATCTGGCTACTTTTGGCATGGTTACCTTCCATTGGGCGTCCTGCTGGTGGGCCATGACATATCACATGCCCCTTTGCAGTGCCGCTTAGTGGGGGTTTCCTAGCCTATTTTTCACAGATATTCTTTGTAAGTTATTAGGTCAGGAATTTGTCCTTCCTTTACCATTTGGGCATTCCACACCTTGGTAGCCATTTCCAGCGTGCTTCTCTCATGAGCTTTTATTTGGCTTGTGGTCTGCTTTAGTAGTGGCGCATTATTTGCTCTAGTAGCCCTTTGTGGTTACATGGTGATTATTTAGTGTTGTAGATGTTTGAGCTTGTTGGGGTTGGCTATTCTAGGTCGATCCGAAATAGGGAAAGACTACTAGGTAGCTGTTGGCAGTTAAGTGTGTTCTTGGCTCATAGATGTTTGAGGTTGTTTTGTGTTGGGTTTGGCTATCCAAGGTCGATCCGAACTAGGGAAGGACCGTTAGATAGCTAAAGGTTTTTGTTTTAAGTGTAGGTGTTATTGGTTTTATTTTCTGATCACCCTTATAGTGGATGAGAAGAGTATATTAGTTTTTTGGTTTTTGTTTTACTACTACTTATGAAATAGCCTATGCTACATTTATAGGCTTGTACATAGTTTGTAGCTGTTCGTTATCTACTGAGGATGGTCCAGATTACCCCTTGGTGTGTGAGGGTGTATGAGGGTGGGTAAGGGTGTGTGAGGGTGTGTGAGGGTGTGTGAAGGTATGTGAGGGTGTGTGAGGGTGTGTGAGGGTGTGTGAGGGTTTGCAAGGGTTTGTGAGTGTGTGTGTGGGTGTGTGAGGGTGTGCGTGTGTGTGTTAGGGTGTGTGAGTGTGTGTGAGTGTGTGAGAGTGTTTGAGGGGATGGGAGGGTGGTGGTGGTGTGTGAGGGTGTGTGAGGGTTTGTCATGGTGTGTGAGGGTATGTCAGGGTATGTCAGGGTGTGTGAGGGTGTGTGAGGGTGTGTTAGAGTGTGTGAGTGTGTGTGAGTGTGTGTGAGTGGGTGTGAGGGGATGGGAAGGTGAGGGTGTGTGATGATGTGTGATGGTGTGTGATGGTGTGTGAGGCTATGTGAGGGTGTGTGAGGGGATGGGAGGGGATGGGAGGGTGAGGGTGTGTGAGGGCGTGTGTGCGTGTGTTAGGATGTGAGTGGGTGTTTGAGGGGATAGGAGGGTGATGGTGTGAGGGTGTGTGAGGGTGTGTGAGGGTGTGTCATGGTGTGTCATGGTATGTGAGGGTATGTGAGGGTATGTGAGGGTGTGTGAGGGTGTGTGAGGGTTTGTGAGGGTGTGTTAGGGTGTGTGAGTGTGTGTGAGTGTGTGTGAGGGGGTTTGAGGGGATGGGACGGTGAGGGTGTGTGAGGGTGTGTAAATGGTGTGTGATGGTGTGTGAGGGTGTGTGAGGGTATGTTAGGGTGTGTGAGGGTGTGTGAGGGTATGTTAGGGTGTGTGAGGGTGTGTGAGGGGATGGGAGGGTGAGGGTGTGTGAGGGGCGTGGTGAGGGTGTGTGAGGGTGTGTGAGGGTGTGTGAGGGTGTGTGAGGGTGTGTGAGGGTGTGTGAGGGTGTGTGAGGGTGTGTGAGGGTGTGTGAGGGTGTGTGAGGGTGTGTGAGGGTGTGTGAGTGTGCGTTAGGGTGTGTGAGGGTGTGTGAGGGGGTTCGAGGGTGTGTGAGGGTGTGGGACGGGGTGGGGTGTGAGGGGGAGGGAGACGCGTAGCTGATAAAGTACATGGAGGAGCCTCGGCTCTTTTTTCAGACACAGAGAATCCATTCTGTGTCGTAGGCCTACATCACAATGTAGCGTTGTTTATTAATTATTGAATGTCCGTTGCTATTTGATAATGGGGTGCTTTTCGCTTTCAAAGGGCTCCTCAGCCTTCGGCTTCAACTCATGTGAAATTATTCTGCGTACCCACTCAAACTACATTAGTACCTGTAAGGGGCAATTCTCAAGACCTTGACGTAGCAGGTGCAGAGTCACCAGAGGGACTGCCAAATGAAACAAAGACAGATTGTGCATGGAAACATTTATGAAATCTGGGTATTTCTATCTGCTTCATCTTATTTATATGAACCATACTACTACGCTGGATATGCTCAGTACGTAAGATAAAACTTCAGCTTAGATTAATATCTACATATTTCCAGGAGATATACAATCTACTATGAAACCTAACTCCTCATGATTGACTATTAGTATTTCTAACAATAGTAGTGACAATAGCAACCCAAGCAAGACAATTCAATGCGCATCATACCTCACACAGGAATGACATTGCCGAAGTTGACAAAACTTTGTTTTATTTGACGATGCTTCAGCACATTGATTTTTATCATCGGCTATTGGACTTCAAACATATGGGCTATTGGACTTATGACATATTTCTTTGGAGGAAATCCACTGCTGCCAAATAGGCTACTCTTTCCAATAAGCAGCAGCATGTCTTTTATATGCAATTTCCCACAGATGGGACAGCACATACCACAACCCTTGATGAACCAGTTGTGGACCACTGGTTGGAACAGAAAATAACCCAAACTGCAAATGGGTCAACTGAGCAGGATCGATCGGATGACCCACACCTTCACAGGTGGACAGCAGAAGTTGAAGTCATTCTAAAAGTTGAAGTCTGACCAAAGTGAAGTGATTCGTTGTACACTCATCCGTCAACCCTAAGCCACACCCCATAATTCTTGCTGGCAACTCAATGCTCCCATCTAACTAACCTAAGCCTCCATTCTCTCCCGCTCCCAGTAGTGTCTGCGCCCTCCCTCGGGTTATGTAACCCTCCCTACACAGGCGAGTCCTGGTAGGTGTTAACATCACTGCCTTCCCTTATTGGCTAACCCTGGCCACTCCCACCCGCATCCATGACAACAGCTGTATGTGTAGACGACGCCTCCCCACACATCTACATAGCCTCGTGTGTAGGTCAATCAATCAATAGTTCCGTCCTCTAGTCGAGGGTTGGATGCAATGGTTCTCCACTTGTCCTGATGGTGTGCTGTTCTGTTAGACTGTGAATAATTCAAGCCTGTCCAGTGTGAAATATTTGTAAACGATGATGTTCTTGGTCTCCCTCTCCCTCTGCTGCCATTCACCTTCCCTTCCAACAATGTACGGTATATTGAACTCTGACGAATGATGTGGCCAAAATAAATAAGTTTCTTTGTCTGTATAGTGGCAAACAAGCTTTCCTTATTTTTAATTTTTCTGAGGTGTGTAGGTGGCGCCCTCTATATGGTCAAGTTAACCCTTATACTCGCTCTCAATGGCTTCCCGTTTTGTACTTTTGTCCTTTCTCTACCAGGCTTCACCTATAGCGAGCGATATAACAAGCACTTTCCACTCACATAACCCCTCACCATGACCGAATAAGTTGAGCGTCCGTCTTCCGATTTGTTAGATCGTTGCATTCGAACGCACTGGTTCGAACTCGGGTCAAGTCAAACGAATGACTTAAAAATTTATACTTGTCACTTCCTAGCCAGGTACTCGGCATTATTAGGATAGGGGAAGGACTGGTTGGCTCTGTCTCAGAGTAATGTGACTGAGTGGGATATCAGGTCAGGTTGCTGGTGGCCTGGTCTCCAGTAGGATAGCACTATACAGTCATCATGAGTGTGCGCTGTCACAAGTCGGCACATATCAAGATATGACCTTAGATGTTACGAGGACCTCATCATCATCATCATCATCATCATGCTGTCAGTCGCAATGCGACAAAGACTGCTTTTATTTCTTAACTGCCGCTGTTCCGTGCGGTTGTGCATTTCATCAAAGCTGCTTGCAAAGTGTTGAAGTGCTGCTGGCTTTTGCAAGTTACTAGCAGCACTCTCTCGGGGAGCAAATAGAGGTTTCACACCGGCAAGAACACGTCAAGACAGGCGCAAACTATTTGTCCCTGCAGTAGCTGGCTGGGAGATGTCGGGAGTTCCCTTCATCACCACCCTTAATGCTGCCACGGAAGCATGGTTTTCTGTTAGGGTTTGCTCCCTTAGCCGTTGATTCTATCAAGAACCTATACCACAAGGCAGTGGTTTATAACTTTGCAAGGCAGGGGCGTCAAACACCCTGAGGTATTTTAGCAGATAGGTACTGCATTACCCGCATACCTTAGAGGACCTAAAACTCCAATAACCAACCAACATAACCCTTTCACATCCCCCTGCGGCCATTGTCAGCAGATTTCTTTAGTAATCGGCCAATGTTTTCAAGCAGATAACATGAAACCGTCGTAGATTTTGTCACTATCCCCCACCCTCGCATCTTAGAAATTTCAATCGCTAAAGATGGAATAATTCTGAGCTTTCTAGGTAATAACAAAGACCACATAATGTGAGGTATAAAATACTTATTCAAATATTATTCATGTATGTAATTCTCCTGCTTTCTTATTATCTTGTTCTGTTCGCTGAAACTACTCCTGTAACTCTAGCAACCACGCGAACACTACGAGTCCTAGTTGAAGGCTGATTTTATTACCACCAGTGCCACATGCTCCGTCTGTAGCACGTGACCGCCTTGGGGTCGTACTCGGGGTCAGTCGTGGCTGCGTCCTGCGCATACACTACAGTAACCTCCTTTGATATTTTCTTGGGTGGTTTGTCTTACTGGAGGTTGGGGTGCAGCCTGGAGAGCGGGAGGTCTGCAATCAAGCAGCTCTGCTAACTCCCCTCCTGCCCTCCAGGGGCTATATGCATGGAGCGGTGTTAGCGAGCCTAACCACGGTTAGGGCGGAATTTCTGGTTTAGCACCGAAACGTCGCTATGCATGGAGCAGTCTTAGGCCAACACCTCGAGTTTAAAGTCGGAGATTCTAACACCAGCCCATAGCAGGTTTACAGCGGTGTTAGTGGAAGGTTAGGGCCAAATCTATTCAATGTTATCATATTTAACAGAAGTACATACTCAAAAAGTGAAGCTTGATCAAATTAACCCTAAAATCGAAGCGATATTAACGCTGGTGCCACATCGGTGGCGATATTAATATTGTCGAATCGACGAATGTAAACTAAGCAAATCGTCGCCGCCACCCCCCGCTGCCACCGCATCGGCGGCAATATATTAGGCCCAAATCTACTCAATGCTATCATATTTAACAGAATTACATACTCAATAAGTGAAATTTCAGCAAATTAACCCTAAATTCAAAGCGATATTAGGGCTGGCGCTAAATCGGCGGCGATATTAATATTGTCGAATTGACGAATGTAAGCAAAACAAATTGCCACCGCCACCGAATCGGCAGCGATATTGGGAAATAGCAGTGCTCGCCGGCAACAGGCTCACCAGTAACAAGGGTTGCTGGTTCCCGGTGTGTGGAGAAAGCAATCGCCACATCGGCGGCAATATATTAGGCCCAAATCTACTCAATGCTATCATATTTAACAGAATTACATACTCAATAAATGAAATTTCAGGAAATTAACCCTAAATTCGAAGCGATATTAACGCTGGCACTAAATCGGCGGCGATAGGCTCAGAGGGATTTCCCAAATCTATAAATAAATTCACGTTTAGCTAACACGAAGCGCTTAGGCCCCCATGCATACGGCATGACATACTTCGTGATGCCCCTGATAACCGGTGATAGCTACCCTGTGTTATATGGTTAACATCACATGCCGCTAACACTGCTCCATGCATATGGCCCCTGGTGGTGCCTGACCCTCCTTACTGTCTCCCCAATTTGCCTTTGATTTTGCTCAATAAAATGTACCGGTGAGTCTTTAGGGCCAGCCAAAGTCTTATGGTGCAGCCACACTACGACGTAATGGCCAACGTGAGTCCGGCGTGGGTGACTTTCGAAAAACCCGACATGATATGCAAATACGGGTCCAAGTTGGACGACACCGTGGCATGGTTGACGTGGGTGTAACGACGGTCTACCGTCGTCGGAACGAGAGAGGACGTAGAAGAAATTAATTTGGCGAACAAGATCCTAGTGACATCCTCGCGCGCTCAACGTCGTCGATGTGATCGCAGCGGTGCTTCGACGAGGATCCAACGAGACTCGGACATCATCGGAAGATCACCGGAACGGGGCTTCGAAGAGGCCATAACGGGGGTTCGACGTGACTGTAACGGGGCTTCGACGAGACTCTGACCAAGAACCAACCAAGAACCAACCAACCAACAACCAACCAACCAACAACAAACCCACAAACAACCAATCCACAAACAACCAACAAACAACCAACCAACCAACAACCAACCAACAACCAACCAACCAACAACCAATCCACAACCAACCAACAACCAACCAACAACCAACCAACAACCAACCAACAACCAGCAAACCAACAACCAATCCACAACCAACCAACAACCAACCAACAACCAACCAACAACCAACTAACAACCAAACCGTTGATCTAACGTAGCCGATGCATCCCTCCCGCACGTCTAACCTCGGTGTAACGTGAGTGTGACATCACCCGAACATCAGAGCATCACGTCGAGCTACGTCGAAAGTTTTCAACATGTCCAAAACCTCGAGATAACTCGACGTAACCTGACATAACTCTACATAAATCGATGTCAGTCTAATGTAAGCATGACGTAACTCGACGTACCTCAATGTAATGACAAAACGTCACCTATGTCGGCTTACGTTACCTCCTTACGTCGTAGTGTGACAGGGGTATAACATTGTGATGTATTACATAGTTATCCTAGTTTGATTAATAGGACAGTGTTTGTGGGATTCTTACCTCGAAATTGCTATTCATTGCTATTAAATGGAGCAGTAAAGCAAGCAAGCAGTTGTGAATCACAAGCAAATTACAAATAAAAAACTCAAGTCACTTCTTTGTGGGAAAATACACGGTGTCTTTATTCACACATATACACAATGAAATTGACATGGAATATGCCATTCTTTTTATATCATTCATCAGTAGTGCAGTTTTTAGTTACATATATATATATGTAGAGTAAAACCTTTTTAAATCGACCGACCTTGGGACCCACTTTAAGCGGTCCATATAGGGAGGTGGTAGGTTTAGGGAGTTAGAATATGGTTACAATGGTATTTTTGGAACCCAAATAAAGAGATCCATATAGGGGAGTGGTCGATCTGTGGAGGTGGTCGGTTACGGAGGTTTTATTGTGTGTGTGTATATATATATATATATATATATATATATATATATATATATACAAGTAACTACAGGGCCGGTCTTAGTATCTGCGGGGTCCAACTGGGAACATTTTTGTCGGGAGCTCAAGGTTCACAGCCAAAATAAATTCGTGTGAAAGGGTTAATTAAAATATTAAATGCTATTCTTTGTCTAGAATATAACAAAAAGCCCATTCAAAATGTCAGTGGAAGCACATTATCTTTTTTTTAAATTTCTAAAGTAAATTTGTATTATATAAAAAGTTATCTTTCTTGCATACCTGCGTATGGGTATGCATAAATTACCTTACTGTGGGGTCCCTTTGGGCGCGGGGCCAAATTGGGGACAATTGGTCCAATAGGCTTAAACTTTAAAGCCGACCCTGCATATATATATATATATATATATATATATATATATATATATATAAATATCTCTGTTGGCTTATTCCCAGGCTTAAACTTTAAAGCCAACCCTGCATATAATTATATATATATATATATATATATTTATATATATATATATATATACATATCTCTGTTGGCTTACTCCCAACCACATTCTGGTGATGTCACGGGGATAATTATTAATAGAGCCATTACATAAAATATTAGATTCTTTATTCAATATGACGGGGGGGGGGGGACACACCATATATAACACTTACTATGTAATTATTTATACAACACTTAGCACCATTGCCAGACATGCGAGAACACAGTGTGACATCGTTTATAAACAACATGGGTCAGGAGGTGTTCAAGCGTTCCATTTACAGTACTTTGTAAAGCTTTGTATTCACGACACGCCTTCTGTTGTTGGAACCATCATGTATATAGAATTAAACAAAATAGGTAATTGCAAGATATCTATTTTTTTTCGAGTATTGGGTTTCCCCCTATTAGTATCATATAAATATATGACCGGACAATCTTGATAATTGACTTCTAACTCAATCCAGATTCAGTGAAAGATTAGCTAACAAATAACCACATTAAGATTAACCAACAAATAACAGTCGGCTATAGATACATGGCCGCTAATATGAAATTTCACATGGAAATGGCCTAGCTGGGTATATTTATCAGCAGAAAATATCTACATACTGCCCGCATGATACAGAAACCCTCGCCGAACCAATATGTTCAATCTCAAATAAAAATAAAAATACAACCTCTCCCCCTGACAAACACCCCCCCCCCTCTCCGCCCGACTTCCCCAGAAACACCCACCACAAAAATACACCTAACCCAAAAAGCTACATGTACTAACAACACACGGTTATAATCTTTACATAGTGATAATATAACTTCGTACCTTTTGTTGTTTTTATAGAACACCTATATGCAATCTTACTTGCAAAATAATACATTCACATAGCAAGTCGCGACCTTACTGTTAAACGGTTCTATCTGACAAAATGGTGCTTTCGAGATAATGAGGACTGAAGCTGTGTAACTGCATGATAGCAAAGCAGATAGACCAATATTATTCTAAATATATCTCAGTGAAAAATACCAGTTGAGAAACAGTTGCATAACTGCATGATAACCTTTTGTAGATAGAACACTTCTACATCCATAATATCATTTTGGTCACTTTGTCAGATAGAACATTTTTATAGTAACGTCACGAAGTGCTTAGATGTTGTGCATCGTGCTTGAGTTGTTCAAACACTGCAGTTTATTCCAATCACTGACGCAAGTAGATACAAGATTCACTTACAGAAGAGGTGAATGACAACATAGTCTAAATACGGGCGAAAATAGCTTTAGTATGGAATAGGAAGTAGAACCCTGGTTCCAGAATCAAATGGCTATATATATCGGCACAGAGTTGGTGAAATGGGAGAGAATGCAAAAAGACAGATGACGACCATAGAATACCATCGATTTCACTTTTAAAGTGCATTAAACTACATGTTTTATTATATTTTTCAAATCAAAAGTAGTAGGTAGATATTAAGATATGTCTGAAGAATATATTTTGCTTCTTAAATTAGGAATTTATCTGCTCATTTCATTTACCCAGCATGTCGAAACATTTCGCCAGCTTTTATATAGGGTTGTTCTTCAGCCACACTCAGGCTACTGAAGTATGGGGCGAATCTTTTATCTATGGCGCAACAACAGATTAAGTTGACCCCTTCCAATTCTTTATCCACCACGTCTACTAAACCCAGCGCCGCACTACCCCCCCCCCCCCCCAACTAGTCCATCCGCTGCCCTCCCCCTATTTCTCCAAATACTCAGTCGCTGTATATAATTCTGGTTCCACTAACATACTGCAGCCACAAGCACTGACGCATTCAGCATGAGTGACAGACTAGCGACATTATTCAGCCTGATCAGTGAAAGAGCGGTGTAGCCCGCACAATGCACGGGTCAGTCTATTGCGTTAATTCATTTTGCGCCCGTCGCTAAATTGTCAGAGTGTCGCTAAATTGTAACATAGTTAGTTGCTAAATTGTCACAGGGTCTGTAGAGCGATGTGGTTAGGGTAAGATTCTATTAACGAGCAGTGCGATGTGCGACGTGCGACGTGCGACGTAGTACGACATGCAACATGGGGTATAAAATATGCGACAAGTAGCATGCGACGTACGACATGTGACGTGCGTCGTGCGACGTGCGACATGCGACGTGCGATGTTCAACGTGCGACGTTTAGTCGGCAATATACGACATGCGACTTGCAATTTCCGCACATGACATGTGACATATACTGATATAGCATGTGATATACGAGATGCAGCATCCGACACACGACCTACGATTTAGCGACATAGTGCCGTATGCATTAGTGCCGTATGCGACACCCGAATTTGTGCGGGGGAAACGCACCAATGAGGAAGACCAGTCGTCTATGACTGAAATTTCCCCTGCTTAAACAACTAATGGACCAACAAAAAAAAAAAAAAAAAATTGCTAAACGCCGCGACTCGATTTCGCGCACACGGTCTCGTGTGCTAAAACAGAAACTGCTTGCAAACTTATGGAATCACTAAGCCAATTGTGTAATGTGACACACACAGGCGTACGGCGCATGTCATAACTCGCAACTCGCAACTCGCAACTCGCAACTCACAACTCGCATATCGCACATCGCAGGTCTCAAGTCGTGTATATATATATATATATATATATATATATATATATATATATATCGCATATCCTGTTAATGGAATCTTAGCTTAGCTGGGACCGGCGCGTCTTGTTTAAATGCATCCCACGCCAGCCCCCCCCCCCCCCCGCCAGCCCCTCCTCCCACCCCCGCCCCCGGCCCCATTCCTCACACTAGCGGTAGTAGTGTGCTGGTGGATTTAATTAGGCGCCGGCGTGCTATTTACATATATAGTAGGAAGAGGCCGTTAATCACACTAAACTCCCGCCGGCTCACAGCTCCAATTACACACAGATCCAGTGACTCACATGTGCTCACCACAATACACCGGGCCGCTCGGAGTGCTTAACTACAACACCTCAATATACACCATCAGATACCGGCCTGACAGCGGAGACAGGCGATGAAGCAGGCCACTGTCCTGTCTATTCTTATCTCTATATATCAATTACTTATATATGTATATATATATATATCCATATACATGCATATATATGGTAATGGTTCGGGTAGGAAATGCAATTATATATATGGATACATATATATATATATACCCATATACATGCACACCTTTATATATATATATATATATGTGAGTCAGCCTCACAAAAACGGGTCAATTGGTGGTCAAGTGAAGATGTCAGCGTTGCAATTCTTAAAACTGTAGTGCATTTCTTTGTTTCATATTAAATTATCCTAGAAACAAATAAGGTTGTTGTATTTTCTCGACCTTTATGTTCAATATAAATTAAAGGACTTTCCAACATCTCTGTCAATGCTAAACTATAATTATACCGATCGACGCCAACATCCAATGATCGACACCGACAACTTTAACAGATGTCGGCATCGCAATTCTTAAAGTCTCATGCATTTCTTTGTTTTATATTAAATTATCCTAGAAACAAATCAGGTTGTTGTATTTTCTCGACCTTTACATTCAGGATAAATTCAAAGACTTTCCAACACCTCTGTCAATGCTAAATTATAATTATACCGATCGACGCCGACATCCATGCTCGACGCCGACAACTTCCACCAATTGGCCTCTTTTCGTGATACTGACCCATATATATATATATATATATATATATATATATATATATATATATGTATATGTATATGTATATATGTATATATGTATATTGTAATGGTTCGGGTAGGAAATGCAATTATATTGAAACATATATATACCCATATAGTAGATATACATGCACACCTTTAGGTTTTATATATATATATATATATAGCAATGCTTAGAGTAGGAACTGCAATTATGCATATGAATACATAATATAACCATATATGAATATATATTAAATATATATTAATGTTTTGGACAGGAAATGCATTTATGTATATGAATACCTATGCAACCATATACTATACCTGCTCATATATTATATATATATACAGTAATGCTTTGGGCAGGACATGACAGTATGTACGTGAATACATATATAGCTATACACATACACATATATTATAATGCTTTGGGCAGAACATGTATTTATGTATATGAATCAATGCATAACCATAGCATGCGAATAAATATATGTATTTTATATAATATATATATATGCAGTAATGCTTTGGGTAAGACATACAATTATACATATAATACATACATAAACATATACATACATATATATAATAATTATATATAGTAATGATTTGGGTCGGACATGTAGTTATGCATATAGTAAATATATAACCGCATATTTGAATATATACTATATATATATACACAACCTAATCTACAATACGACATCAATAACAGCTGGGCTCACAATTGATTAAATTACTCAATTATTCCTATGAGGTATAAATTCAGCGTATCACATATTAGGAATATAGAATAGAGTGAATAACTGATCAGCATTCCTATAGCCCTCCACATTTACTAATAACACTTCTTTTAGCATGTAGGCGGGGTGGGTGGAAAACTCAAATTTTGACTAGTGATGCTAAAGCCCTGAAGATTAAATGTTCAGTGAGGAATTCCGGACCGACCAGTACGAAGTTAACTTTGGTTGCGAAAGGGATTTTTGAATTTGCATTTGCTGTGTGAGCATCCAAGGGTCACTGATGTCGTGTTACAGATTATATATGTTACCGTGTAACATACACACGTTGCTTCCCCGTCCTGATATGACCTTAGATGTTGCTAGGACGTAAAACAACAACAAACAAACAAACGTTGCTTTTGATTGTAAAAAAAAAGAAGAAAATTGACGTGACAGCACAAAAGCGAGACACTGCAGGTGGTTCGGATTTTGGTTATATGATGATGGTGTTGCTATATGGGGTTTACCTGTTCGTTCCCTTATGCGGATTCACAAATATGGGCGACATCGGCCGTTCAAAAATCCATAGTATTATTAATAGAACAGTGACAGCAAAAACGACGTCAGCAGAGAGTGGTGGTAGCTACATTAGGAAAAAAAACTGCCTTTTAAAACTTCTGACATTCCCGGGGGAGAAAAGGAGGCTTAATAATTAATAATAGTAAAGGACCTAGGTTGGTTTAACGATTTTCATGAATCAGTTTTGTTATTATAGTTTGCAAATGTAATTCTGACGCGAAGAGTGGTGCAATTGAAGACTAAAAAATAACCCGATGCCCCAAACACTATCGGTATATACGGATAGTGATAAGACCGTGATCGCATGTAATAAGATTTGGATCCCCCCCCCACTCCCCACACAGGCGGGTGGGGGTTCCGGCATGCACCGCTCATCTGCGCGAGGCTTGACACACCACTCGCGCTTGCTTGCTTTTTGGGGGTTCGTAATCTTACGATGGTTACCAGCTGCAAAACTGTAGCAATATAGAAAGGCCCCGATAAATCGGTCCAATCCTTGGACGGTTGTAGAAGCTCGGGATGTCTTTACAACATTCAAAACGGTGAAGCGTTGGGGTGGCCTCAAATCACTCCAGTCTGGCGGTAGCAGAGCACTCGTATCCAGTAACAGCAGCAAGGGTTCAGGAGGAACGGACGGGTAAAGGTGGGTCCGGCAGGTTCCAGCAACAAGAACAAAGCGAGAGAAATGATAAGGTTCAGGGCCCCAGCCAAGCAAACAACTCCCTTGATCAGGGGGAGAAGTAAGCCTGGGAGAAAAACAAGGGTAGAGTATAGGACAGAGAAATGAGGAGAGTTGAGTCAAAGGCCCGTGTCTTTTTGCTCTATGGTGACCAGGTGGTGAGCCAAAGACACGGACAGAGTAAGAGTAGAAAGTGAAATGCTGGCGGGCTCCCCCTCCTGGAACTCTTTTCAGACATTATCAAGGAGGAGTATGGCCAGCAGAGAGGAGATAGAGAGAGGTGTGGACGAAGTGCGGTCCAGATAGAAGTGCCACTCGCATGGGGTTCATTTTTATAACCCCAACTCATATTGCACGACTTGTTCATATGTCTTTGCATCTTGTTATATATTATCTCTTATGTTATATCTACTTAGCTCCACTAACGGAATAATTATTATACATATATCTGTTTATTTATCATAACAAATATATAACAAATTCGGGAATGACAACTCTGAACCTAATAGGCGTATTCATAAACAGATAAAACAAAACAAAACAAATCGAAGAATACCCCGCATTGATCTAAAGAATTAGGATAAATATATATATGAAAAGTGAAGTTAATTGGAGGCTTAGGCGATATTGACAAACATAAAACAATTTGCTAACCCAGCAAATATACCACCTTGTACAATTCTATGGGGGGGGGGGGGGGGGAAACACTCGAATACACAACATGACATCTTTTTTTCTTCTTCTTCTTACAATCATTGTTACGTATGCTACTAGTACATTTGTAAGCACAAAAAACTGTAAATATTTGCAGGTCGTTCATCAGCCACTGGGCAATGTATCAAAATGACGCACACTCAACGTGGTCACGTGACTAGGCGGGCGTCCAGCTACCTCCAGGGGATTTGTGTGCACCACGTCTGGCTTAGTCTGGTACCCTTGCCGGGGTCACGGAACTGGTGGGGGTGGGGGTGGGGGCAGTGTGAGTTATGATGGTATGATCTTAAACTTAAAGTCGCATAATCCGATGATTTTGAGTTTTTGGCATTTTTTTTAGATAAATACATTTGATTAATCAATATGGCCTACTTTATTTTAGTTTGAATGAATTAAAAAAAAAAATCTTAAACGGTTAACTTTGGAGACCTTTGATCCAAAAAAAACCCATGCCAAATAAATGTTGGCAAACACGCCAAAACTGTGATACCATAGGTTTCCATAGTGACAAGTTCTATTAATTGACATATTACCTTCTATGCAGCAACACCTGCTTTATAGCTACACCAGTATTGAAGTTGGACATGTATAATCAAATCTAAATAAGTGCTTGGATTTAGAAAATTTGGTGTTTTCATTGGACTATACAACTTTTTTGTTGTTGGTCCATTAGTTGTTTAAGCAGGGGAAATTTCAGTCATAGACGACTGGTATTCCTCATTCCACTGCTGGTCGATAGAAAGCCCGAGCCTACACTTTTACCGACCCAAGGGATTTTTTAACCTCCCACACCACATAGACATGGTATGAGAGCAACCAGCCTTTGATGACGCTGTAAGTTATACACAGCGGTGGAAATCCAAATTGGCAGAGCTGGGGGCACGGGGAATCGAACCGCTGACCCTCAGATTAGGAGTCTGACCTAGAAAAAAGTCAGACACTCTAACCACTCCACCACAGAGAACGCCACTTAAGTGTTGATAGGGCACAACACTCCAGCAAACAAGGACAACTATTATGTCATTATGGGAGATGAGCTAATGAGAGGTGGGTGGACTATGTGTATTAGCTATGATGTCATCATAGCTCAGGGGTTAAAGGGGGGGGGGTTGTAAGGTAGTTATCACCTAAGATGTCGTCATAGTTCATCAGTGAAAGGTCTTTATTTTATCCTACATTTTTCTTGTTGTTGTTGTTGTTGAAGATTTATACTGCCTATCATGGATAAGCCTGAATAGGCTTGTTTTTACCATTAGACAGTTTGTCGATAGAAAGCCCGAGTCTACACTTTTACCAACCCAAGGGATTTTTAACCTCCCACACCACATAGACATGGTATGAGAGCAACCGGCCTTTGATGACGCTGTAAGTTATACACAGCGGTGGAAATCCAAATTGGCAGAGGTGGGGGCACGTGGAATCGAACCACTGACCTTCAGATTAGGAGTCTGACCTAGAAAAAAGTCAGACACTCTAACCACTCTGCCACAGAGAACACCACAAACATTACACCTTTAATATTTAATTAATTAATTAATATTTCAGTCACGGTCAATTGGTCTTCCACATTCCACTGCTCCTTGTCCAATCAAATAATGCAAAGTACCATGCTAGGTAGCGACAAGTTTCACTTCTTAAGTTATTGATTTGACTCAGCGAGGATTTGAACCCCATGGATTCGGATCCAACTACCTGTAGTACGGAAAACGGGTGCTCAACTCATTAGCCATCCCATCAGGTTAATATGGCATATTATTTGTCTAGCAGAAAGCAGATATCGATACTCATTTCAAAGCCACGTCAAAGTGTGCAAACCCCATATTTCCATTACAAGGCGTTCCAAACACCACCAGCAGATACCAACATTTCGATGTTTTCCAAAACAATTAAATTATTAGCAATATGTATGCATGCATTTATGGTTGGTTGGTTGTTGGAGTTTTACATCCTGGCACCATCTAAGGTCATATCAGGATGGGTACGGACTTGTGACAGTGCACACTCATGGACACTTGATAGTGCTGCCCCACTGGGAGAACAGGGTGCCAGCACCATGCCCTTATATCCCACTCAGTCACATTATCCTCATACTGAACCAACCAGTCCTTGCCCTATCCTAATAATTCCGAACGCCTGTTCTAGGAAGCGACAAGTATCAATTTTGTAAGTCATAGAGTCCTCTGACCGCTTAGCATACTATTTGCATAAAGGTGAACATTTATACATAGACATAACATGCTTAAATGGACAATGGAATGAGAAATACAACTTTGCAATTGTATATATATATATATATATGTCTATATATACATATATATATATATATGTATGTATATACATATATACAAATATATATGTGTGTATGTGTATATAGACATAGATATATACATATTTATATAGATATATTTATGGATATATATATATATATATATATATGTATACATGTATGCATATGCATATATGTATCTAAATGTATATAAGTATACATATATGTATTTAATATATATTTATGTATTAAATGTATATACAGTAACACCTCTGTAAATCGACCGACCTTGGGACCGACTTGAAGTGGTCCATTTAGGGAGGTGGTCGGTTTAGGGACTTAGATTATTTTTACAATGGTATTTCTGGGATCCAATTAAAGCGATCGATATAGGGGAGTGGTCGATCTGTGGAGTTGCATATATGTCTAGTATACACATGTGCTAGGTATGTAAGTGTATATACAGCATAACCCTGTTAAACCAAACTTGAAGGGACCCTAGAAATTTGTTTGGATTAATCGATCATTCGTTTAACCGAGCTTTGGCTTTAACTTTGACTTGGCTTTGGCAAAAACGTGGGTGCATTATGAATGCAATATACAATGTATGTGGACACTTTGATTATTGTTTTTTTAATGTATATACAGAATAACCCGGTTAAACCAAGCTCAGTTAAACCAAACGATCGGTTAATCCAAACTTTTTTCGGCGGCCCGGCAAAATACTACCATTCATCATATAAAAAAGTATCAGATGACCTTATAACCACATGAAAGTTTGTTTTAACCATACCGGAACTGGCCTGGGGCCCAACAATTTTGTTTGGATTCACCGATAGTTTGGATTAAACGACTTTGGTTTAACCAACATTTTTATATGATAAATGGTAGTATTTTGCCAGGCCGCCGAAACAAGTTTGGATTAACCGATCGTTTTGTTTAACCGAGCTTGGTTTAACGGGGTTGTACTGTATATATGCACTTATATATACTCCACATCAATACATACATACATGGCTCAATGCTACTGACTAGTCCAGTGCAGGTATATATGACGTGTGAGTCTGTGAGGAGTTGGGATGTTGGTGTTGGTTTAGAATAGATGCATGAGTTATCACAAGTCTATAGAGACTTCTGGGGGATGAAGTGGGGTTAGCATTCCCCCTGTCCGTGCAGGAATTGACCGGTGGATTGTCGTCTGCTTCTAACAGATGTCGTCTGCTATCCTTAACAACGCTCAATCCCCCAGACTCAATCGCGCTTTTGTATTTCTTAGGCATTTCCATGATATGGCCATTTATTTCTGGTTCAATGCTGGGCTTAATTGAAGAAGCCAGCATGAGATTGTGTTGTTGTTTGTTGTTGTTTTACGTCCTAACAGCATATACTGTCATATCAGGACGGGTCCCGACTTGTGACAGTGCACATTCATGATGACATTATAGTGCTGCCACACTGGGAGACCAGGCCACCGACACCATTACTCCATACCCCACAGTCACATTATCCTGATACTGAGCTAACCAGTCCTTGCCTTATCCTAGTAATGTCGAGCGTCAGGCTTGGTAGCGACAGGTATCAATTTTGTGAGTTATTGAATTGACTCGGCCAGAATTGAACTGCCAACCTTCCGCACGGGAAGCCTGCGCTCTAACCGATTCGGCCACTTGATTGTGAGTATGTGGTGATGATGGCGAGGTGGGGGTGGGGGGTAGGGGTGGGGGTGGGGGAATCGGGAGGGTCGCTGGTATTACAGCCCATGCCACCTTATACCCCTGTCACATTAGGACGTTTCTCACTAACGCGCGTTGACGTGTGTCACTTTTGGGCGCTACGTCGGGAGATGTCTGGAAGCGTTACACGAGTACTAGGCGTGCGTTGGTAATCATTGATGGACGGCGATGGTCGGCGACGCGTGTCAGGGTATCGGCGAAGTTTTGTGCTTGCACAAAACTTTTGACATGCGACAACGCGCGACAACGCGTGGGTGCCAATATTATGGCGACGTCAGAAGCACTTCGACATCGCTGGAATGACGTAATGCGAACGCCAAGCGCGCACACATTAGGGTCGTGCCCACACATTGCGCCAAAATGTTGCTTTGTTGTTTTACATCCTAGCTACATCTAAGGTCATATTAGGATGGCGCGCCAAACCTTTTCTTTTTTTTCTCATGCGCCGATATACGTTACCACAATGTCGGCTGCACGCTACCAACACGTTGCGCTGACGTCAAACTTTTTCCCACCGCGCCGAAAAGTTTGACGTTTCTCGACTTTTTTGCGCATTGGTGGCACACCGGCGAGTAGCGTCGTAATGTGACAGCACCATAATATAGGGCGGAACGACAAATGTGACCAGTTCACAAAACCTGTATTTGGGCGGAAATTAATCTTTTATGCTCTTACTTAATCAACTTTGAGTAGGCCTTCTTTTGCTGCTGCGAACAGGTGTCATTTTAATTTTGGCATCTTCTGTGTTTTGTGAACATTTAGTTAATTGCAATCTTATGATGAGCATCAATGACATAAAAAGACACCCCCAAACACTCCCCTTAACCTCCTACTCCCTCCAACAAAAAAAGACCACCAATCCAAAAACCAAACAAGCAATGAATATATCTAGGATCTATATGATGCAGTATATACTCACAAACTTAACATATTGATGGAAACCGTTTACTGATAATACATGTATTAGAACTATTACCAGTAAGCTCTCGTTTCGTTTTTTATTTTGGGTATATATATTAAAGCTGCATAGTCTGATGAAGCATCAACTTTTCAAAACCGACACAATTATCTAGATTTGATTCTACATATGTAACTTAGATACTGACACACCTATTTTTAAGCATGGATTGTCCCAAAGGGAATACTGAGTCGATATAATAGAACCTGTTATGGCAGAAGCCTATGGGGTCAGAGTTTTGGTGTGCTGCCAAAATTAATTCGGCATTTTTGCAGTTCGAGTATCTGAAATGTTAGCCTTTAAAATAAACAGTAATTCAAACAAAGGTACGGTAGATCATAACAATCAATTTAATATATTTATTTCAGAAAATGAACGAAAATCAAAACCATCGGACTATGCAACTCTAAGCATTTCTGATGCGATATGGGCTTCTAAGCTTGACTGTATCGTAGATATAAGTATTGATGGACCGAGATAAAGCCTACACCGAGGGACATTCCAGAGGTCCTAGTAACTCAAACCCCATATTAAAGCTGGATCGTCTGATACTATGATAGAAGAATTACATTTTTACAATCGAAGTATTTACTTAGATGTTATCTTACATCTTAGATTTTGGTGCACTTATTAAATAAACACTTGTTGCAGCAAACAAGAGAATGTAAAGTAAGTACAATAGAACATGTTACTTCTTAAAAACAAAACACGTCCTGATATGACCTTAGATGGTGCCAAGGACGTAAAATTGCAACACACAATCGATCTTTAAAAAAGAAATGATGTTCAGCATTTCGATGTTCATGCCACATTTAATGTTCTATGTTTCACTTCAAATATCAACAAAGTTAGCCATTTATAATCAAAGTGACTTCCACCTAAAGTAAGGTAGGTGATAACAAAGACCCTATAATACTAAGACGGCTCACTCCCTATCTCTCCCATGGTAATGTAAATTTTGCAGTGCGACCTTGTGGTGGGTTTGATCAGCCTGGCTGCTGGTTGGTGTTTCACATGTAAACACATACAATTATATTATACATGAGATAGGTAAGTATGAATACACATCAATATGAAATTGCTATGAACAAATACACATCATCAGCATCATCATAATCAATGCCATCATCACACATCTTTCACATTCATATACACATTTATACATATAATATAGCAACTGTTTAACCAAGAGAACAGCCAGCACACCAAGTGGTGGGTTTGATCATTTTGATTACACAGTTCAGGCTGAGTGAGCCATCTTAGTATTATAGAGTCTTTGGTGATAACAATAAACCTGATATATTTATCTAAAAATTTGGCAACAACGCAAAACCTTTGTGCTATCCATCATTACGGTGATACATTATTTACTATATGATTGTGGCCATCAATATTTCCCAAACTTATAAATAAATACTTAAATAATGTAGGTTTAATAGATCACCATTCCTAGCTTAAAGGGCGCATTCCATATACGCGTAATGCGTAATGCGTTATGCGTTACGCGTTATGCGTTATGCGAATGCCAGCATTCCATATACGCGTAATGCGTAATGCGTTATGCGTTATGCGTTATGCAGTGAAGTATATAAAAAGTATATAAAAAGTGTGTGTGACTCTGTGTCTCTGTGTGTGTCTCTATGTGTGTGTCTGTGTCTCCGTGTCTCTGTGTGTGTCTCTGTGTGTGTCTGTGTGTGTGTGACTCTGTGTCTCTGTGCATGTCCCTATGTGTGTGTCTGTGTCTCCGTGTCTCTGTGTGTGTCTCTGTGTGTGTCTCTGTGTGTGTGACTCTGTGTCTGTGTGTGTGTCTATGTGTGTGTCTGTGTCTCTGTGTCTCTGACAAAGAGACACACACAGACACATATACACACAGAGACACACACAGAGACACACACACAGACACACACAGAGACACACACAGACACAGATACACACACAGAGACACACACAGAGACACAACACAGAGACACACACAGAGACACACACACAGACACACACACAGAGACACACACACAGAGACAGAGACACACACACAGAGACACATATACACACACAGAGACACACAGAGACACAACACAGAGACACACACAGACACACACAGACACACACAGACACACACACAGACATACACAGAGACACACACACACAGACACACACACAGAAACACAGAGACACACACAGAGACACAGAGATACACACACAGACACACACACAGCAACAGAGACACAAAGACACAGACACACAGAGACACAACACAGAGACACACACAGAGACACACACACAGAGACAGACACACAGACACACACAGAGACACACACAGACACAGAGACACACACAGAGACACACACACATACACAGAGACAGAATACAGAGACACACACACAGACACAGACACACACACAGACACACACAGACACACACAGACACAGAGACACACACACAGACACACACAGACACACACACAGACACAGAGACACACACAGACACAGATACACACACAGAGACACACACACAGACACAGAGACACAACACAGAGACACACACAGAGACACACACACAGACACACACACAGACACACACACACAGAGACATACACACAGACACAGAGACACACACACAGACACACAGACACACACAGAGACACACACACAGACACACACACAGAAACACAGAGACACACACAGAGACACAGAGATACAGACACAGACACACACACAGCAACAGAGACACAAAGACACAGAGACACAGACACACACAGAGACACAGAGACACAACACAGAGACACACACACAGACACACACAGAGACAGACACACACACAGACACACACAGAGACACACACAGAGACACACAGAGACACACATAGACACAGATACACACACATAGACACACACACAGACACAGAGACACAACACAGAGACACACACACAGAGACACACACAGACACACACAGAGACACACACAGACACACACACAGAGACACGCACACAGACACAGATACACACACAGAGACACACACAGAGACACACACAGAGAATGGGACGGTCCAAACATGGCTCAGTTTAGCTTGCTTAGAGGGATGTTAGGACCGTCCCAAATATGAAGACTGCTTCCTCACAGGTCCGCCGCATAAACCTACATGTTTGCACCAGCTGTCCGTAATTATCAGTCGCCTCCTCCAGCCTTATATCAATGGACAAATGCGACTGATGCTATTCTGTTCGCACCACCTTGTCCCGGCTGTCCGTAATTATCAGTCGCCTCCTCCAACCTTATATCAATGGACAAATGCGACTGATGCTTTTCTATTCGCACATCTTTTACGCATTACGCATTACGCACCGATCGCTACAGGGACCGATCGGGATAATGAATTTCTGACGCATTCGCATTCGCATTACGCATTACGCGTGTATGGAATGTAGCTCATAGGTTTCAAGGCGTTTCGATTTTTTGTCGCATTCGCATTCGCATTCGCATTACGCATTACGCGTATATGGAATGCGCCCTTAAACCATTCTATGATGCTGTACGATATAACCAGAGCACGACATGTTTACACCTTGGTTAATACTGTTGGAACGATGCATACATTTCATTTACAGGAAGAAGCAATCTTGAAGCTGTTATCTTTGCTGATAACAGTTAAAATCTCAATGTATTTCAACATGTAGCTTGACACACCAAAGCACACCCGTATCATGTCAAACAGAGTATAGATCAGCGTGCCGGTGTCACCAGACTGGCGCCAGCCTCGTTCCTGCCTAACCACACAGGTCGTAATCGATTAACACGACCCGGGCGACTCGGCTCACCCGAGTCGTCAGAATTTGAAATAGAACACCGCGAGTGGAGTCGACAAATACACGTGTCGTGTGCAAAAGGACCCGACCCCAGTAACCCACCTCTTGGCTGGGGTTTGCTAGGAGCGATGACGTCACATCTGTGCTGGTACCTGTAGGATCACCGCTACCAGTGCAACTCCGACGTGTTGTTTTAATACTTTTTTTTTAATAACCAAGATTGTCAGCTTCTACAGTGATAAAATACTTTAAATCCTATTTTGTTGTACATACATCGGTTATTGAAAATAAATATTACGTTTTAGATTAAGCCACCATTTTGTCCACCCCGAGCGTATTCGTTTATTCAAGGATCTACGCATGCGCCAAAAAGTGGCCCGGGTGACCCGAGTTGATTAATCGATTACGCCCACACTGCCTCTGCCGCCCGACACCCTCTCCGCCCCACAGCCTCCCTTCAACATCCTCTCTGTTCCTTTCTCTTTCTCTTTCTCCATCTCTGGCCTTCAGTGTTCTCTCCTTGCTTTCTCTTTCTTTCTTTCTTTCTTTCTTTCTTTCTTTCCTTTCTTTCTTTCTTTCTTTCTTTTCTTTCTTTCTACCTCTCCTTTGTCTCACCCTCAACCGGATCAGCAGAGCGCAGGCCTCCTATGCAGGAGGTCCGGAGTTCAATTCCGGGTCGAGTCAAACTAATGACATACAAAATTGATACTTGTCGCAGAGTATAGATCGATATTAATTTGATCACGCTAGGCAATCATTTCAGTGAATGTCGACATAGAGAATGTGTTTGCTATATATATATATATATATATATATATATATATATACATATATATATATATATATATATATATATACAGTACAACCCCGTTAAACCAAGCTCGGTTAAACCAAACGATCGGTTAATCCAAACTTTTTTCGGCGGCCCGGCAAAATACTACCATTTATCAAATATAAAAGTTGGTTAAACCAAAGTCGGTTTATCCAAAGTATCGGTTAATTCAAACAAAATTGTCGGCCCCAGGCCACTTCCGGTACAGTTAAACCAAACTTTCATGTGGTTTTAAGGTCATCTGAGACTTTTTGTATATGATAAATGGTAGTATTTTGCCAGGTCACCGAAAAAGGTTTTGATTAACCGATCGTTTTATGTAGCCGAGGTTGGTTTAATGGGGTTAAACTGTCTATACATAAAAGACAATAATCATAGTGTCCACATACATTGTATATTCTTAATGCACCCCCGTTTTTGCCAAACCCAAGTCAAAGCTCGGTTATACCAATGATCGGTTAAACCAAACAAATTTCTAGGGTCCCTTCAAGTTTGGTTTAACGGGGTTATACTGTGTATGACTATATATATAGCTATATACTGTATGTCCCAATAGAAGCACACTACCCAATATAAGCACACCCTCCATTTCAGGATTGAAAGCACACACAAATTTACGATCATATTCAGAATGAATGCACATACAATAAGATAATCCTACTTTATTTCAGAGGCATGACAAAAATAAATCCATGAAATTCTTTAACTTTGAATAGATGCGTATCCATGTTAAATCCTATCACGCGTATCCATGTGTTTGCACTCGCGCAGTGCGCGTCTATTGGTACATATATGATATATGAAAAGCAGGTGCGCACTGGCCAAAACAGAGAGGCACAGCCACGAGCACAAAGTGGCGCTGCAGTAGCAAGCAGTCATGGGACCCACTTAGGCCAAGCCAACTTACTTTTCGTTGGCGCACAAGGTTAGGCCAAACCAATACAATTCCGCACACACGCGGTTGGCTACTGCGCAGTAGATAATATAAACAATAATGGAGGATAGGCCGCTCCGCCCTTTATATATCGATAAATACTTATCCTATCTATATATATGAGCTGTCCTATACTCCAAAGGCAATTTATTCGACATTAGAGTTATTCCTAAAGGTCATCTAGACGAAACACCATAGCAACCAGACCGGATGGCCAAATGTGTTGAGCACCCGCTCCCCACGTAGCAGGTCATGGGATTCGAACTGCAGCCAAAGTGAAATTGATGACTTAAGCAAATTTATACTCATCCCTACCTAACAAGGTATTCAACGTCGCTAGAATAAATGCAAGGAGCAGTGGAATGAGGAAGACCAAATTGTCCATGAATGAAATTCCCGAATATATAAATCAACGAATATAAAAAAAAGAAAGAAGAAGAAAACCAATAATTAGAAAATATGGAAGTAATTGTGTATCCAACAGTTATTTGTGCACCTTACTATATATACCTTTTTTGTGTAAATAATCCTGAAGTGAAAACTGGCTCGTAGACCACTGCTTCAGCACTGACAACAAGTTCCATTTCTCCAAGCACATGTTTCAGTCACCTTACGCCGAATGTTGCAAGATAAATAAATAGTACGCCGGCTCATATATGGACACATCCGGGACACGAAGGATGAGAAGAGGTGACGTCATGCGGCAGCTATCATAGCCTGTCGTTATTATCTGTACCTGGCTTTCAAATAAGAGTTGGCCTTAGGGAGCAACCCCTCTTCCCCCCCCCCCCCCCCCCCCCACCCCCCCCCCCCCCCAGTTTCACTAGATCGTGGGATTCACTAGATCGTGGGATTCGAACCCATAGGTTCTAACCCTGGTCGAGCCAAACCGATGACTTAAAAATTGATACTTGTCGCGTCCTAGTCAGGTGCTAGGGTAGGGCAAGAACTGGTTGGCTCAATGTCATGATAATGTGACTGAGTGGGATATCAGGTCATGGTGCTGGCAGCCTGGTCTCCCAGTGGGGCAGCACTATAAAGTCACCATGAGTGTACACTGTCACAAGTCGGTACCCGTCCTGATATGGCCGTAGATGTTGCCAGGCGCGCTCTACCGATTAGGCCACTGCGCCCGGTGGCTACATAGCACACACACACACTATTGAATACGAATATTGTTTCCTAAAATGACGAATAATTTGAACAGTTTAAAAGGGATTCTAGGTAACTCTCGTACTGGAATTAAAGGACAACATTTTACATACACGCAGACATGCGCAATATGGTTTGAGTGGACGGAAGACCAATTGTCCACGAGAAAAATCCCGCCCCCCCCTAATCAACTAATGTCACAATGAAAAAAGGAAAGAAAGAGAAAGCAGCAAATATGATATTTTATCATAAAACAGAAACTATCAGCTACTCCACAAAAAAACACCCCGCAAAATAAACGATTTCAATCCACCACCCCTCCATTCCCCGGCCCCCTTAATTTAGGCCATCCACAGACAATTTCCCCCCTACTATACTACACTATTCCGAGAAGGACATTCACATTTTCAATTACTTCCACACAAACATCTTTTGAATCAGGACTCGCTCGAACTGGGAAGTACCGAAACTGTGCCACGCAACACAATAAGATCTCAGTTTAAAAATTTGTTTTTTTAAATTTATTTAATTTGTTTTTGCAATATCACCATTTAAGCCACCCAAACAATGGCTCCGCCATTGACCGGGCAGACAGGCAGACTGAGATGTACTTCTCAACTCAAGTTGCACCTGTCCTTCCCTCCCTGTTTCTATGTCTGTATTTTGTCTACTAAAAGCACGAACAAGTTGTTTGTTTCCGATTAATTAACCTAAACATCTATTTGAAAGGGGAACATTATCCATTGCACTTAGAATTACACAAAACAATTCAGAAACAAAACACTGCATACTTTTCACCCATGTGCTCCTTTCGGTTCAAGTCAGTTTAAAGCCTACCCTACACCTGCATTGATCGCAGGTTAAAGCATGCCCTATAACTGTACTGTTCTCAGATTAAAGCCTACCATACAACTGTGATGATCAGATTTAAAGCCTTCCCTACATCGGTACTGATTTCAGGATAAAGCCTACCCTACAACTGTACTGATTGTACGTTAAAGCATACCATGCAACTGTGCTGTTCACAATTTTAAGCCTACCATGCGACTATGGTGATCACAAGTTAAGGCCTACCCTACAACTTTGCTGATTGCAAGTTAATGCCTACCCTACAACTGTACTGATTGCAAGTTAATGCCTACCATACAACTGTACTGATTGCAAGTTAATGCCTACCATACAACTGTACTGATTGCAAGTTAATGCCTATCACGCAGCTGTATTGATTGCAGATTAAAAGCCTGCCATACAACTGACTGGTTGCAGGTTAATGCCTACCATACAACTGTACTGATCGCGGGTTAAAGCCTACCCTACAACTGTACTGATCACAAGTTAAAGCCTACCCTACAACTTTGATCATTGTAGATCTAAGCCTACCCTACAACTGTGTTGATAGCAGATTAAAGCCTACCCTACAACTGTACTGCTCATAGGTTAAAGCCTACCGTACAACTCTACTCATTGCAGATTAAAGCCTACCATGCAACTGCACTTATCCCAGACTGGCATATTACTCTTCGCTGTTCACCAAATAATAAAGAATCTGGATTTGCTTCAGTAGATTGTCCACTCAGCATTTAATCAAAAACCATGATTTTGTTTCTGCCTGTAAAGTTAGTGAATTAACATACTTTTAACAAACTGCGTATTATGACCAACACAACTAATATTAATAACTACTTATTCACAATTATTATGATCAAATATGACTAACCATAATTTATATAGCTTGAGACAATCGAACCTCTATGAGATTATTTAGGACCCAACCATCGTCTGTAGTCAAACTGTGGCTATTAAGCCTTAATGACTGTCCTGCCCGATGTAGACTAGGCCATAATGAAGACTTGTTATGTGTTTGGGTACATTAGTTGATTAAAAAGGGGAAATTGGTCTTTCTCATCCTACTGCTCCTTCCCCTGTCCTAATAATGCCAAGTGCCTGGCTAGGAAGTGACAAGTATAAATCTTTAAGTCATTGGTTTGAATCGACTTGGGGTTGAACCTGTGGGTTCGAATCCCACGACCTACCAAAACGGGGGACGGACACTGAACTCACTTGTCCATTCCAGAAGTAGTGCAAACCCTATATCACTGAAAGTAAAATTGAATGTCTTTGAACTTATATAGTTCTTAGAACCTATATAAGTCTACTCTGCCACACATGACAAAACGATGAATGATAACCATAGGGCACTCAACATCTAATGGTGATGAACAGACCAGTAGCGACCTACTAAAAATAGCTGACTCGATGTGTGATCTTTCATTAAAGTTGGAAGAGTCTGGTGGTTTTGAGTTTCTGTCATTTTCTGAGAAAAATATATTACGTTGATCGTTGTAATCTATCTTACTTTAGTTTGATGTAATTTTTTTGAAATGACTATTTTGTTAAAAGATATATTTGAAGTGCAAGCATGCAACATACATTTGGGCAAGTATGCCAACACTCTGACACCATAGGCTTCTGCAATAACATGTTCTTTTAAATTGTCTCGGTGTGGTGATAAATGCTTAATAAGTGCATCAGTTTCTAAGTTAAATATGTAGAATCAAATCTAGATAATTGTTTTAGTTTTGAAAATTTGAAGTTTTCATTGGACTATGCAGCTTTGCGATGCATGGAATATTTCTCAAAGGAATACAATGTAACATCACGTGACTAAATATGTGCAATTTATGTGTAGTTAGATCATATAGTAAGATGATGACTAAGTGATGATAAATCTCATATCCCTTTAGACAATCCCTTAATTTGAGTAATATTGTAGCTGTAATTAATAACATTATGAAATCTCAGTCTATTTCAGTTTGCAAAATTTAAGTGGCTTGGAAGAATACTGAAATGTTGATGAAATAAAAAAGAAGGTTAGGTTACATTAGCTGAATTTATGCTAGACGGGATGACCGAATGAGTTGAGAGTCTGCTTCCTATTTTGGCAGATCATGTCAAATCACCAATTTAAAAATTGATATGTGTCGCTACATAACCAAGAAACAGTGGAATAAGGAAGACCTATGGCTTGTGATTGAAATTTCCCCTGATTAATCAACTAATGCAACAAAATAAAAACACAAAGCAATGTGGTAGCGATGGACTAGCTTGTGTCTTAATTGTAGTTGTTGCTTAGTGTAAGGCTACAGGATGAGGTCAGGAAACACTCATTTTTCTTTTGAGTGACAGATCCATGGAACATTCTTCCAGACCAAGTACTTGAAGTACCAATGGTAGAAGCATTTGAGAGACATTGGTAAGGACACCCACAATTATATGAATTCAGGGCTCCTCCGACCTCCATACGTGTGCACAAGAATAGTTCCTTTTTAACACAACGAGCTGGCAGTAGCGGCCCAATCGGGCCTAGGTCAGCCAGAAGAGGATCTGTAAGTTAATTTGTAAGTTAAGTTTGAGTGCAGACTACAGAGCAACTTCACTGAACATATTTGATGAATTAGCAATCCTAGCCCTAATTGATTAAAGTTGGCTAATCCAATGAAACCATCAATCTTTCGAAAGCAAACCACTTCCCTACCTTTGATCCTATATAGTTCACTAGATACTGGTGCACTTGCTAAACATTATATTACTGCATGGAAGGAATATTAGTAATTTTACTAGAACCTGTCGCTGCTGCAAGTCACAAAAACCTTTAAAGCTGCATAGTCCGATGAAGCATCAAATTTTCAAAACCAAAATAATTATTGAGATTTGATTCTACATATCTAATGTATATACTAATGCACTTCTTGATTATGTATTACCCCATAGAAGGGAGTGCTGAGTCGATTTAATAGAACTTGTTCCTGCAAAAGCCTATGGTGACATATATTAAAATGCCCTTCCCCTCCACTTGCATTCTTTCTGGTGCATGGAGGGAACATTTCAATACTTATTAACTGTCTCTTAAGTATGAACATCGAGCATGTTGGCGGAGGCTAACATGTGCAATTTGCGAACGAGGCTAGAACTCTCTCTGCTTTCCTCGCTTTGTATCTCACCCTGTAATGCCAGTCTACTCTGGTGCCTCGCTCTGTCCACTTCGCTTCCCCACCCTCACACCCTCATTTCTGGGGGGTGAGTGCTGATCTCTCATGACTGCTTACTGATCCTGCTTACTGATACTTAGCCCACTGCGGCACCTGATACATGGTGATCGATTACGAACTGAAAGGTCTAAGTCACCCGCTTGATAGCCTGCTCGCCAGGTCCCGCTATGATTTCTTTATTAAAATTTCCAAAGTTATATTTGCTTCTCTTCTGCTTGCTTACTGTTTCCTGTTTCTGTTGTGTGCCGAGTGAAGCGAATTACACGTGAGGTGTGTGTGAGGTGTGTGTGAGGTGTGTGTGAGGTGTGTGTGAGGTGTATGTGAGGTGTGTGTGATGTGTGTAAGGTGTGTGTTATCATGACATGTTTATTTTTCAAATGTCTCTAAAGTTAGCCATTAAAAAAAGTTACTTCAAAGTTAAGTAATGTAGATTTATGACAATCAATTTAATATATTTATCTCAGACAAGTGACATAAACTCAAAACCATCGGACTATGCAACTTTACTGCCCTAACATCTCAGTGTACGCACAGACATTAATTTGATATAGTTTCACTTCAAATATCAACAAAGTTAGCCATGTATTTGGAAAGTTGCTCCAAACTGAAATAAAATAGATTAAAAAGACAAAACCTAATTGAGTTATTAAAAAAAAAAAAAATGGTTAAAGGACAAAACTATCGGATTGTGCATGTTTAATTACCCTGAATAATTCATAGACTTTTGGCGCCACCTGTCGAAGACTCTCACCACAAACCAGCTGATCTTAGATCCAAGAGACTAACTAGGCATACTAGAGGTAGCTAAACACAGTTCATAGTTGAAGGGAGATAAGAAGGGAAGATCTAGGTGAACATAAAATGATTACAAGCAGCAGCTGTTCACGTACGACTCCCAGCTATCTTGGCCGGAAAGCTAAATGTGATATGACTATTCTGGCGCGGGAACCCCTTTTACCAAAAAAAAAACCACATAAAAAAGCAAAATAAAAAATATATATCCGAAAAGAAAAGAAAAACCAGTAGGGTCTAACTGCAACTGCGTGAGTGCTCATGTCTCAGCACCTAGGGACATCAAACGTGAAAGGAACCACTGATTAGTATGCCAGGTTCCTCGCAATGGCAATGGGCCCTTATAAACAACAAATCACAGGCACCCCAGTCTCCAAGTGCTGTGTCATAAAGATATCCCCGACATATTCGCAAAAGCACAACAGGACGACAAAAGAAACAAATGACACCAATTTTCTTTTCCTCGGAAGCAAAAGCAATGTTCTATGCTTTACACAACTAAATAGGCTCGCATGAAATTAATTAATTAGTTGTTTTAATTAATTAATAAATAAATTAATATGTGTTAGATGTGGATTCGAGAGGCCAGGTAGTGATTGTGTCGGTTTAAGTTTGGAGGAGAACTGGTAGGGAACCAGTCTGTAAATATATACGGATCTTCGGTTCGGATTTATATTTTTCGTGAAGATTTATACTGTATATCATGGATAAGTCTGAATAGACTTGTTTTCACCATTAGACAGTTTGTCGATAAAAAGCCCGAGCCTACACTTTTACTGACCCAAGGGATTTTTAACCTCCCACACCACATAGACATGGTATGAGAGCAACCGGCCTTTGATGACGATGTAAGTTATACACAGTGGTGGAAATCCAAAGTGGCAGAGGACATTATTATTCTCGGGTGACGGAGTGGGGACCATGATTATGTAACAGAGAAGCAATGGGTGCTCCACACGCTTTGTGACATAAGAGCCTATGTGGAAATGTGATAACACATAGCGACCGAGATTGTGATGTGATGTTCATACTGAAGAGACAGTTAATAATTATTGAAGTGTTCCCTCCATGCACCAGAAATAATGCAAGTGGAGTGGAAGGGCATTTTAATATATGTTTATTGTAACTGTCTGCAACTACCTGTTACCATGGGACCGCTGGACACGCACACCCAGCCCTTCTGTATATATTAGGGACACCACCTGCAGTCAGGGTTGAGTGCCAGCTGCCACCTATTAGGGCCTCACCCACCCAGGCTGTAGAGGGTGTCTGAATGGCTGGCTGTGTGAGCCCAGTCACCTGCATTCCTTATACCTGACACACAGACTCCACATGACGCACTCTTGGAGAAGCACTCTTGGAGGAGACTCCACGATCTACACTCAAACTAGCAAGATCTATTCCAAAGACATTGAGCTGTGCGCAACAACCATTGGACTCTGGTTCAATGGGCTATAGGCGCTGATTCCGATATACACCAGCAAGAGTCATGAGGATCTGTGTGGGCAGTTGGTAAGGAGTGAGGGTGATAGGTCGCCTCTAGGTGAACAGGAGTTGATGCCAATAAAGCACAACCTCTTTACTGTCAATCTTGCGCCACTTGTCTTCCTTTCTTCCTTATGACTTGTTGAGAGTAAGCACAGGTGGGGACTGACAGACAGTTGTCAGAATACACCTGTGGAGCATAGTAGTGTTTCGGATTCAGACGGCCGAGTCCCGACATATTACAAGTCGATGAACGGGTCCCTGCATAATACAGGCTAATGGCGCTTTCACTGCAGAGAGCTGTACCAGAATGTCACGTGACTAGCATTAAGGGTATTGAAGGGGATGTGGAAGGGAGGAGGGCGTGGATTTGAGAGGAGGGTGGGGGAGGGGGAGGCGAGGGGGAGGGAGGCGGGGAAGAAGGAGAGAGAAGGAGAGGAGAGGGCGTAGGATAAATAAAGGGAAGAGGAGAGAAGGGAAGGAGGAGAAGAAGGACAGGGAGCGAGGAAGGAGGAGAGGAATGGGAGGGAGGTGGAGAAGAAGGAAGTAAGGGAGAAGCGTATGAGAGCTGAGGGACTAGAAGAAAAGGAGGGGAAGGAGGAGAAGAGGAGAGGAGGCGAGGACGGAGGATGAGAGGAAGGGGATGGAGGTCGAGAAGAAGAAAGGGAGGGAGAAGCGTATGAGAGGGGAGGGAGTATAAGAGAAGGAGGGAAGAGGAGGGAAAGGAGGAGAAGAGGACAGGGGACGGGGAATGAGGTGAAGGAGGACAGGGGATGGGGAAGGAAGAGAAGATAGGAAGAGAGCGGAGGGAGGGAAGGAGGAGAGAGGATGGGGAGAAGGTAGAGATCGAGGCGGGAAGGTGGAGATGACGGGAAGCGAGATGACGGGAGAGCTCAGGGAGGCGGGGAGAGGCAGGGGAGGGGCATGGAAGAACGAGGAGAGGAAGCGATGGGAAGGGATGGAGAAGTGGAGTAGGGAGAGAGAAATGGAGAGAGAGAATATGGAAGGAAAAAGGGAGAGGGGAGGGGGACTGGTAGAGAAAGGGGAGGGCAGTGACGGGGGCGGGGACAGAGCGAGGGGGGGGGTAGGGGTGAGAGGGGTGAGACGTGTCTTTCTACACAAGGACGATGGACTGGTGGAGACAACTTAACTCAACGTAGTTACTGTAAATGTCATCGTCTGCTCTGTCGAAAAGTCGTCTGCTGTGAATCAAATTCATCAAATTATGTCTTTTCTCAAGTATTTCACTGGCATCAAATGTGGGTGAGGTGTGTGTTATAGCTATGTGTGAGGTGTATGGGTGTGGTGTGGGGGTGAGGTGTGTGTGTGAGGTGTGTGGGGGTAAGGTGTGTGTGAGGCATGTGTGAGGTGTGTGTGTGAGGTGTGTGGGTGTGGTGTGGGGGTGAGGTGTGTGTAGGGTGTAGGTGAGGTTTGTGTGTGAAAGGTGTGCATGTGAGGTGTGTTGGGGTGAGGTGTATGTGATGTGTGTGTGTGAGGTGTGTGCAAGGTGTGTGATGTGTGTGTGAGGTGTGTACATGAAAGGTGTGTGTGAGGTGTGTGGAGGTGAGGTGTGTGTGTGAGGTGTGTGTGTGATGTGTCTGTGAAGTGTGTGTGTAAGGTGTATGTGAAGTGTGTGTGTGAGGTGTGTGTGAGGTGTTTGGGTGAAGTGTGTCCATGAATGGTGTGTGTGTGAGGTGTGTGGAGGTGAGGTGTGTGTAGGGTGTGTGTGATGTGTGTGTGAGGTGTTTGTGCAGTGTGTGTGAGTTGTGTATGTGAGGTGTGCGTGAGGTGTGTTTGTGAGGTGTGTGTGTGTTTGTAGGTGCATAGTAGGTGTAAGGTGTGGGTGTGTGAGGTGTGTGTGAGGTGTGTGTGAGGTGCATGTGTAAGGTGTGTAGGTGCATCGTGGGTGTAAGGTGTGTGTGAGGTGTGCATGAATTGTGTGTGTGAGTGAGGTGTGTGTGTAAGGTTTGCAGGTGAATCGTGGGTGTAAGGTGTGTGTGTGTGTGAAGTGAGTGTGTGAGTGAGGTGTGTGTAACGTGTGTAAGTGCATATTGAGTGTAAGGTGTGTGTGTCAGGTGTGTGAGTGAGGGGTGTGCATAAGGTGTATAGGTGCATAGTGGGTGTGAGGTGTGTGTGTGAGGTGTGTGTGAGGTATGTAGGTGTATAGTGGGTGCAAGGTGTGTGTGTGAGGTGTGTGTGTGAGGTGTGTGTGAGGTGTGTGTGTGAGGTGTGTGTGAGGTGTGTGTGAGGTGTGTGTGAGTGAGGTGTGTGTAAGGTGTGTAGGTGTATAGTGGGTGTCAGGTGTGCATGTGAGGTGTGTGTGAGGTGTGTGTGAGTGAGGTGTGTATGTACGGTGTGTAGGTGCATAGTGGGTACAAGGCATGTGTGTGAGGTGTGCGTGAGGTGTGTGCATGAGTGAGGTGTGTGTAACATGTGTAGGTGTATAGTCAGTGTAAGGTGTGTGTGAGGTGTGCATGATGTGTATGTGAGTGAGGTGTGTGTGTATGGTGTGTAGGTGAAAAGTGGGTGTAAGGTGTGTGTGTGAGGTGTGTGTGAGGTGTGTGTGAGGTGTGTGTGAGGTGTGTGTGAGGCTGAGGTAGATCAGGGGTGGAGTAGGTGTAAGTGCGTGTGAGGTGTGTGTGAGGTGTGTGAGGCTGAGGTAGATCGGGGGTGGAGTAGGTGTAAGTGTGTGTGAGGTGTGTGTGAGGTGTGTGTGTGAGGCTGAGGTAGATCAGGAGTGGAATTGGTGTAAGATGTGTGTGAGGTGTGTGTGAGGTGTGTGTGAGGCTGAGGTAGATCAGGAGTGGAATGGGTGTAAGGTGTGTGTGAGGTGTGTGAGAGGTGTGTGTGAGGCTGAGGTAGATCAGGGTTGGAGTGGGTGTAAGGTGTGTGTGAGGTGTGTGTGAGGTGTGTGAGGCTGAGGTAGATCGGGGGTGGAGTAGGTGTCTGTGCGTGTGAGGTGTGTATGAGGTGTGTGTGAGGCTGAGGTAGACTGGGGGTGGAGCAAGTGTAAGTGCATATGAGGTGTGTGTGTGAGGTGTGTGTGAGGTGTGTGTGAGGCTGAGGTAGATTGGGTTGGAGTAGGTGTGAGGTGTGTGTGAGGTGTGTGTGAGGTGTGTATGAGGCTGAGGTAGATCGGGTGTGGAGTAGGTGTAAAGTGGGTACATTTTTAATAATTTGTTATTGTCATCACTTGTTCATTCACATCATGGAGACCAGCTAGATAAGCATCGCTTTTCTGGGATCCTTTCTGTCTGTAAGGAATTTGTATGCATTTATTGTATCACCTCAATTTATTGTAAACATACCTTGCAGAGAGTTAAAATAAAAGAATTGAATTGACTAAGAAAACTTCAGAGGACACATGAATTTGAATACCCTGTCTACTTCAGTCATTTAACCCGTAACCCATCAGTGTTACATTTGTTTGTTTGTTGTTATTTTACGTCCGAACATCTAAGGTCATATCAGGATGGGTCCGACTTGTGACAGTGCATACTCATGGCGACTTTATAGTGCTGCCCCACTGGGAAAACAGGCCACTGGCACCATGACCCGATATCCCACTCAGTCACATTATCCTGACACAGAGCTATCCAGTCCTTACCCTATACTAATAATGCCGAGTGCCTGGCTAGGAAGTGACAAGCATACATTTTTAAGTCATTGGTTTGACTTGACCAGGGTTCAAATCTATGACCAGTAACCGAACGCGCGAGCTTCCACACCTGAGGCCCACGATCTACCGATTAGGCCACTGCACCCGGTATCAGTATTAGATGTTAGCCCAGTCATTATTCAGGAGAGCAACCTTTGCCAAAAACAAGAACTATGCTCCTGATTTTTAGCCGCGTTTTCTAATTGGTGAAATATATAGTCCACCCGCTTCTTAGATTCTATGAGGATTTACGTCGCAATCAACGTGGTAAAGATTGACCAATTAATTACATGCGCAAACAATGTATTAAGCATGCCTCTCACATTGGTCGAGAATTTGAATTTGAAGCCAATCCACAGGACAGAGAGGACATTTATTTTCCTGGTTCGATTGAAATAATGCATCGATGTCAACGATCTCGGTCATTTGGGTCAAAATCGATAAATATCTGCTATTAATAAGTAAAGTAAAGCTTGTTTTATATAATTTCACCTAGAGCACATTGATTTTATCATCGGCTATTGGACGTAAAACTTATGGCCATTCTGACATATTTCTTTGGAGGAAACCCTCTGCCGCCATGTAGGCTACTCTTTCCGATAAGCAACAGGGGGTCTTTTATGTGTACTCTCCCACAGACAGGACAGCACATAACGCAACCAGTTGTGGACCACAGGTTAGAACGGAAAATAGCACACACTGCAAATGGGTCCACTGAGCAGGATCGATCGGATGACCCACACCTTCACAGTTGGACACTCTACCACCTGAGCTACGTCCCGCGCTCCTCATATTAATAAGAGTCAGTCAAATTATCGACTAGTGTGAGAAGGGCTTGGAAATCTCTTCAGCACAATCGAATGAATCCCAACGGCTCTTCTCTGTTCCTCAGTACATGTCTTTAATTATATACAATCAAGTCAGTGGCAGCACATATTTTAAAATAGAGTAGTAACGCATTAAGTATTACAAAAAATAAAAATAACCACTCTAATGAAATAGTGAGAAGGATAAAAGAACAGCTATAACTGATAAATTTAATTAACAGTAATTGGTAATTAAAGTTGTATGGGCCGATGGTTTTAAGCTTCTGCCATAATGCTTTTTTGAAAAGATAAATATATTAGGTTGATTGGTATTTTACTTAGCATCAGTTTACAGCAGCTTTTATTTTAAAGGGATAATCTTAAGAGATATTTGAATTGCAATCACGTTAAATTAATTTTGGCATGTACATATATAAATGAGACTGTCTCAAAAGGTGCTAAGCAATATAGGACAAAACTTTGTCCATTGTAATGATCAGCCTACTATCTGCTTCTGCATTTGCTCAGGATAAACTGATTTGTTTTTTACATGGTGTTTCATAATCTCAATAGAATACATATTGACTTGAAGCAAATGTCCTTGTGTTTTCAGTGTAACCGTTTCTGTGCTGTATTGTGCCAATCGTTACAATGGACAAAAAACGAAAGAGTTTTCACCTTTTGAGACAGGCTCAAATATGCTGGACTTCGCAGGCTTGATGGTTCTATTAAATGGACGTAGTATTCTTTACGATGCAGCCATAACATTTCAATGAGAGCACCAATGTCTAAGTTGGAAATGTAGGATCAAATTTGAGGAAGTGCTGTGGTTTCAGAGCTGTGATGATGTGATCGGATTGTGCAGCTTTAACAGGAACCAATCATTAAAGCTGCACAGTCCAATGAAAGCATCACATTTTCGACACCAAAACACTTGTCTAAATTATATTCTACATATCCATCTTAATTACTGATGCGCTTATTAAACAGCTTCTGCTTCATAAATTGGAATACTAAGTCATTTCAATAGAACCTGTGACTGCAGGAAATTATGACGTCAGAATTCTGGCAAACACATAAAAATTGATACATATCTAACTTAGATACTGATGCACTTATTAAACATTTGGCGCCGCATAGAAAGGAATACTGAGGCAATTTAATAGAACCTATTTCTGCAGAAGCCTATGGTATCAGAGTTTTGGCCCTGCTTGCCATATCTAATTTTACATGTTCGCATTTCAAATAGCTTAAAAGTTAGCCATTTAAAATAAAAGTTAGTTCAAGCTAAAGTAAGGTAGATTATAACAACCAATTTAATATATTTATCTCAGAAAAATTATTACAGAAACTCAAAATCATCGGACTATGCAACTTTAAATAGGCGTTTAAACACACATGACTCAACATAATGAAGTGTTGATTGATACATTGTTGATGGTTTAATGCCGTGTTGTCAGCAAGGGTCATATTCACAGTAATGTGGTGGACATGATAACCATATAGATAAACGGTTATCATGCCCACATTGAAATATACAGGGAATTCTGACATGGCCATACCCATGCCAAATGACAACAAATGTAATCTCTAATGTAATTTTGAAGTGGGTAAATTTGCGTCAAATGACAGAAAACTTTAACTCACAAAACATAGCTAAAATTACAGAAGCTATAATGGACATCATTGTTTACCAATTGGTATTCGTTGAATAAAGCATATAATATGTAAAGGACACAGATTTTTATTTTGGTTCACGCATCAACTATATGGGATCAAATAATTATTCAAACACACCTCAACCATTGGATGAAATACCTGGTTATCAGTTAACAAATATAATTCATATTTACAGGGCACTAGGCGATACAAATACAAAAATGTAAAATCAAATGCGTAAAAGGCTTGGCAGTTTGTCCATTTGGGGATATGTTTCTAGTTATGTGATTAATTTTCCACATAGGCATCACCACTCAAATAAAACGAATATAGTTTAACAACAAATTGAATAAGAAGACTTGTTGCTGCTATGGTGGGCCGTGTGCGAGTGGCTATTCCGAGGCTCGCAGGGGCGAGGCTGGGGGGTTTAGGGGTTGAAGTTGATTGGTCGATGGGTTTCTGGGGTTGGCCAATGGGATGGCTCAGTGTGAGTGGCAGGTGGGAGGGGCTGCTTCCCTGTTGTCTGCACCCCCAGAAATGACAGCAAATGAGCGCCACCCCACCCGCTCATTTAACCCAATTTGTAACTATAATTAAAGCCCAACAACCATGTAAGTGGTGTCTAGATAACCTGTCGATTTGTGTATCATTCATAACATACATGTGACAATAGTTTATCTGGATATATATATGTATATATATATGAAGTGGGCATGTCTACTCGCCTTGAGCAATTTGCGCACTCGTTCCACGAGCGCGCAAATTGCTTTCACTGTGCACATGAGGGTTTTCGGTGGTAAAGCGTTGCTTGGCGACTAGCTAAGCAACGACGGGAGGTCGGGCGTTTGGGGCCAGACCGGTCAGACGTGTTTTTGCACGCTCTGACATTTCAGCCGATATTTAGGCCTTTATTATGGAAATTCCAAGCTAATTTAATGAAACTTCACGGGAGGGTAAGGGCAACATATATTTCTTTATTAACTACGCATATTTCGCTGGTATCATTGTTAGTTAGGGTAAGAATAAAGTCCTGAGCTCTTGCGAAGGTGGATTGGGACGTTCCTTGCATTCTTTACTTTCCTCCAGTATTATTGTAGATTAACCGCTATGGAAAACCTGATATTCGATTGCTTTATATGTAATTAAGGGCCTTAAGCCTAAGCAAGCCTTATGCAGTTACTTAACCCATCTGCGGGAATATAATGACAACACATTAACGGAATTAACTTAGCATTACTTTTGGGGGAAATTAAGATGTTAACTTAGACTGATTATCAGTGACAGCGGCAGCATCTCTAGCTGGATGCGTACTTCTGGAATAATTCAGTAACATTAATAATACCCCGAATTGCGAAGGGGACAGCCAGTAGTTGAAATAATCTAACTTATAGACATATATATACTTTAGGCCGCTAAATGCGCTCGAAGGCAAATTCCGTATTTGGACGAAACTCTGGCTATTCGCCTTTAACAGGGGGAGGACACTGGCGGCGACGGACTACTGGCAGACGGGAGGAGAGGCTGCAGCAGCCCGAGGCAGGCCCAGGAAATTCACATGGAAAATATTACATAAATTAACTCGTTGGCTCGCCTTAAGCGGGGGTGGAATAGCCGAACGGTTAAATATATATGTAACATTTGATTGAAAATATAACACATGACGGTCACTTGACAGTCACCCCACTTGTTAGGCTGAGAGGGGACTAGGCTTAGGCTCTAGCCTAGGCTTTAGCTGCCTAGCAGCCCAATGTGGTGGACATGGTGAGCGATAATATACCATACTACCACTATCCATACACGTCAGTTTGTGTGAAGTGAAGAGGATAATGACGACAGACTACACCTAGCGGATTATCGGGAAACTACAGCAACCACATTACCCACTCTCCTAGGCCTACTTAGTAAATATGTAAATCTTATTGGATTATTATTGTTGTTATTATGTAATTGGGGAGATGGATAGTGACATGTTGTGCAAGGCTGCTCACTGGCTTCAAAGCCATATTCAGATTAAGATAGATTGATTGATTGATTGGTGGTTGCTTTACGCGTGTCGGCAGCATAGGCCATATTCACGACGAGGATTTAAGATAGATCTTCAACTGCAATTATAACAGCAGCACATAATTGTAGCCAAATAGACATATATCTATATAGCTACTCTTTGAAGTAACTTCACAAAATCAAGGGAGCATCCTTGTAACCATATAGCTACACTTTGAAGTAACTTCACAAAATCAAGGGAGCATCTTTGTAACCATATAGCTACACTTTGAAGTAACTTCACAAAATCAAGGGAGCACCTTTGTAACCATATAGCTACACTTTGAAGTGACTTCACAAAATCAAGGGAGCATAATTGTAACCATATAGCTACACTTTGAAGTAACTTCACAAAATCAAGGGAGCATCCTTGTAACCATATAGCTACACTTTGAAGTGACTTCACAAAATCAAGGGAGCATAATTGTAACCATATAGCTACACTTTGAAGTAACTTCACAAAATCAAGGGAGCATAATTGTAACTAGATAGCTACAACTTGAAGCAGCTTCATAAAATCAAGGGAGCATAATTGTAGCCATATAGCTACAACTTGAAGTAACTTCATGAAATCAAGGGAGCATCCTTGTAGCCATATAGCTACAACTTGAAGTAACTTCATGAACTCAAGGGAGCCTAATTGTAGCCATATAGCTACAACTTGAAGTAACTTCACAAAATCAAGGGAGCATCCTTGTAACCATATAGCTACACTTTGATGATTTAACTTCATGAAATCAATGGAGCATCCTTGTAGGCATACATCTACAACTTGAAGCAACTTCACAAAACCAAGGGAGCATATTTGTAGCCATATGAGTTTGAGCGTCCGTCTCCCGTGTTGGTAGATCGTGGGGTCGTGGGTTCGAACCCTGGTCGAGTCAAACCAATGACTTAAAAATTGATACTTGTCGCTTCCTAGCCAGACGCTTGGCATTACTAGGATAGGGCAAGGAGCAGTGGAATGAGGAAGACCAGTCGTCTGCGACTGAAATTTCCCCTGCTTAAACAACTAATGTACCAACAACAACAAATATATATATAGCTACCACTTGAAGTATCTCTACGAAATCAAGGGAGCATCCTTGTAGCCATATAGCTACAACTTGAAGTAACTTCATGAAATCAAGGGAGCATAATTGTAACCATATAGCTACAATTTGAAGCAACTTCACAAAATCAAGGGAGCCTAATTGTAACCATATAGCTACAACTTGAAGTAACTTTTTGAAATCAAGGGAGCATCATTGTAGCCATATAGCTACAACTTGAAGCAACTTCATAAAATCAAGGGAGCATAATTGTAGCCATACAGCTACAACTTGAAGTAACTTCATGAAATCAAGAGAGGATAATTGTAACCATATAGGTACAATTTGAAGCAACTTCACAAAATCAAGGGAGCCTAATTATAGCCATACAGCTACAACTTGAAGTAACTTTACGAAATCAAGGGACCATAATTGTAGCCATACAGCTACAACTTGAAGTAACTTCATAAAATCAAGGGAGGATAATTGTAATCATATAGCTACAATTTGAAGCAACTTCACACAATCAAGGGAGCATCATTGTAGATATATAGCTACAACTTGAAGCAACTTCACGAAATCAGGGAAACATCCTTGTACCCATGTATTTTTCAGCGGTACAGTGAGTGGCGGTTACAGTGTGCAGGGGTGGTGGCGCCACCATCAAAGCTGGGGTTGGGGAGGCCGGAGCAGTAGATGACTAGGACAGACTCCATCAGTCCATGAATCTCGAAATGGGATGTGTGCTTCTATTGGGAAAGGAGGGATATTCCGGGTCATTATACTCATAACATTGTTATACAGTATATATATATATATATATATATATATATATATATATATACATAAATCACCAATCTGTGTTCTGACATGGTTGGACTGGTCACTTTGTTCAATACCACACTATACGAATACGGACATAATGACTATATTAATCTTGTTTACTTTCTGATCGCCTTTTGACACAATGAGATATAATTTCTATGAGGACCAGTGTAGGTACTGCTGACATCAGCAACACCACACTTTGTATATTGACCTCATGCAGGTATGCTCATTGCCTAGTTCATATAACTGGCTAGATAAAAAGATTCAGCCTGTACTTGTGGTACACGAGTGAACTAGAACGTAGTGTAAATACGGCCGAAAATAGCTTTAGTATGGAACAGGAAGTAAAATGCCTGCCTCCAATGTCTTATATCGGCACGAGTTGGTGAAATGGCAGAGAATGCAAAAAGACAAGATGGCAGCCATAGAACGCCGTCGATTTCAACTTTAAATTCTATTAAACTATATGTTTTATTATATTTCTAAACTCAAAGGTAGCGGGGAAATATTAAGACATATAAAAAGAATAATTGTTGCTTCTTAGATTGTGAAATTAGGCTCTCATTTCATTTGCCCGCTTTTTTGACTGCTTTTATATAGGGATGGTATTCACCCGTGTACTGCGAGTAGAGGGTGAATCATTTATCTAATAACTGGCATGCTTGTTTATGGGAAGCATTTTACTTTCAAGCTTTAAAACAGCTTTAATTTCTTTTCTAGGAACTCTTACCAGCTTGGTTCAATCAGCAATCATAAAAGCCGATACAAAATGGGTTTATGGATCAGTGAAAGATACAGTGACACGCAAGGGTGTGGGTATGTGTGTGTGGGGGAGGGGGAGGGGGTAGGTGTAGGTTTATGTCTGTGGGTGGATACGTGTATGGGTGGAGATGTGCGTGGGTGTATGTATCTGTGTCTATGTGTGGGTCTATGTATGTGTGTGGGTAGATGTGTGTGTGGGTGGGTATGTGTATGGGTGGGTATGTGTGTCGGTGTATATATGTATGTATGTATGTGGGTATGTGTGTGTGGTGGAGGGGTAGGTATGTGTATGTGTGTGGGTGGATACGTGTGTGGGTGGAGATGTGCGTGGGTGTATGTAGGTATGTGTGTTTATGTGTGGGTGTTTGTATGTGTGGGTAGATATGTGTGTGGGTGGGTATGTGTATGGGTGGGTATGTGTGTGGGTGGATGTGTGTGTCGGTGTATATATGTATATATGTATGAATGTATGTGGGTATGTGTGTGTGGTGGAGGGGTAGGTATGTGTATGTGTGTGGGTGGATACGTGTGTGGGTTGAGATGTGCGTGGGTGTATGTAGGTATGTGTGTTTATGTGTGGGTGTATGTATGTGTGGGTAGATATCTGTGTGGGTGGGTATGTGTGTGGGTGGATATGCGTGTGGGTGTATGTATGTATGTATGTATGTGTGTATGTGTGTGCATGTGTGTGTGGGCGTGTGTGGGTGTGTATGTGTGTGGGAGTGTGTGAGATGTGTGTGGGCATGTGTGATATGTGTGTAGGTGTGTGTAGATGTGTGTAGGTGTGTGTAGGTGTGTGGGTGTGGCGGAGGGGGTGAGGGGGTCAAGGTGGAGGTGTGTGTGTGTGTGGAGAGGGATGAGGAACGTGGTCAAGCGGTCTAGTTTGAATCAATTTTCCCATAATTGACATCCGGATGAGGAATTCATATCGGTTAATCTCACAGACGCACAGACAAACAGACACCCACAACTTTACTTTTGACACCGTCACTACACTTATATTATTATATTAACACCCCTCTCCCAATACGAACAAGACAACGCCATTTACAACAATGCAGCAACAACGCAACACCCCCCCCCCCCACTCCTTACTAACCCCCCCCCCCCCACCCCACTACACTCCCTCAAACATCCACCGAACAATCAACAGTTAACACTCCCTTGGCCCTGTCGGCAATAACTTCCGCTCTTCAGAGCCAACATAAGCAGAGTCCTTTTGCCGGCCCTTCGTCGCCCCTCCCCCGCCTCCTCCCCGTCCGACTCCCCCGCCCTTTTCCCCGCTGGCCCCGCCCCCGCCTCCGCCCCCGCCCCCACGCCCATGGCACATAATCAACCCGCCTCCGCCGCCGCCGCCGCCGCCCTTCCTCCCGCCGCCGCCACTGCTTCCGCCGCGGCCGCGGCCGCCGCCGTTAGCAATGTTGTTCAACGGGATGCTCTCCTGCGTGGTGGAGAAGTCCGAGTACTGCGCCTCGTCGTAATGACTGCGGGGCGGCGACATCTTGGTGCCGTAGGTCGAGACAGGACGCTGGGTCTCATTACCGCCCGCCTTCATGGTCGTCACGTACGTGTTGATACGGCGCATCTTACACATGGCGTGGTCGTCGTTCTCAAATCTAACACACGGGCACCAGCGAAGCACGTACTTGAAGCCGTTCCGGAAGCGCGAGTTCATCCAGCAGTAAACCATCGGGTTGTAGCAGCAGTTGCTCATGGCCAGCCAGTGGCACGCGATCCACACCATCTGGATGTACCGGAAGTCCCAGATCTCGGCGTGCCGGTCCCCGACGAGCGTGACGGTGTGCAGCGGCAACCAGCAGAGCGCGTAGATGATCACCACGATGATCATCATCTTCACCATCTGCAATGGGGGAAAAAGCACAGCTGGAGAAGGGGTGTACGTGTCCGTGTGTGTGTGGTGGGTTGGTGGGTGTGGGGCAAGCTCGTGTGTATATGTGTGTATAGGCTACGTGGATATATATAACTATATATGAGCATGTCTCAAAAGGTGATAACTCTTCTTTTTTTTTGTCCATTGCAATGATTGACACAAAACAGCACAGAAATGGAAAGACTGAAAACACAAGGACATTTGCTTCAAATCAATATGCATTCTATTGGGATTATGAAACACCATGTTAAAAACAAATAAGTTTATCCTGAGCAAATGCATAAGTAGATAGTATGTTGATCGTTACAATGGACAAAGTTTTATCCCATATTGCTTAGCCCCTTTTGAGACAGTCTCATATATATATATATATATATATATATATATATATAATTATCTCCTACAAGATGGAAGGAAAGACAAACAAGGTAGTGGGATGGAAAACTGTATTCTCCGGCATTTGCTCCGGCAAATTTTAAGTGAGTGGTACAGGCAAGGGGCTGAATCGTGACAGCTGAATAGGCCAGGTGGCAGCACCTGGAAAGGTAGAGAGCCTGTCCATTCGCTTGAGTTGTTGAGTGTCAATAGTTGTGAGGTGTCCAGATAAGGTGCAATGAGAGGCACCAGTAAAGGATAACCAGTTTACGGATAATTATGCTCGTATAATGCTTATGTGTGGTCTACTTTAATGTATGGGGCTGAGACATGGACAGTATCTAAGAAAATGTACAAACGTTTAGCAGCATTTGAGATGTGGACTTATCGAAGGATGTTGAAAATATTATGGACAAAGAAGATCACCAACAAAGAAGTTCTCAGAAAAATTAAAAATAAGAAATGCTTGTTTGCCACTATACAGACAAAGAAACTTATTTATTTTGGCCACATCATTCGTCAGAGTACAATATACCGTACATTGTTGGAAGGGAAGGTGAATGGCAGCAGAGGGAGAGGGAGACCAAGAACATCATGGTTTACAAATATTTCACAGTGGACAGGCTTGAATTATTCACAGTCTATCAGAACAGCACACCATCGGGACAAGTGGAGAACCATTGCATACAACCCTCGACTAGAGGACGGAACTATTGATTGATTGATAATGCTTATACAGCACATATACAGTAAAACCTCTCTAAAGTGACCAACCTTGCGACCGACTTTAAGTGGTCCATTTAGGGAGGTGGTCAGTTTAGGGAGTTAGAATATGGTTACAATGGGACCCAAATAAAACGATCGATATAGGGGAGTGGTCGATCTGTGGAGGTCGTCGGTTAGAGAGATTTTACTGTATATAGATCTATGCATTTATATATTTGGCTTAGCAGGGTTTAGCCGTTCACGAGGCTGTGATAGTGTAGGGTATATATGCATAGGTACATATGCATATTTCTGTGTATATGGGTAATTCTTTAAAACTGGGCACCACATATTTGGTTTCCACATTACGATGCTGATTATTTGTTCTTTCTTTGATTGATTGCAAGTCAAATAATTATTGTATCCTCTGATTATTAAGTATGTTAGCAATAGTACATTTATTGAAGCTCTCCCAAGAAAAAATTAAAAGTTTACTTATATGATTTTGTGCTAATATGAAAATGTGAAAATTTACACATTTACACTATGCGTGTAGCCAACCTTTTTTCAACTTATTTTTCAACTTTTCTCTTGTAAGTCATAACCTTGTCTGCGTAAGAGTAATGAATAAAGTCTTGTTTGACTATGTTGTATATGTTAAAATGAGGTTCTGGATGCGTCTTTGATGTTCATGTTACACAAGTGATATTAATGTATTGCTCAATTTGTATAAGATCTAATTAAAAAAGTGAAATTCATTTGTTCAACTGTGACATATGCACAACATGCAGACATTCATCGGACATTGGATTAGGCTATTATTTGGAAGTTCTTTTGCTATTATTTGGAAGGTTTTCACTTTTGGTTTCCATGTCACACTTTCGTGCCCAGTTTTAAAGAATGACCATATATATATATGGTTATACGTTGCTTTAGCTGGGCAGAGTGGAGAGTATGGGCAGAAAATGTGAAGATTTACACGTTGACACCACCATACATTTAGTATTTTACCCAAACCTTTTACAACTTTATTTTCAACTTTTTTGTTGTAAGACATAATCTTGTTTGCTTAACTATAATCAATAAAATCGTATTTGAACATTTTTTCCTTGCAAATATGATGTTCAGGATGCGTGTTTGATTTCCCTGTTGCACAAGTGATATTAATATATCACTCAATTTTATAGGATAACAATCTAAAAGTAAAATACTCTATATGTCACAATAGATGCGCACTGCGCAAGTGCAGACACATGGATGCGCGTCTATTCAAAGTTAAAGAATTGCATGGATTTGTTTTTGTCATGCCTCTGAAATAAAGTGGGATTATCTTATTTTATGTGCATTCAGTCTGAATATGATCGTAAATTTGTGCATGCTTTCAATCTTGAAATGCGGTGTGTGCTTCTATTGGGTAGTGTGCTTCTATTGGGACATATATGGTACCCTTTTTTCAACTCTGACATATGCACAACATGCAAACCTATTATTTTTGGTCCATTAGTTGTTTAAGCAGGGGAAATTTCAGTCATAGACGACTGGTCTTCCTCATTCCACTGCTGGTCGATAGAAAGCCCGAGCCTACACTTTTACTGTCCCAAGGGATTTTTAACCTCCCACACCACATAGACATGGTATGAGAGCAACTGGCCTTTGATGACACTGTAAGTTATACACAGCGGTGGAAATCCAAATTGGCAGAGCTGGGGGCACGGGGAATCAAACCGCCAACCCTCAGATTAGGAGTCTGACCTAGAAAAAAGTCAGACACTCTAACCACTCCGCCACAGACTAGCCTTTGATGATGCTGTGTAACCTTCATATGAACGTAGATTTTGTTATTACTTGGAATGTTTTCTGCTAATATTTGGGAGGTTAAGTAAATATTCATATATATTACCAGTAACAAATTCATATATATATTCCAAGTAGCTATTCATATATATTATAAGTAACTATTCATATATATAGCACAAGTCAATATTCATATAGTTATGTATATGTGCTCTATAATCTATTATGGGAGTATAAACAAGGACACTAACTCTCTTCAGTTTGCTCTATTATTACATACCATTTATCTAGGCTCTACTGCATGCTGCAGTCTGTATGTAGTTCCAGATTCGGCCACACCGGAGCCACTAGTCATAGGCTGTGCCTGGTCGTTATCGCCTCCAGGCCCACTCAGACTGTTGTGTCAAAGGATGTGCAATAATGTAGAAAGTCTCGCCTGCGCACCTGACCTTCGCAAGATGAAAGTAAGTCCTGTTATTTGTGTGAGGGTGCTAAGTTACCCCACGACAGCCCGAAGGTGTTAGAGAGGTGGGAGTAGGATGTGAGGGTGGGGGAGGTTTTACGCCCACTGCAAGTAGCTGAGTGGAGAATATTGTCAGGTACATTCTTGGTATGGGAGTGACAATGACAGAGATTGTAGCAGTGATATTGGAAGCTGCGTTGACAGTGTGTGATTATTTATATATATCAGTGGTTAATGTGACAGTGACAACAAAAATAAGACTTTCAACGTTAATACTTAACGCTAAATGCCCCTGACATTCGGAATTATTTAGATGTGGGTGCAATGATCGGTTGGATAGGCTTAATGTGACTGAGTGGGATGTATCCCATCATGGTACCGGTGGTATTGTTTTCCAGTAGGGCAGCACTATAAAGCCACCACGTGTGCGCGCTGTCCAAAAGTCGTCACTTGTCCTGATAAAATGCTGTTTTTGTTTTTCTTTGTGACGGTGTATTTATTCTGCCCACAACGGTAAAGTCTAATGACTTGTTTTCGCCGCTAGACAATAATATTGTCGTGGTTCCCCTTGTTTTGTTACTTTCAATTCTTGTGTCTATCTACTGCATTATTTCCCTGTTTGTAAGCATTCTCCCAATGTTGGATGTTGCCTGGATCTAGAGCCCCAACGCCCCTATTCTCGTCCACTTAAATGCATTAACCAATGGGGAACATACACCTTTTTGGTTCAAGCTATTGCCATTGGTGTCGCCACTGAACCAGTGGGCCTAAACTAAGAAGCTACCCTTAACTGAGCCAGACGTTTAGCATGGCAACCTAAGCGATATCCCGTTCTGTTATGACCTCAGATGTTGCCAGGACGTAAACTTCAACAACCAATCAACCGAAAAGTTATACTAACTATTACTAATAATATTATAATATTGATAATACTAGCAATATTTATTGACTAATATATCAGTAATATTCGGTAATAGTAAATTCTACACATATTACAAAAGTGAAAACATTCCAAATAATAGCAGAAAACATTCCAAATAATGGCATAACCCATATTCATATGAAGGTTTACATGTTGTGGACCTGTCAAAGTTGTAAAAAAGCTATTTCACTTTTTGATTTTAATCTTATGCAAATTAAGGACTACATTAAAATGTCCTGTGTAACTTGGAAATTAAACACACACCCAGAACATCATTATAACATACACAAGACTTTCAAACGTTTCATTGGTTACAGTTAAGCAAACACAATTATATCTTACAGGAAAAAAGTTGAAACAAAGTTGAAAAAAGGTTTGTCAATTTTGATGTAAATATGTAAATTTTCACATTTTTACAGTAGCACAAAATCATATAAAGATACTTTTAATACATTCTGTGGAATATATTAAATACATATAGTATTCCTAGCATACTTAATCTTCAGAGGCAACAATAATCATTTGATTTGCTATTAAAAAAAAAAGGTTAATTCTGTCCATCGTAACATGGACACCAAATATGTGTTATCCAGCTTCAAAGAACAACCCATGTACATGTACATACACATCCCTTCACACATTGATGCATATGTACACACACACATAGACCTACCCAACGATGCATACAGACACATATAAATACATATGCAATAAAACAAATCACAAACTGATGACTAAAGGCAAAAAGCTGTTCAGCATTGAAAACAAGTTCTGTCATGAACTTATAAGTTATGGACAGGGTAAATAAACCATCATTTAAAAAAATAGCACATCAATGTGTCATTGGTTAAATTTGGCTGTGACTCAAACTCCCGACCTTCCATGTGGGAAGATTGCGCTGTACTGATTCGGCCACCGTGTCCAATATCTCCGTTTAGGCCCACTAGTACCGATGCGCCACCTATAGTCGGGAAAAATAACTACGCGAAATATCCCCCATTGCTTGTGACAGCTTTCGATGAATCTCCATTAATTTCAGCCGTTCCCCTATTAAGCATCACCTGAAGGCGATTGTAATACTAATAGATAAAGAACCTAATCATTTAAGACATTTACTATGGGTGTGGCTATCGGAGGGGTTTTAGCAAATATAATATTTGAGCATTTATAGACTAAGCTGTTCAGACGTTTATTAGTGTGAACCTTTGTTTATTTATCAGGCGATAGATACTTCATCTGACATGATTTGTTTGCTTGTTTGTTGTTTTATTGTCCTAGCAACATCTAAGGTAATATCAGAATGGGTAGCAACTTGCGACAGTGCACACTCATGGTGACTTTATAGCACTGCCCCACTGGGAAACCATGCCACCAGCACCATGACCTGATATCCCACTCAGTCACATTATCCTGACACTGAGCCAACCAGTCCTTGCCCTATCCTAATAATGCTGAGCGCCAGGCTAGGAAGTGACAAGTATCGATTTTTAAGTCATTGGTTTCACTCGACCAGGATTCGAAACCACAAACTCATGCGTTCGGATCTCCCAATCGCCCAAAACTTCCATTGCTTTCAAATATTTTACTCTACAAAGATATCAGACTCCCCATAGTTTTGTGTGTAGCCACGCGTCAGTGGCGCTCCAAGCGGCGATAAACGACAACTAATCCTTTGTATACATATATATATATACAGACATATATATATATATATATATAAATGTCTTTATTTATATATGTTTGTATGCATATTAGATCTCTCCTTCTATGCCATAGCAATATTGCATGTATCCAACACACTGGTTCATTACGTCAGTGTCTAGCATAATGCATGTGGTGTATAATTTATTATGTGAATATAAATGGGGACTAAAATTCCAGCAAGCAACCAAAGCCAACTAGGACTATCCGTCGATTAGTTAGTAAAAGAAGGTGTTGACAGAAGCTCAGTTAGTAAACATGTTCACAGCAGCAGACGACTTTAATGGAAAGTACCAGCGTCATCCACAATTCCTTTAGCTTCCCGCGCATTTCACCACGAGCTATTCATGCATTATTTAAATGTATATAATGGGCTGGGTCCAGTAATTACTGGATACACAAGTCTAGAGGGGGCCCATCTAATAATACTGGCCATTCTGTCTTCTCCCCCACGAATGTATATAAACAACAAAAAACGGTTAAGGAAAATACGAAACTAACTGATGACCAGAGAGTGATTGAACCACACTCGGTGGTGGAATCGGTAAAGCGCACGCTTCCGGAGTGGAAAGTCGGGACTTCGAATCCCAGCCAAGTCAAACCAATGACTTACAAAATTGATACTTGTCGCTATCTATCCGGGCGCTCGGCATTAATAGGATAGGGCAATGACTGGTTTCCACAGTATCACTATAATGTGACTATGTGGGATACCAGAACATGGTGCCGGCAGCCTGATCTCCCAGTGGGGCAGCACTATAAAGTCACTATTTGTGCACACTGTCACAAGTTGGTACCCATGCTGATATGACCTTAGATGTTGCTAGGACATAAAACAACAGCATCAACAACACGGATGATCTGGATTTGTTAATCGGAAATATGGACACGGGTAGATCTAAATATTGACTTTATAGTGCTGCCCCACTGGGAGATCAGGCTGCCGGCACCATGATTGCTAATATAGTGGGTCAGTTAAGCCCTGTTTACACAGGCAATTTAAAACGCCTCATATAAAATGCCTTCCCTAGATCGACTCACATTTGCCGTGTAGACGCGACGCTGTGGCGTTTTAGGGCTGAATCGATTCATATGAAACGGTTCATCTATACCATGTCGCGAGGTAGTTTATATGAATCGATTCAGCTGGTGCCTTGCAGTGTTAGGGCCCGATTACGCCGAAATCTAGAGAATGCGATCATATTTAACAGAACTACAGACTCAAATAATGAAATTTAATTAAATTAACCTTAAATTCCAAGCGATATTAACATAGCAGCTACATCGAATCACCAAGTGTAAACTAAACAAATAGCAGTGCTCGCCGGCTACAGGCGGACGAAGGCTGCTGGTTCCCGGCGCCAAAACACTTTCAAACTCTGTCCATGTAAACGCGCCTCAAAAACGCCTCATATAAATCGCTTTGTCTAGATCGTTTCACAATTCCCCATGTAAACACGGCTTTATATTAGGAATTGTGAGTTTCACTGGTCAATCAAGAAGAACTGAAGCCGGGTCGCAGCTTCAGCCTACACACCGGAAGTTGGGGTTGGTGCCACTCCCAGCCTTATCCTTCACCATAGACCCCAGCCTTCAAACTCACTTTGTACGAGCACAACTCGGAATACTCTATTCTAGGCAAGTCTAGATATATATATATATATATATATATACATCTAGACTTATGTAGTAATATGAATAAGCAATGCTTAGGACTGACTCACCGATTAACTACAGCAAAGTATTTTATGATTTTTTTTGGTACTCGACTCGCGGTGTTCGATTTGAAATTCTATCAACTCGGGTGACCCGAATACGGCTGTCGTTTCTGCGGAGTAAACTATTAATATTTCATTTGTGCATCCATGTTTATGCCAAATTGTTATTTATTTCTTTTAATTTTGAATAAACTCTAAGTTTTGAACTGCACGTATCGGCAAATTCTATGGCAGCGGACATTTGTTTTGATATATTATTAACCAATAGCTGTCGTCCACCCTGCTTGCTGCGGACCGAAGTTCGACGAGCGATTTCCATTTCCGTTTGCTGGATTTGGATTACTCTGTTATTCAACACGATTTTACAAATGGCGGCACCCATAGAGGGCTATTTCCGTTTCCGTTTGCTGGATTTTGGTGATTTCATGATCCACCTCTATGAGTAGGCATTGTTTATGCATATATGTACACATGTTAGTCATTAGCCTCCCCGTGGGTGGGTCAGTATTAAAATGGCAAATAGATCGACATAAATAGCTAGGTTCAATGACCATTACACACCGCCCATTCTCTATTCTTGCCTTTAACTTGTACAAATAATACATTTCTGAATAATAGCAAAAACAGAAATACTGCTACCCACTACAGTAGAGACTTATGGCTTTGCTAAACTTACATAATTTGTGGCACTTTATCAGACAAACGAAACCTTTCCATGTTGATTATGACTATATTTTGATTTTTAGTATTTAACTATGTTCTGCTGTGTATTTTAAGCGTGGATTCGAATGGAAATTAAGATGGCGGATTTTGTAACCAACAGAGGACATTGGTAGTCACCTATATTCTATTTATTTGGAAGCGTGGATTCGAATGGAAATTAAGATGGCGGATTTAGTAAGCAATGCAGGATACCCACTGGCATGTTGTAGAATATGTATATATATATATATATATATATATATATATATGATGTATAAGGATTATGTGAGCATAAATGTGCGGAAGAGGATGTCCCCTATATTATCACCGATATGCTGTGTACTACTTTATGCGTGACCCTTTTTCACAGTTGAGACAGGCAGGTGGTGCCACACCCCCACCCTACAAGTGGCGCGAAATACTGTCACTCGCGCATTGGAATTATATATATATATATATATATATATATTTATATAACTGTAATATGGCACCATCAATGGCACATCCAGTCCCTTTACAAAGAATGTTTACAGTCTTCTGCATTAGTCATGTAGATATTTACTAGGCGCCCTTTGAAATACACAAATATTGTCTCTGAATATTGTCTAAATGCAATATTCTGTAGCGATATCCTGGGGATTGCCAATACCATTTAGTAACTCACCACTACTTTGCTATAACAGGATATTGTCTAAATGGAGTATTCTGTAGCGATACCGTGGGGACTGCCAATGACATTTAGTAACCCACAACTACTTTGCTACAACAGACTCATAACCATCATTCAGTGGAAATACACCTGCATTTTCAATGTACAGCGTTTAATTTCCAGCAGACGACATTTGATCGGAACAGTTGACAGAATAACGACTACTGGTGAATGTGCTAATGGGCTGTATGCTCCCTGCTGTCGACTTGTGAGCAGAGTAATGATAAATCCTGGGCACGTCTTGAAAATGTTTAGCTGAGTATTTCATTAAAATCAAATTAGGCAAATGTTCTCTGCTGACAGCTCGTCACGAGAAGAGGAAAACAACCAAACAACCCAAAGCCCTCAGATAATAACAGGGTGGCATAATATTATCATAATATTTCCACCTAGGTACAAATAAAAGGCCTGCCTGAAATGGGTTATCATGTGCCTAATTTCTGTAAAGTTTTATTAACATTTGTGTGATTCACTTCAAATCTTGACTAATTGATTGTGCAACTATATCTGATTAGAATACTTGGGACAGCCAAATGCAGCAATACATCGTCAACCCTGAAGGCCTGAATTACTGCGACCCAAGACAAAATGGCAGCAGCATATATGCAAGCTGCATTTCTGCCTTACCGAATGGAATCGATTATTTTATTTTTTCATAAAAGAATTTGGATGAGGAAAATGAATTAAACATACACTTGTACACCTTGCTTAGTGCTCTAGATGCTTTCCTAAAAATGTTGGGGTTTTTATGTCCTGGCAACATCTATGGTCATATCAGGACAGGTACCGACTTGTGACAGTGCGCACTCATGGCGACGCTATAGTGCTGTCCCACTGGTGTAATGACAACATGTGAACACTCCGACGACCAGTATACAAGTCCTTTATTAGTCGCTCCTCCCTCGCCAGGCCACCAGGACCATAACCTGATACCCCACTCAGTCACATTATCCTGACACTGAGCCAACCAGTCCTTGCCTTATCCTAATAATGCTGAGCGCCTGGCTAGGAAGCGACAGATATACATTTTTGAGTCATTGTCTAGCCATGAGTACGCAGTGTCACAAGTCAGTACCTGTCCTGATGTGACCTTCGATGTTGCCAGGATACAAAACTCCAACAACCGACCATTTTCCATAGAACGCTACCAGTTTGTTTACACGCAATAAACCTAGGAAGGCACTGGGCGAATACCAACAAATCCGAGATGATTAATCATTCTTAATCTACACGCACCTTTTATTTTAATATCCATCATTGCTGACAGAGCCTGGAGTTGTAGCCAGCATTACCGGAGACCGGAAGTGCCGGTGCAGAAACACCAGCCACTGAGCACTTCCGGCCGATTCTGTCACATTACTTATTCTGATGTCAGGGAGTTTCCACAACACAATTTGTTGCCGGTGTAGTAGTAATCTGCACTGAGTTGCTGCTCGGTCTTTTGGCTAAGATCAAAGCGTTTTGGTTCCGGTCTCGGGGGAAATTTGGGTTCTGGAGGTACTCTGTGCATGAGGTCAAAGGACCGAGAGGCGGCCCCTGGGCACTGTGTCCAATGAGGATTTTCTAGGTATGTGCCAAACCGCTGATCAGCGGCGGATATTTTCTTACCACAAAACTGATCTAGCAAATCCCACTTTGTTTGTGGACGGGTGTTGAAAAACGCTCCGATGGTTGGTTTGCATTGGTCAATCTTCGCTATTCCTAGTCTATTATGTTTGTAGGGGCATCCCTTTACAGCTTGGTTTAAAGATATTTCAATTTGGTCAAACTTTGCTATTTCAATAACAACTTCAAAAGTTTCACTCAATTTCAACCTGCAAATTCACACTTTTATAGCAATCTGAAGCATTTAAAAAGTAGACTGGGGTGAATAAGCATTATTAATCTTATATACTGTTGACTTTGAGGAAATTGTGATGATCACATCAAGATTGGCGCTATCAGTAATGCAACAGGTATGCACTTCAGCCACTTGTGTTTAGCACTTTTTCTGAGACTCACCTCTGCCTCCCCCAACTTGGCATTCATGCCTGGGTCACAGAAATCTATTGCTTTTACCTTAATTTAATGGAAGAAAATAAGACCCAATTTCAGAGATGGAAGATGGCATAACTTCCTTAATACTCCACCTATTCTCATAATCTTGGTGTCCTTTTAAAGGTCTTTTCAAGACCTTTCCAGTGATACATTGTTTTATTATTGAAGGAGTTTGAATTCTTTTGGCACATCACTAGATTTTCCGAGGACTATGAAGGCTCATACATTAAAAAAACAACAACTAGTAACCTACACTGACCTCTCAAGCAATGAGCTACATCGACAAGTAGGCGTGGATAGGGTGCTTGCATTATGGAGAATAGGTAGTGTAATGGTTAGCACACTAGCATTGGAAAGGGTAGAAGTGTGGGTTCGAATCCTGCTCTAGGTGCAATATTTACCATGTACAAAGAAAACCTATTCCCTATGACACTGGTATTTCTTTTTAGTAAAGGACATGTTATGATTCTAAAAGAGACACAAGATCCAATTGTTTGAGTACAAGACAAGTTATGATTCAATAAGAGACAAAGGATCCAGTTACTTTAATTTCTGAACTTTTCGTCTGCTTCCCCTTTCTTTAAAACAAAGAAAATATCAATCTTTGTATATTCATAACTGCGGCAAATAACAAACCCCATGATGGTTTCTCTGTTGGTATTTTCTTGTGTTCGCTGATTGGATTATCATTAATGGAATTTACTGAGGATTTAATGAAGGGCAAGTAGCGAGGAACATCTTTAATGGGGGGAAAACTCTGTGGAATCGAGTTAATTGAAGTTGTCTTTTATCTGAAATTACTCAAACTTAATGGATCTGTAATAATGCGATTTCACCTGTAATGGTGTTAAGTTATTATATATTGAAATGAAATATCAATATTAATGTAGTGTTTCCATTCCACTTGAAAGTACAAGGAAATATAGAGATTACAAACTAATTTAGACTTTTTCTACATAAAAGCGGAGCTGTTTTAAGTCTGATGAAAATCATACCATCTTTGACAACCAAACATTTATCTACGTTTTCTGCTACATATCCATCTTATGCACGAGTGCATTTATCGAATATTTCTCGCTGCAATCAAGGAATGTCAAACCAATTTAATAGAACATGCTACTGCTGTTTTGTCTATTGTTGCAGTACTGGAGGCCTTAAGGGTTGACGATGCATTGATGCATTTGGCCATCCCAAGTATTCTAATCGGATATAATTGCACAATCGGTTAGTCAAGATTTGAAGTGATTTATACAAATGTCAATATAACTTCACAGAATTTAGGCACATTCTAACCCATTTCAGGTAGGCCTTGTATGTGTATGATTACAAATTTCTAGGTAGCGCACTGACAGTACATATACTGTACATAGTGTAGCTTGTAGAGATAGAATCTTGCTCACAACCAACTTTGTGGGAGGGGTGGAGTCTTTGCAAACGAAGGAAAGGAATGTGTCTAGAGCGGGTTTCGAACCTATACTTCTGCCATTCAGGGGCCAGCAACCTAATCATTAGTTAATCATGGTTGAGTCTCCCCCAACAAAAAATCACACAAACAAACAGGCACACAAACACAGAGCATGAAGCATGGAGTGTTGAAACCCCAAACAAACAAATTCACAGATAAACAAAAGCAGAGCAACAGGCATGTAGTGTCGAAAGCCCAAACAAACAAATAAACAGATAAAGAAAAACAGAGCAAGAGGCATGGAGTAATGAAACCCCAAAACAAACAAATAACGAGATAAACAAAAACAGAGCAAGAGGCATGGAGTGTTGAAACCCCAAACAAACAAATAACGAGATAAACAAAAACAGAACAAGAGGCATGGAGTGTTGAAACCCCAAACAAACAAATAGACACATAAATAAAAACAGAGCAAGAGGCATGGAGTGTTGAAATCCGAAACATACAAATAACCAGATAAACAAAAACAGAGCAAGAGGCATGGAGTGTTGAAACCCCAAACAAACAAATACACAGATAAACAAAAACAGAGCAAGAGGCATGGAGTGTTGAAACCCCAAACAAACAAATAAACAGATAAAGAAAAACAGAGCAAAAGGCATGGAGTGTTGAAACCCCAAAACAAACAAATAACGAGATAAACAAAAACAGAGCAAGAGGCATGGAGTGTTGAAACCCCAAACAAACAAATAACGAGATAAACAAAAACAGAACAAGAGGCATGGAGTGTTGAAACCCCAAACAAACAAATAGACACATAAATAAAAACAGAGCAAGAGGCATGGAGTGTTGAAACCCTAAGCAAACAAATACACACATAAACAAAAAAAGTGGAAGAGGCATGGAGTGTTGAAATCCCAAACAAACGAACACACACAGAGCATGAAGCATGGTGTGTTGAAACACGAAACAAACAACCAGACAAACAAAAACATAGCATGAAGCATGGAGTTTTGAAACACGAAACAAACAACCAGACAAACAAACACAAAGCATGAAGCATGGAGTGTTGAAACACGAAACAGACAACCATACAAACAAACACAGATCATGAAGCATGGAGTGTTGAAACACGAAACAAACAAACAACAAACAAACATACACACACAGAGCATGAAGCATGGAGTGTTGAAACCCTAACAGACCGACACAGATAGTGAAAGATGGAGGTTTGGTGCCTCAAGCAAACAAACAAACAGACAAAGACACACAAAGTGAAACATGGAAGGTTAACGCATCAAACAAACAAACAAAGACCCACAGACACACAGACACACAGAGTGAAAGCATTGAGGGTTGAAGCCCTAATGGACAAACCTAGCAAAGCACACATGGTTGAGTCCCCTCTCAACAAAAAAACAACCAAACACACAAACAAACAAAGCGCATGCAACAACGCGCACATGCACATGTGCATGACCTTACTTTCCGCTTGGACGCCGCCATGCGCTGGTCGCGGTTGTTCTCCGCCTCGCCAGGCGCCTTCATGAGCCAGATGACGACAGCGATACGCGTGTAGGTGAAGCTGAGCACGAACAGTGGCAGGAAGTACTGCAGCACCATCACCACCATGCTGTAGATGTAGCGGTGCTGCTGGTCGGGCCACGCCTCGACGCAGTGGTCCCTCAGCACTCCCGTGTCTGGATCACGCACCGTCTCGATGCGTGACAAAATGGCGACCGGAAGTGGCGCTGCGAGCGACAGGAACCAGATGATGGTGATGACGACGGCCGCCTGGCGCGTCGTCATGCGCGGACGTAGCGGGTAGATGATAGCGATGTAGCGGTCGAGGCTGATGGCGAGTAGCGTAAACGCGCTTAGGAAGACCGTCACCACCTGGGCGTAGGTGACGATCGGGCAGAGCACGGGGCCGAACGGCCAGTACTGCATGAGCAGGTTGGCGACGAATGTCGGCGGGATGCACAGCACCGACATCATGATGTCCGAGCAGGCGAGATTCACTATGAAGTAGTTGGTGACGGTGCGCATGCGCTGATAGGCGAGAACGATGTAGCAGACGATAAGGTTGCCGCCCACGGACAGCGCGCTCACCGTCGTGTACATGAGAATGATCAGAATCTGCGCGTACATCGGCATGGCGAAGCTTGGCCCGCCGCCATCGCCGCCCATGTCCCCGGCGCCGGCTCCAGCCTCGCCGCCGCCGGTGCCGGCGCCCCCGGCGCCGAGGATTCCTCCTCCGCCGATGCCGCCGCCGATGCCGGTCCAGTTCCCGGTGCCGTTGCCGCCGAGCGTAGCGGTGACGCTTCGGTTGTCAAACTCGGAGAAGATCTCGTGGTCGCCATAGTTCGGGCCGAGTTGCGTCTCGTTGGGGAACTGTACTCGCATTGTGTCCGGTCGAGGAGGTGGTGCGGGTCGGGGGGGGGGGGGGAAGCTCCCCTTCCTCCGTCCCTTCCTTCCTTCCTGTCCCTCTTCCCTCTTCCCCCCCACACACGCCCTCCCCTTCTACTTCTCCTTTCTCCTCCACACGCACCCCCTCCTCCCCGCTTCCACTCTTCCGCGTCCTTTCCTGGCCGCCGCCCCGCCTCCCCCTGCAGGTAGTAGGTCAAACCGGAAGTGGCGGTGTGCTGGCGGTGCGGCCTCACATCCGGTCAGGATCGCTCATTGGGCAGAAGTAGCAGCGGCAGCTGGTTGTCTGTCAAGTAAAGAAGGTTATAATCTTATTTTTTGTCAGTGCGTACATAATAGTCGTAGGTCGGTAAGATGGGAAAAAAAGATTTATATTTATTCTATTTTGTTTTTTTAAACACCATATAAACATATATGTGCCCTATAAATCAAATGTTATTCGCTATATTAGTTATTATCCATTATGCTCCTGTCACAGGAGTTAGTTCCTGCTTCTGCCAGTATGGCGCCACCTGTGAATGGCTCCTTGCCACCCTGATACCAGCTGCGTCTGACATGCATCTGACATACCAGCTCTGACATGCACGGGCGGTCAGATTTTAAATATATTATGTATATAATATATATATTATATATATATATAATATATATATATATAGTGCAGGAAGATCAGTGCCCGAAAAAAGAATTAGTTAACTGAATAAACAGTTTAATAAAGCAAACCCCACACAAAGAAAAAACACTCAAACTTCAACATGAATTTAGGCTCATATTTTTTGTTGGTCCATTAGTTGTTTAAGCAGGGGAAATTTCAGTCATAGCTGACTGGTCTTCCTCATTCCACTGCTGGTCGATAGAAAGCCTGAGCCTACACTTTTACCGACCCAAGGGATTTTTAACCTCCCACACCACATAGACATGGTATGAGAGCAACCGGCCTTTGATGACGCTGAAGGTTATACACAGCGGTGGAAATCCAAATTGGCAGAGCTGGGGGCACGGGCAATCGAACCGCCGACCCTCAGATTAGGAGTCTGACCTAAAAAAAAGTCAGACACTCTAACCACTCCGCCACAGAAAAGGCCACAGTTTTCTATGTGCCCAACTGTTAAGCAGTTATTGCCCGATATGGGATTGTAAGTCCAAAGGAGTCTCAGTGAACTTTGACCTGGGCTACCCATCCCCGACGCCTCAGAGTTAGAGACTACAAACACATAGACATTCACTTATTAAGGCCGGCTTTCAAACTTTGAACGATTAAGTAATAGAACCTGAAATTTAAATGTTAATTCAAATGCCAATGTTTAATTGTTAAACAAGAAGTGTTAATACACTTATCCGTTATGGACAGGGTAAATAAATTCATCATAAACAGATATTTTAAACAAAAGTGATATTAATGCCGCAGTCACACTATGACGTTTCAGCCCAATGCGGGTTGACGTGTGCCGACGTGTTGGATTTTTGGGCGAAACATCGGTACACGTCCGGCACGTGACCAGCGCGTTACCGGCACATTCCCGGCGCATCGGTACACATACACTGATAGCAACGCTTCCGTAACGCCCCCTCCAACACATCGGCGCCCGCTGGCTCGCGCCGATCGTTTTGTGCTTGCACAAAACCTTCGACGCGCGCCGACGGGTTGGAGGGGACCTTACGGACATGTTAACAACACGTCGAAACCCGTTGCATGCTAGCAAATATTTTGCGCATTGGCGGCACGCCGGAAAACACGTCGTAGTGTGACTGCACCATAACTGCATTTCAAATATCAGCTTTATTAGGGCCGAATGGGACCTGTGAATTGCTACGCATATGTTTGTTGGCTGGTAAATTATTTTTCTTCAGAATACAACATTTGTCAGCAACGAGGCACTGCTCTTCCAGCCATTCATTTCTTTGATGGTGGTGATGATGATAATAGCAACGATAATAAACAATAATAATGAGATAATGTATGAGGTCATGTTGCTTAGGCAGCATGGGTAATTCGGGACCGAGACGGGACACATAGGGATCCCACTGACTCATTCAGCTCGACCTATTACCATCTAGTTCCCCCTTTTAAATATAGGCAGCCCAGTTAACCAACTCCAGGTGGTGACACTGCGCCCATGCGCTGGTAGCCGCCGCTTGTACCCGTGACCCCTCTCTGAGGTCACTGCCAGTCCACTGCACCGACGACGGCACTTGACCACCAGACGCCAAACCGACAACACCATCCACCTTTTCTCACTGCCCCACCCGACCCTACTATAAGACATTTGACTCGATAGGGTTGAGTGCCCGGTCCTGGAGAGACTCAAACTGACTACGTTGCATTTGAACTTGATTAAATAAAATCCCATACTATGTAGTCCCTTGTCGTGTCCTGAATTAGTGTTATGCTCTGCTTTATTTTCTTTCAATAAATATATTTAATTTTCTAACAGTCTGCACTGACCTCTCATGCAAGGAGTCACATAGACAGGTAAGTGTGAATAGAGTGATTGCATCAGGGAACCTAGGTAGTGTAATGGTTAGCACGCTATCCCCTGGAATGGCATGAAGTGTGGGTTCGAATTCTGCTCTAAGCACAATATTTCCCATTTCCATTACCCCATGAAAAGTGTTTACTTCATAAGTCCTATACTGGTTTGTTTTTGTTTGTTTGTTGTTGTTTTACGTCCTAGCAACATCTACGGTCATATCAGGACGGGTACCGACTTGTGACAGTGCGCACTCATGGCGACTTTATAGTGCTGCCCCACTGGAATACCAGGCCACCAGCACCATGACCTGATATCCCACTCAGTCACAGCATCCTGACACTGGTGGTAAATGCAGCAGAAATAATCTGGATGTAAAGTTAATTAATGTAGTTGCATGGATAGTTATGATTTAAGTAGTTGGGTGAAGGGGGAACCAGGTGTCTGGAATTTTTAATGGTCCTGTAAATCAGCAATGGGTGATATGTTATAAGTTGTTGGGAAGGGAAGCAGACAAGGTTCCCAACACCATCGAAATTAACATAACTATTATTATTATTATTATTATTATTATTATTAAACAGAAAGACTATATCTAGATAATGCCGTTCTTTAGACGCAAAACATTACAAATGTAGAAATATGTGTCGATAGATCTTTAAATATAACAAAAGCATTTGTAATTCGAATTTCTGAAATTAATACCAAAGACAGCAATGACCGGGTTGGCTGAAGCAACAGAGCGCTCGTTTCCCTTGCGCGATGTCGTAGGTTTGATCTCCACCGAACAATTCCAAGCAATTATTTACAAAATTCATACTTGTTGCTACCTTGAATAATTACATTATTAATATGATTGTTCACAATTGCTGGTGTTTCAGCAGGGATGACAAGATGGCCGCCATCCTCTTTAACCCCCCCCCCCCCTCCAAGGTGTCAGTCATCTCTTCCTCCACGCTGATTGGCTTGTCAGCTTTCACACCTTCTTTCCCAGTCTTATTCTCTCTGACTAGCCGGCGATGTGTGCGAATTTTCCATCCAACAGACTACAGTATAACCCCATTAAACCAAACTTGAAGGGACCCTAGAAATTTGTGTGGATTAACCGATCGTTGGTTTAACCAAGCTTTGACTTTGACTTGGCTTTGGCAAAAACGGGGGTACATTATGAATGTACAATGTATGTGGACACTATGATTATTGTTGTTTATTTATATACAGTTTAACCCCATTAAACCAACCTCGGGTAAATCAAACGATCGGTTAATCCAAACATTTTTCGGCAACCTGGCAAAATACTACCATTTATCATATAAAAAAGTCTCAGATGACCTTAAAACAGCATGAAAGTTTAGTTGGGGCCGACAATTTTGTTTGGATTAACCGATAATTTGGATTAACCGACTTAGGTTTAACCAACTTTTTTATATGATAAATGGTAGTATTTTGCTGGGCCGCCGAAAAAAGTTTCGTTTAACCGATCGTTTGGTTTAACCGAGCTTGGTTTAACGGGGTTGTACTGTACTAACTTTACATGAACTACTACACGAACTAGCCTCAGACTAGGCTTTGGGCACTCCCGGTGTTATGTCTATGGATAAATTAAGTCTTATTTTACTCACCCTTATGTTTCTTTGTTGTTCCTATTACCGAAGTCCCTGATATGACCTTAGATATTGCTGGGACGTAATACTCCAACAACCAACTATAGCCGAATCAAGTGAGCATTGTTTGATTCAATATAAAGATAATGTGACTGAGTGGAACATCGAGTCATGGAGGGCGGCGTGGCATCCTACCGAGACATCACTTTAAAATTGCCATGAATGTGCGCTGTCACAAGTCAGTACATGTCCTGATATTACCTTAGATATTGGTAGGACGTGAAACCCCAACAAACCAACAACCCAAACCGTAGCTCACGATGTGCTATGACCTTTGCATAGAGCGCCATCTGGTATGGATGCTGTTGTGTGCCACTAGTTGATCAAACGCCCGCCAAGTGGCGCCATTTTTTCCTCTGGCGGTAGGGAGGCTAACAATAGTAGTGCATACAGATGGCACTCTGCATACATATCCCATACATATAGATGTTTGCTAACATCAGAGCTGAATCCCTTACCGTTGCATGCATATCAACGCCATATTTGTACAGGGATATTCCAGCCTCGCATTGACTCATCATAAATGGGGCCCAACAACCTACCTGTAATTTAAATCTAGGTTAAAGGTTGAGTACCCAACATAGACATACATTAATAAACCTACCTGGATAGACCACACAAGTTGGGAACAGAAATAAAAACATAGTTCCAAACCACTCCCACGCACTCTCCCTTCTCCTCTCAAATCCCATGTGAAAAAAATAGTGAAATAAATAACAACTATTAAAGTATAACCACAACCCTATAACACCCGCCCAAACTAATAAAACATATTAGAGAAAGCTATAGTTGACCAAGACAGATATAGTTGACAAAGATAATTTAAATGAATCATGCAACCATTATCCTCACAATCCCAAATCCACTACTACCTGCAACAATAAGTCATACCGATTGTATTAATGTCTCCTCACAGGTATGCTCAGCAAATCAATGATATAATCTAAAGGTAAATGGCTATTCTCCAGTCACCATGTACAAAATAAGATTCCCATAATATTTGTAATGCCTGATTTCAACCTGCTACTGTGGATACTGTTCATATAATATCATCATCTCATCCATAAATAGTTCATATGCACCATAATTGTTAAAGCCAGAAGACCAGTGGCTCGGTGCTGAAAAAAAGATATTATTCAACTGGAATAACAAATTTGAAAAAAAAAGTTAATTTCAGGTGACAGCTCTCAACGCTCCTGCACCACCCACCCCGCAGCAATCAAGAGTCACAAAGGTCACAGAGGTCAAGCGAACAGTTATTGATCATTAAAGCTGCATAGTCCGATGAAATATGAAATTGTCAAAACCAAACAATTATCTAAATTAGATTTTTGCATATCTAACTTAGATACTGATGCACTTATTGAACATTTGTTTCTGCATAGAAGGGAATACTGAGTCAATTTAATAGAACATGTTACTGTAGCGGTCTATGGTGTGAGAGTTTTGGCAAGGTTGCCAAAACTAATTTTCAATGTTTGCACTTCAAATATCTCAAAAGTTTACCATTTAAAATAAAAGTAACTTTACATGAACTACTACACAAACTAATGTAAAGTGGATACTAGTGATCGATCTAAAATATTTATCTCAGAAAAATTACAGAAATTCAAAACCATCGGACTATGCAACTTTAATCATTTGAGATTGAAGCTGAAGAGTGTGGTTGGTTGGGCAAAATTTTCTGCACAATTGTAAATTGTTTTTCACTTGTCTCGGCATTGGACTCATGCCATTTCTACATCCCACCTAATTAGCAAGACTGCCATCACATAACCAACACCCAAACAACAAGAGTGTGAGGGTGTGAGGGCGTGAGGGCGTGAGGGCGTGAGGGCGTGAGGGCGTGAGGGCGTGAGGGCGTGAGGGCGCGAGGGCGTGAGGGCGTGAGGGCGTGAGGGCGTGAGGGCGTGAGGGCGTGAGGGCGTGAGGGCGTGAGGGCGTGAGGGCGTGAGGGCGTGAGGGCGTGAGGGCGTGAGGGCGTGAGGGCGTGAGGGCGTGAGGGCGTGAGGGCGTGAGGGCGTGAGGGCGTGAGGGCGTGAGGGCGTGAGGGCGTGAGGGCGTGAGGGCGTGAGGGCGTGAGGGCGTGAGGGCGTGAGGGCGTGAGGGCGTGAGGGCGTGAGGGCGTGAGGGCGTGAGGGCGTGAGGGCGTGAGGGCGTGAGGGCGTGAGGGCGTGAGGGCGTGAGGGCGTGAGGGCGTGAGGGCGTGAGGGCGTGAGGGCGTGAGGGCGTGAGGGCGTGAGGGCGTGAGGGCGTGAGGGCGTGAGGGCGTGAGGGCGTGAGGGCGTGAGGGCGTGAGGGCGTGAGGGCGTGAGGGCGTGAGGGCGTGAGGGCGTGAGGGCGTGAGGGCGTGAGGGCGTGAGGGCGTGAGGGCGTGAGGGCGTGAGGGCGTGAGGGCGTGAGGGCGTGAGGGCGTGAGGGCGTGAGGGCGTGAGGGCGTGAGGGCGTGAGGGCGTGAGGGCGTGAGGGCGTGAGGGCGTGAGGGCGTGAGGGCGTGAGGGCGTGAGGGCGTGAGGGCGTGAGGGCGTGAGGGCGTGAGGGCGTGAGGGCGTAAAGGTGTGTGGATGCGAGAGTGTGAGGGTGTGAGGGTGGGAGGGTGGACGGGTGGGAGGGTGGGAGGGTGGGAGGGTGGGAGGGTGGATGATTAATCCATGTCTGACAAGGAAAGTGTGTGTGTGGGTAGGTGGAGGGGTGGGGCCGTGCGGGGCCCAGGTCGGATTGCTGATAGCCGGCGTTCATCTGACTCTCAGTATGTCCGCCACTGGTGCCACCTGGTGGGATTTATGTGGCAGGTGCACAAGGAGACTCAGGTGCAGGGTGCAAGGTGCAAGGTGCAAGGTGCAGGGTGCAGGGTGCAGGGTGCAGGGTGCAGGGTGCAGGGTGCAGGGTGCAGGGTGCATGGTGCAGGGTGCAAGATGCAGGGTGCAGGGTAAAGGGTGCAGGGTGCAGGATGCAAGGTGCAGGGTGCAGGGTCCAAGGTGTGGGCTGCAGGGTGCAGGGTGCATGGTGCATAGTGCAGGGTGGGCGCGAGTGCAGGGTGTGGGTGCAGGGTGCAGGGTGAAGGTGCAGGGTGCAGGGTGCAGGGTGCAGGGTGCAGAGTGCAGGGTGCAGAGTGCAGGGTGCAGGGTGCAGGGTGCAGGATGCAGGCTGCAGGGTGCAGAGTGCAGGGTGCAGGGTGCAGGGTGCAGGGTGCAGGCGGATGCAGGGTGAAGGGTGCAGGGTGCAGGGTGCAGGGTGCAGGGTGCAGGGTGCAGAGTGAGGGTGCAGGGTGCAGGGTGCAGGGTGAAGGGTGTAGGAGGCAGGGTGCAGGGTGAAGGGTGTAGGAGGCAGGGTGCAAGGTGCTGGGTGAAGGGTGTAGGAGGCAGGGTGCAGGGAGCAGGGTGAAGGGTGCAGGGTGCAGGGTGCAGGGTGCAGGGTGTAGGAGGCAGGGTGCAGGGTGCAGGGTGCAGGGTGTAGGGTGCAGGGTGCAGGGTGCAGGGTGCAGGGTGAAGGGTGCAGGGTGCAGGCTGCAGGGTGCGGGATGCAGGGAGCAGGTTGAAGGGTGCGGGGTGCAGGGTGCAGGGTGCAGGGTGCAGGGTGCGGGGTGCAGGGTGCTGGGTGCAGGGTGCGGGATGCAGGGTGCAGGGTGAAGGGTGCAGGCTACAGGGTGCGGGATGCAGGGTGCAGGGTGAAGGGTGCGGGGTGCGGGGTGCAGGGTGCAGGGTGCGGGGGTGCGGGGGTGCGGGTGTAGGGTATAAGGTCTAGAAGGTTAAGGTGAATGTGTGTAAGTGGGCGGGGTTCCATTCGTACAGATTGGTTGGTTGTTGGAGTTTGCGCCCTGTCAACATCTAAGGTCATATCAGGACGGCCATTCGTACAACCTAATTATTGACTTTATATATATAAATATATAACCACAATTATATCTATATAGGGCAGGGTAGGGGTGGGTGATGGGGTATGGGTAGGTGTAGGTGTAGGGGTAGGGTTAGGTGCAGGTGTAGGGGTAGGGGTAGGGGTAGGGGTAGGTGTAGGGGTAGGGGTAGGTGTAGGGGTAGGGGTAGGTGTAGGGGTAGGCGCAGGTGTAGGGTCAGGGGTAGGGATAGGCGCAGGTGTAGGGCTAGGGGTAGGGCTAGGGGTAGGTGTAAGGGGAGGTGTAGGGGTAGGTATAGGTGTAGGTGCAGGTGTAGGGGTATGTGTATGGGTAGGTGCATTGGTAGGTACAGGTATAGGGGTAGGGGTAGGTGTAGGGGTCCGGATAGGTGTAGGGGTAGGGTTAGGGCTAGGGGTATGTGTAGGGGTAGGTGTAGGTGTAGATATAGGGGTAGGTGCAGGTGTAGGGGTAGGGGTAGGGGTAGGGGTAGGTGTAGGGGTATGGGTAGGTGTAGGTGTAGGGGTAGGTGTAGGTGTAGGGGTACAGGTAGGTGTTGGGGTAGGTGCATTGGTAGGTGCAGGTGTAGCAGTAGGGGTAGGGGTAGGGGGAGGTATAGGGGTAGGGTTAGGGCTAGGGGTATGTGTAAGGGTAGGTGTAGGTGTAGATATAGGAGTAGGTGCAGGTGTAGGGGTATGTGTAGGGGTAGGGGTATGTGATGGGGTAGGGGTATGTGTAGGGGTAGGTGCAGGTGTAGATATAGGGGTAGGTGCAGGTGTAGGGGTAGGGGTATGTGTAGGGGTAGGGGTATGTGTAGGGGTAGGTGCAGGTGTAGATATAGGGGTAGGTGCAGGTGTAGGGGTAGGGGTAGGTGTAGGGGTAGGTGCAGGTGTAGAGGTACAGGTAGGTGTAGGGGTAGGTGCATTGGTAGGTGCAGGTGTAGCAGTAGGGGTATTGGTAGGGGCAGGAGTAGGAGGGAGAGTTCCGTCTCAGCCTCATTGCTTATTGATGAGCGTTTGTCATCGGGAGGAGACACCACGTGAAAGCGGTAAGATGGCCACGTCACTCCTTGTTCTGTTTCGCGTCACCCCCTCCCCACCCTGCCCCAGTGGTTCGATTCTCCGTGCCCCCACCTGCCAATTTAGATTTCCGCCGCTGTGTATAACTTACCGCGTCATCAAAGTCCCGATCTCCCGCACAGGAGGCCTGCGCTCTACCAATTCGGCCACCGCGCCCCGTGTACTGCTAGTGGCTCGCTTGTTTGTGGTGTTAAAGACCTGGCCCCTGAGTTCAACATCCTTACTTGAATGGTCACTATATCTTTATCATTCATATTCTGGAAATATCAACAGCAGTGCACTTAGATAAGTTAGAGTTATTAAGAATAGCCCTGAGAAAATCGGTCTAATAGGTCCTGAGGCTAGCTAATTGGTTTAGCTCAAATATCCTATTCTGTGAGGTCATGTAGTGAATGGATGGATGGAATCACATTGTCAAGGAGCTTCAAATTCACCATTAGGCAAAGTATGACTGTATGACTGTTTGACTGTATGACTGTATGACTGTGTGACTGTATGGCTGTATTATTGTATGACTGTATGACTGTATGGCTGTATTATTGTATGACTGTGTGACTGTATGACTGTATGACTGTATGACTGTTTGATTGTATGACTGTATGACTGTATGACTGTATGACTGTGTCACTGTATGGCTGTGTTATTGTATGACTGTATGACTGTATGGTTGTATGGTTGTATGACTGTATGACTGTATGACTGTTTGACTGTATGACTGTATGGCTGTATGACTGTGTGACTGTATGGCTGTATTATTGTATGACGGTATGACTGTATGACTGTATGACTGTATGACTGTATGACTGTATGACTGTATGACTGTATGACTGTATGACTGTATGACTGAATGGTTGTGTGGCTGTGTGGCTGTGTCGCTATGCGGCTGTGTCGCTGTGTGACCATGTGACTGTGTGACTGTGTGACTGTGTGACTGTGTGACTGTGGGACTGCATAACTGCATGAGTGTATGACTGTATGACTGTATGGCTGGATGACTGGATGACTGTATGACTGTATGATTGTATGACTGTATGATTGTATGACTGTATGCCTGTATGACTGTATGACTGATTGACTGTATGACTGTATGACTGTATGACTGTATGACTATGGCTGTATGACTGTATGACTGTATGACTGTTTAACTCCATGACTGTATGACTGTATGACTCCATGACTCCATTACTCCAACACGCTATGACTCTATGACTCTATAACTCTATGACTCTATGACTCTATGACTCTATTACTCTATGACTCTATGACTTTGTGATTCTATGGCTCTATGACTCTATGACTATATGACTATATGACTCTATGACTCTATGACTCTATAATCTATGACTCTATTTCTATTTTACTCTACTACTCTATTACTCTATTACTCTATAACTCTATTACTCTATAACTCTATCACATTATTACTCTATTACTCTATTACTCTATTACTCTATTACTCTATTACTCTATTACTCTATTACTCTATTACTCTATTACTCCATACTCCATGACTCCATGACTCCATGAATCCATGACACCATTACTCCATGACTCCATGACTCCATGACTCCATTCCTCCATTCCTCCATTCCTCCATTCCTCCATTCCTCCATTACTCCATTACTCCATTACTCCATTACTCCATTACTCCATTACTCCGTTACTCCATTACTCTATTACTCTATTACTCTATTACTCCATTACGCCATTGCTAGATCACTAGATCACTAGATCACTAGATTACTAGATTACTAGATCACTAGATTACTAGATTACTAGATTACTAGATTACTAGATTACTAGATTACTAGATTACTAGATTACTAGATTACTAGATTACTAGATTACTAGATTACTAGATTACTAGATTACTAGATTGCTAGTTTACTAGATTACTAGATTACTAGATTACTCTATCACTGTATCACTCTATTACTCTATTACTCTATTACTCTATTAAAGGCTCCTTTATAGCCCTTCACTATAATTAGTGGCTTGTAAGTCTAACTATGTTTCAGCTGTATTTAAAGTTGCATAGGCCGATGGGTTTTCAGTTTCTGTCATTTTCTGAGATAAATATGTCTTAAGTTGATTGCTATAATATGCCTTACTTTAGTTTGAAGTAACTTTTAGTTTAAATGGCTAACTTTTGAGATATTTGAAGTGCAAACATGAAAAATTAATTTTCGCAAGCATGCCAAAACTCTGACACCATAGGGTTCTGCAGTAACAGATTCTATTAAATTGACTTAGCATTCAATCCTATGTAGCAACACATGCTTAATACCGACCCACCCAGGGGGGAGGCTAATGACTAACGCATGTATACATAAACAATGCCCGTACTCAAAGACGTGGAGAATGAAATCACCAAAATCCAGCAAACGGAAATGGAAATAACGCTGTATGGGCACCACCATTTGTATACTCGTGTTGAATAATCAAAATCCAGCAAACTGAAACGGAAATCGCTCGTCGAGCTTCGTTACCCAGCAAACAGGGTGGACGGCAGCGATTGGTTAATAATATGACTGCGACTCGAGTCATCCGAGCCAGTAGAATTTCAAATCGAACACCACAAGTGGAGTAAAAAAATACTATCGAATACGGCCACCAAGGGGGGGGGGGGGTGGAGGTCGGTCCTAAGCATTGCTTATTCATATTAAGTTCATCAGTATCTAACTTAGATATGTAGGATCAAAACCAAGATAATTGTTTTGGTTTTGAAAAAAATGATGCTTTCATCGGACTATGCAGTTTTAATAGAGAAATGCTATTCAACTAAATAAACATTTCCTTGGTCCATGTCTCTCCACCAGTGAAGATGGATCATTAGGGCTGAATGATGCTAATAGCCACAGCTTGACCACAGGGACCCTTAGCCTTGACTGGGCTTTAGAAAACTCCCGGAGAACACGCGGCTTCCTGGGCCCGTATGCATGAAGAATTATTTATCGGCCCCGGTGGTAAGGACCGAGTTTGGGGTAGCTATCGCCGGTGGTGAGAAATGGGTCACGGGGTATGCACGGAGCCAAAGTGCGGAGGCGTTAGCTACCCTAGCAGTTATTTATAAATTTGGGAAATCCCTCTGTGCCTGTTTACATTCGTCGATTCGACAATATGAATAATGCCGCCAATGCGGCGGCGGCGTTAATAGCGGTTCGAATCTAGGGTTAATTTGATTAAATTTCAGTTATTGCGTATGTAATTCTGTTAAATATGGTCGCATTGAATAGATTTGGGCGTAAAACATTGCCGCTGGCGTTATGCCAGTATGGATATCGACGTCGCGGCAGTGGCGGCGATTTGTTTACTTTACATTCGTCGATTCGACACTATTACTATCGCCGCCAATGTGGCGGTAGCCTTAATAACGGTTCGAATTTAGGGTTAAATTGATAACATTTCACTTATTGCGTATATAATTCTGTTAAATATGATCGCATTCAATAGATTTGGCCCGAGTCGGTCCCTACCACCACCTTTATACCTGCTACGGAATGGGGTTACCCGACTTTTAACTCCTGGGGTTTGCATACCCCGGCCACATGCATACCGACTTTTCGCCGCTAACCCGGAGATCGCCTCTACCCACACGTTTGGAGCGCTACCACAGCCCCATGCATACGGGCCCAGATATATACATTCTACCTACCCATGGTGATGGGATGGCCGATTGTGCCCATGGTTTATGCACCCGCTCCCCGTTTTGGTAAGTTGTGGGTTTCGAATCACCATGTTCGAACCCTAGTCAAGTCAAATCAATGACTTACAAATGTATGCTTGTCACTACCTGACCTGGCACTCATTATTATTAGGATAGGGCAATGAGCAGTGGAATGAGGAAGACCAATTGCCGGTGATTGAAATTTCCCCTGCTTAATCAACTAATGCACCCCCAAAAAAAGGTTTCTTTCGATAGTTATGAATAAGTTAAGTTGTGCCATTTTACTGCTTCTTTATGTTAACATATGTCGCGCTATTTCCTTTGGACGTGACCAGATGGGATGGCCGAATGAGTTGAGAGCCCGTCTCCCGTGTTGGTAGATCGTGGGATTCGAAGCCATGCGTTCAAACCTTAGTCCAGTCAAACCAATGACTTAAAAATCGATACTTGTCACTTTCTAGCCAAGCGCTCTGCATTATTAGGATCGGGAAAGGACTGGTTGGCTCAGTGTCAGGATAATGTGATTGAGTGGGATATCAAGTCTTGGTGCTGGTGGCCTGGTCTGCCAATGGGGCAGTACTATAAAGTTGCCATGAACGCACACTTAAAAAAAAACAACCAAAAACATATATTTATATCCCTATCAGAAATCTTACAAATTAATCAAAGAAACAAAAGCTTATGTTTAATTCCCTGTGACGAATTTTATATTGTAATATAAAAAATAGAAAGGCCAATATTGTGTGCTTTACAATGTCATGGGGGAAATATCTTTGTTGGGTAATGCTCAGGGACTGAAGTCCTACACCACATATCTATCTCCCTTGTGAGATTTTATTAAAGGTTATTATGGGATATATTCAATAGCTGTAATATTGTCCATTACCCAATGAAATATCTCAACTAACAACAGAATTTTAGTGGGCCAGTCCCCTCATAACCTTTCTTATCGTTATTTTGAGCTTTATGGTAATACCCCGGGTGGCAACTCATCTGGAGCTGTTTGTCTTATGAAGTACATTCCCCGTGCCCCCAGCTCTGCCAATTTGGATTTCCACCGCTGTGTATAACTTACAGCGTCATCAAAGGCAGGTTGCTCTCATACCATGTCTATGTGGTGTGGGAAGTTAAAAATCCCTTGGGTCGGTAAAAGTGTAGGCTCGGGGCCTTTCTATCGACCAGCAGTGGAATGAGGAAGACCAGTCGTCTATGACTGAAATTTCCCCTGCTTAAACAACTAATGGACCAAAAAAAAAAACAACAAAAAAATGTATCACTCATCGCTCCCAACCCCCACCCCCACCCCCACACACCACCCCACACGCCTGATGGATATAGATAGCGTGTGGTGTTGACATCGTACGCGCTAGACGACACCTGAGAGCCTCACGGTTCATTTACCCTGACATAATAGCTAAGGGAGAGAGGGGGGAAATGCCCCCCTCTCCCCCACAATGCAAGACTGCGACGTAAAAACATTAAGCAAATGCTAAAACACAAAGAGTTCTTCTTGAGAATAAGCTATTTAAACACAACGGAAATATATATTTTAAAACTAGGAATGGAAAAGATTAAGATCTTAGTATATATAAATAGCTAAATATATACACATAGCTTTTTACACCAAGTGATTTAGGGGGAAGGCGACGGCTTGGTACCAGAAAGCGACGTTGGTGTCGCCACCAGCCCCCTGGGTCCGCAGCCACTGGTGCATATGGGGCCAACATGATTGCTCATTGGCTAATAATTTGTAATTAACTAATACAATAATAGTATAATAAGCAAATCCATCCTACCGATTATATATACCCATATAATAACTATTCTTATTATATATAGATGTATGTACACATATATGCATGCATATGCATATTCTCTTTTGGGGATATGAATTTTATTCATATAAATCTGTTGTCATGCCATAGCACTGGTCTTCCGGCCGTAAGTGTTACAGGTATCTTGGTATTTATACAAAGTCTAATTTCTTTTGCATGGTTTATATATAGTATCTTGAAATGTGAAGTAGATTCAGAAATTAAAATGTACACAATGCAGTAAGTAATGAGTATGAGGTACATTAAATCATTTTACATTGCCATAGAAGGTTTTAGTTGTTGGTTTAGGAGTTCCAGTACCAGTACCTTTACTTAGACTTAGTTCAGTGTGATCAGATACTCTTTTATTCATTGTGTTGTTGTGTATGCTGTAGGATTTCGATGTTAGTTGGGCTATGTTTGTGTTAGTAAGTCACGATTCTTGACTATTGGTTTGTTCTGTAGTATATAAATCTATTTATGCATTGGTGTGAGGAATGAGGAATCCCGATGTTGGTGGGAGGGGACTACTGGGAGGGGGAGGCCAGCAGGCAGGATGTACCGAAGGGGTGGGGGGGGACCACAGTGGGCACAGCTACATATATACATGTGCATAAATACACCCATACACCCATACACACATACACCTATATACATACATGCACACACACGCACACACGCATACCCACATACACACATACACACATACACAATACAGTGTCATATACGCATACACACATACACACATACACATACACACATACACACATACACACATACACACATACATTGCCATACACGCATACACACAGACACACATACACACATACACACATGCACGCATACACACATACACACATACACACATGCACACATACAAACACACATACACATATACAGTAAAATCTCTCTAAATCGACCGACCTTGGGACCGACTTTAAGTGGTCCATTTAGGGAGGTGGTCGGTTTAGGGAGTTAGAATATGGTGACAATAGTATTGTTGGGACCCAAATCAAGCGATCGATATAGGGGAGTTTTCGATCTTTGGAGGTGGTCGGTTAGGGAGGTTTTATTCTATACATATGTACACATATATATATAAATATATATATATATATACATTAAAGGGAAAGTGTGTCTCCTTGGTGTTCCTGAAATAGACGGATTGTCTTGTGGTTCTTCTCAGACAGGTGAGTAGGTGGGTGTGGAGGTGCCTTAGGGCGTGCGCACAATGTCAGCCCTAGGGCTCAGTGCGCCCTTGGCAAGCTGAACTTCCCCGCCCTTTCAAGTACAGTTTTTTGTTTGTTATTTTAGAATTTCTAGAAATTATATTTGGCGCCCCCTAGCAGTAGCAGGTTGCGCTCTGGGCGACTGCCTGCGTTGCTGGTACCTTCAGCTGGCCCTGGGTGGTTGTTGGTGGTGGTGTTGGGAATGGTGGTGGTGGTGGGGATGGTGGTGTGGTGGGGGTGGTGGTGGTGGTGGTGGTGGGGATGGTGGTGGTGGTGGTGGGGATGGTGGTGGGGATGGTGGTGGTGGTGGTGGTGGGGATGGTGGTGGGGATGGTGGTGGTGGGGGGATGGTGATGGTGGTGGGGATGGTGGTGGTGGTGGGGATGGTGGTGGTGGTGGGGATGGTGGTGGTGCTCTGGGCGACTGCCTGCGTTGCTGGTACCTTCAGCTGGCCCTGGGTGGTTGTTGGTGGTGGTGTTGGGAATGGTGGTGGTGGGGTGGGGATGGTTGGTGGTGGGGATGGTGGTGGTGGTGGTGGGGATGGTGGTGGGGATGGTGGTGGGGATGGTGGTGGGGGGATGGTGATGGTGGTGGGGATGGTGGTAATGGTGGGGATGGTGGTGGTGGTGGGGATGGTGGTGGTGGGGATGGTGGTGGTGGTGGGGATGGTGGTGGTGGGGATGGTGGTGGTGGTGGTTGTGTGTGTGGGGTGGTTGTGGTGTGGTGGGGATGGTGGTGGGGGTGGTGGTGGTGGGTGTGTGTGTGGGGTGGTGGTGTGTGTGGTGGTGGTGGGGATGGTGGTGGTGGGGGGATGGTGATGGTGGTGGGGATGGTGGTGGGTGGTGGGGATGTTGGGGCTGGGGGTGGTGGTGGTGGTGGTGGTGGTGGTTGGGGTGGGGGTTGTGGTGATGGTGGGGGTGGGGGTGGGGATGGTGGTGGTGGGGGTGGTGGGGTGGTGCGGGTGGTGGTTGTCGTGGGGATGGTGGTGGTGGTGGGGATGTTGGGGCTGGGGGTGGTGGTGGTGGTGGTGGTGGTTGGGGTGGGGATGGTGGTGGTGGGGATGGTGGTGGTGGTGGGGATGTTGGGGCTGGGGGTGGTGGTGGTGGTGGTGGTGGTGGGGGTGGGGGGACTGATTGAATCAGTGGAGTGGGTCTTCGCGTGCTGTGACTGAGGGGCACTAGTGTCCACCACTGGCCAGGATTAGCGCCACTAACGCTATTCCTTCCCGCCGCAGCCATTGCTACGTCTGCACCATTAGCAGCACCGACACGCACAGCGCGTGCTCAGACATCATCAGCACACACAGACACACACACACACACACGCACACGCCACCTGGCGCGCTGGCCTAATCGGTAGATCGCGGGCCTCGCGTGTGGAAGGTCGGGAGTTCGGTTCTCGGTCGAGTGAAACCAATGATTTAAAAATTGACACTTGTCGCTTCCTAGCCAGGCGCTCGACATTAATCAGATAGGGCAAGGACTGGTTGGCTCCGTGTAAGGATAATGTGACTGAGTGGGAAATAGGGGCATGGTGCCGGTGGCCTGATTTCCCAATGGGGCAGCACTATAAAGTCGCAAATGAGTGCGTATTGTCACAGATTGTGATAGATTGAATAATAACACTCTTTATATGAGATGGATGTACAGATATATAGATATATTGGGCAGGGTTTCTCAGGCGAGATATTACCTTGCGTGTTCCCTCCCCCTCAAACCCTTCCTTATATTAGTGTCTTCCATGAAATATCGGGACATCTAAAGGCCGGCGCACATTCTCAGGCATCTTGAACATCTAATGCCCAACGTTCATTCCCCGGCATCACGGTCATCTAACGACCGTCGTACATTCCCCGGAATCAGGGATATCTCAAGGCTGACGTACAATTCCCGACATCAGGGACTGAGCATCAAATAAGGGTAAGTAAGCATACACAGTGGTGGCGCCACCAGTCATACTTTGAAGTAGCTGATGCTGAGAGCGCTACAGGTAAATTAAATCAGATGGTGAGTGAGACACAGACTACTTCCGGTATTTATACATGTATAAATCTTATACACCACATATATATATATATATATATATATATATATATTATACAGCTTTCAGCTTCTGCTTGCTATTTTAAATCGTATCCATTGTCAAGACTAGATCCGAATACACATGCAAGTCGCAATATCGTAGAGTGTGCGGCGGCCATTACAACTACCATTCACACCTGCCCCCTCTAAGTCTTAGGAACTTCGAAGTCGGTCTCAGATGTCGCGCATTGTGCGCCTCGCATTAAGCGTCCACTTCCGGTGTGTGACATGACGTCAGGGCCTCGTTGCAATCACACGCCCATTTAGCCCCGGGTATCGGAAACAAGCCCTACCATTGCATCATATGGAGTCTATATCAAAGCAAGCTTGTGAGCACAACGCTGGAGCCACCAGACGGGGTGGCCGAGTGTACCTCTCCCGTTTTGGTAGATCGTCGGATTCGAAACAACAGGTTCGAACCCTGGTCGAGTCAAATCAATGACTTAAAAATCGATACTTGTTGCTTCCTAGCCAGGCCCTCGGCATTATTAGGATAGGACAACGACTGGTTGTCAGGATAATGTGACTGAGTGGGATATCAGGTCATGGTGCTTGTGGCCTGGTCTCCCAGTAGCGCAGCACTATAAAGGCGCCATGAGTGCGCGATCTCACCAGTCGGTTCCCGTCCTTGTATGACCTTAGATGTTGCATGGAAGTGAAACTCCAAACAATCACCCAAGCAACGCTGGTGCCTGATCCTGCTGTGCCTGAACCAATCTTTTTATCCCCCGCTTTACTTTTCACTATGCAACTTTTTGTCATGAGAGAATGCTCAAGAAAAGTCACGCTCTGGTGATAAACAGCTAGCCAGATAAGGGAGTGCATTGTCAAGAGCAAGTCACCCAGAAACATTCACTTGTAAACTAATGGCAAGAGAACGCTTCTCAATATATCACACTCAGGATATCAAAGTTACAGCAACATGAACACACATACCCAAGTCAGGCCTTCTGGCTATATTCTAGTAAAATGGGGGTGAAGCACACTGCAGCACTACACACTGGTACGGATACGTACAGGAAGTGCTAATTTGTATGAAGCACACTGCAGCACTGCACACTGCTACACTAATGTACAGGAAGTGCTAAATTGTATGAAGCACACTGCAGCACTGCACACTGCTACACTAATGTACAGGAACTGCTAATTTGTATGAAGCACACTGCAGCACTGCACACTGCTACACTAATGTACAGGAACTGCTAATTTGTATGAAGCACACTGCAGCACCGCACACTGCTACATCTATGTACAGAAAGTGCTAATTTATATGAAGCACACTGCAGCACTGCACACTGCTACGGTTACGTACAGGAAGTGCTAATTTGTATGAAGCACACTGCAGCACTGCACACTGCTACATTTGTGTACAGAAAGTGTTAATTTATATGAAGCACACTGCAACACTCCACTCTGATAAACTAATGTACAGGAAGTTGTATTTTATCACACGCCCATTTAGGTCCGGTCATCGTAAACAAGCCTACCGTCGCATCATATGGAGTCTATGCCAATACACGCTTGCGAGCACAATGTCGGAACCTGTTCATGCTGTGCTTAAGCCATACCTCCTACCCTGCCTTGCTTTTTACTATACAACTTGGTGCCTTTTGCCATTAACAGTAGTTGGTTACCATGGTTTCCCCATGAATATGGGATCCATGGTTTCCAAGCATCACCAAAAGTCTTGAATGTTCTTTAATTTAGATCGCTGGTTCAAGTAAGCTTGTATGTTCTTGAATTTAACTGCATTTTCTTGAATAGAACTGTATGTTCTTGAATTTAAGTGTATGTTCTTGAATGTAAGTGAATGTTCTTGAATTTAACCGTATGTTCTTGAATTCAACTGCATGATCATGAATTTAACTTCATGTTCTTGAATTTAACTATGTTCTTGAATTTAACTGTATATTCTTGAATTTAACTGTATGTTCTTGAACTTAACTGTATGTTCTTGACTTTAACCATATTTTCTTGAATTTAACTGTATGTTCTTGAATTTAACTGTATGTTCTTGAAATTAACCATTTAAAAAAAAAATTAACCATATGTTCTTGAATTTAACCATATGGTCTTGAATTTAGCCATATGTTCTTGAATTTAACTGTATGTTCTTGAATTTAACTGTATTGTCTTGAATGTTCTTAAATCTGGTGACCAAATTGTTGTATGCACCCTGATTATAACATCACACATGATATTTCATTTGAGACACTTTTTTTTTTTTTTACAAAGTCCTGTTAGTTACTTTTGTGGAATTGTTTTCTCGTCATTGACTACTTTTGAGTAGATTATATAAAATGTTGGTATCAAAATGTTGCGTGTCTCATTGACAATGTTCTTGAATCGCGTGACCGACTGTCTGTATGAACCCCGATGGTGCATCTACATGAAGGTGAACTAGACTAAGTGTTTTCATAACTGATGGAGGTTGTTCTAGACCTGTAGACTGTTCCCTAATAAGATTCACAACACCCACATCATATCATCTGGTATTCGAGAGCCCACAACTGATACACCTAAAACTGGATCCTGTTTTCCCATCAATATTCGAAGCTATTTTGATTTCACGAACACTTTAAAAATAAATAAAATTAATAATGAGCTCCTTCCCAATCCACCATTAATCAAAGTTCGTTAAATTGTAAATAGTTTTTTATGCACGTTAGTGATTTTATATATATATATATATATATATATATATGGAGAGAGAGAGAAGGAGAATGATTCACATAGCTGAAGCTACATCGAATCATCACACATCGACACTTCGACATATCCATACATCATTGAATCCCTATATCAATATATCCACATATCCACATATCCACATATCCATACACCCGTATATTCACACATCTATCTATGCTTATATCGATGTGTATATTTACATGTATGTCTATGTAATTATCTATCCATATATCTATGTTTATATCAATGTGTATATTTATGTGTATGTCTATGTATTATCTATCCATATATTTATGTTTATATCGATGTGTATATTTACATCTATGTTTATGTCTATGTTTATATCAATGTGTATATTTCCATGTATGGTTATGCATTAACTATCCATACATCTATGCTTATATCGATGTGTATATTTATGTGTATGTCTATGTATTATCTATCCATATATGTATGTTTATATCGATGTGTCTATTTACATCTATGTTTATGTATATGTTTATATAAATGTGTATATTTTCATGTATGGTTATGCGTTTAACTATCCATACCTCTATGCTTATATTGATGTGTATATTTACGTGTGTATCTATGTAGATATCTATCCATACATCTTTGTTTACATTGATGTGTGTATTTATGTGTATGTCTATGTATTATCTATCCGTACATCTATGATTATATCCATGTGTATATTTACATGTATATCTATGTAGATATCTATCCATACATCTATGCTTATATCGATGTGTATATTTATGTGTATGTCTATGTATTATCTATCCATACATCTATGATTATATCGATGTGTATATTTACATGTGTATCTATGTAGATATCTATCCATACATCTATGCTTATATCGATGTGTATATTTATGTGTATGTCTATGTAATTATCTATCCATATATCTATGTCTATATCAATGTGTATATTTACATGTATGTCTATGTATTATCTATCCATACATGTCTGTTTACATCGATGTGTATATTTATGTGTATGTCTATGTAATTATCTATCCATACCTCTATGCTTATATCGATGTGTATATTTACGTGTGTATCTATGTAGATATCAAACCGATACATCTTTGTTTACATCGATGTGTGTATTTATGTGTATGTCTATGTATTATCTATCCATACATCTATGATTATATCGATGTGTATATTTACATGTATTTCTATGTAGATATCTATCCATACATCTATGCTTATATCGATGTGTATATTTATGTGTATGTCTATGTATTATCTATCCATACATCTATGCTTATATCGATGTGTATATTTATGTGTATGTCTATGTAATTAACTATCCATACATATATGTTTATAACCTTAGATGTTGCTAGGACGTAAAACAACAACACACAAATAAACAATCTATGTTTATATCGATCTGTATATTTACGTTTATGTCTATGTAAATATCTATCCATATATCTATGTATATTTCGATGTATATATCCATGCATATCTATATATCACGACAAATATATCCATGACAAATATATCCACATATGTCCACATATCTATATAGCTAAATCTCTCATTGTCTTTATATCTAATATATTTATATATCTTTATATGTAATATATTTTCTCAGAAAAATTACAGAAACTCAAAAGCATCGGACTATGCAACTTTTAACCACGATGCAACACTCCTGTCCTGCTACACCCACATAACTCCTTATCATTTTTTTTTTTTTCACTAAACCTGATCGACTATCTGTGTGTTAGTAGCACGGTCCCGGCGCTGCGCCATCTTGCTGACAGTGCCCGTGCTATATGCACAGCTAAGGCATGGCTTCGTCAGCCCTTTTCCACGACTTGACTGAGGCCCTACTTAAGTAACAGCGACCTTTTGCGCCTCGACCAACCACACACTGCCCCGGCTGCATCTCAATGCCACCAGTGAGCTGCATTGTGGCCACATTAGGTAGAGGACTGATGCGCATATACAATATTAATGACTCCTTTATACTTTTGTCCACCAGGTGGGATTTGATGGCCGCCTGATAGGGGTAGAGTGCTCGCCCGCGTTTGGAAAGCCTTGGGATCAATCCCGCGCCGAGTCAAATGCTAATAGCTAATACATTGATGCATGTCGGTGTTTTGTTAGGCGCTCGGGACTGATAGAGAAGGCAGGGACTGATTGGTTAAAATGTGTGGGATCATGTCACTGAGTGAAATATCGTGTCGTCGTGCTGGTGGTATGGTATCCTAGTGGGGCAGTGCTATGAAAAGCTGCCATGAGTGCTCTCTGTTAAAGTCTGTGCCTGTCCTATCTATATATTTATGTGTCTGTGTGTCAGTGCGTCTGTGTTTCTGTGTATCCGTGTGTTTGTGTATCTAAGTATCAATGTATCTACATATCAACATATCAACATATCTACATATCTACGTAACTACGAATCTACGTACCTACGTATCTACGTTTCTACGTATCTACGTATCCATGAATCTATATGTATATATATCTACATACCCACGCATCGACGGACCGACGGACCGACGCATCGACACCCATCCGCCCATCCGCCCATCCGCCCATCCGCCCATCCGCCCATCCGCCCATCCGCCCATCCGCCCATCCGCCCATCCGCCCATCCGCCCATCCGCCCATCCGCCCATCCGCCCATCCGCCCATCCGCCCATCCGCCCATCCGCCCATCCGCCCATCCGCCATCCGCCCATCCGCCCATCCGCCCATCCGCCCATCCGCCCATCCGCCCATCCGCCCATCCGCCCATCCGCCCATCCGCCCATCCGCCCATCCGCCCATCCGCCCATCCGCCCATCCGCCCATCCGCCCATCCGCCCATCCGCCCATCCGCCCATCCGCCCATCCGCCCATCCGCCCATCCGCCCATCCGCCCATCCGCCCATCCGCCCATCCGCCCATCCGCCCATCCGCCCATCCGCCCATCCGCCCATCCGCCCATCCGCCCATCCGCCCATCCGCCCATCCGCCCATCCGCCCATCCGCCCATCCGCCCATCCGCCCATCCGCCCATCCGCCCATCCGCCCATCCGCCCATCCGCCCATCCGCCCATCCGCCATCCGCCCATCCGCCCATCCGCCCATCCGCCCATCCGCCCATCCGCCCATCCGCCCATCCGCCCATCCGCCCATCCGCCCATCCGCCCATCCGCCCATCCGCCCATCCGCCCATCCGCCCATCCGCCCATCCGCCCATCCGCCCATCCGCCCATCCGCCCATCCGCCCATCGGCACATCTACATGCGTGTGTGAATGTTTGTGTGACCCATTTGCCGTACAATGATTTCAAATAAATGGATTGGTTTTATTAAGGGCAGTCGTGGCCGAGTGGTTAAGGCGATAGACTTGAAATCTATTGGGCTTTGCCCGCGCAGGTTCGAACCCTGCCGACTGCGTGTCATTTAAAAAAAATTAATGCAACATGCATTTAAACTGAGCAAACAATTTTGTCTTATTATTCTAAGCCTTTATTTATATCTATCTATTTAAAAGTGTATGTGCATATTTATTCTGACAGAAGAGTCGAAAGCCCTGGTCACATAGCCGTTAGTGGACGTAGTTGAACGTATTGGAGGCTAATGTAGTTGTATTTAGTTGAATGTAGTTGAACGTATGGGCATCCATAGCGTAATGTATTTATCCGTATCATTCGATGGCTCATCAATCAAAACCTGCCATAGAGGGAGTGCACGTGGTGTCATCACTAAGCAGTTAGCCATCTTGGAGCACACTTAATACCACCTATGGCGCCCCCTGTCATATACCAAGAACACTACAGCCACCATTGGGCCTACCTATAGTTAGGGCTGCCCAAGTGTGTGGCGCCACCTAGTGGGTACTGCCTGAACCTATCTAATTCTTCAACAAAGCATTCAAAGTGTCAACATACTGCCCTTTCACAACGATGTGAGGCTACATGATTTAAAAAATGCTTCCCCTCCATCAAAAAACCCTTTTCCCCCAACTTTTGAGGCCAAACTGCTCAAAACAGTGACAAATAAACCAACAAATCGGTAAATAAACACAATGTAAGCACTTCCAAGCCTTGCATATGTAATCCAATATGGCCACCGGAAGTTGCCTCGTGACGTCATTACACCCCCTCTATATCTTAACATATTTCAACATAGTTTAGCAAACTTACACCACGTTTGACCCACGTTAGCCTCCACCACGTTCACCTACGTTCAACTACGTCCACTAATGGCTGTCTGACCATGGCTTTAAATGGCGGTGAAAATGACATTGGTTGGGACTGTGATTGGGATTATGATGTCGGCGATGACCACTACGTTGGCAACATCCACATGAGTGTTGGCCATCAGTGCTGTCCACCATGACCCTTTGTTACACGAGCTGATATAAATAAAAGCAAATGTGTGTGTTTGTTTACTTGTCTGTGTGTTCACAAACAATTCAGGCAAAGGAGTCTAAAGTCGTGTTCACACATACAACGTTGGGACGACTTAGATGAGGCGAACTAGTTGAGGCACCTTAAGGCCCCTGTATGAATGGAGCTTACGTAAACTAGTTGAGTTGACTCAGCCCTAATTCGCCTCAGCGGAACGTTCACATGCGCGATCTGAGTCGACTTAGATGAGGCAAACTAGTGGAGGTGACTTAAGGCCTCTGTGTGAACGGGGCTTTAAATGGCAGTGAATATGACATTGATTGGGATTATGATGTCGGCGCTCTCCACTATGTTGGAAAAACCCATGTCAGCGGTGTCCACTATGACCCTTACTTACATGGGCTGAAGGGCTAAGTAGCCCTTTGTAAGATCAAAACTGAAAAGTCAGCGTAGAGCACAGCTTTTAAGCTTGTATATCCATATGCCATTTGTCATATGTTCATACACCCATATACCCATGTCCATATCTTCATATGTCCATATATCCACATATGTCCATATATCCACATATATCCATATATCCACATATGTCCATACATCCATGTATGTCCATATATCCACATATATCCATACATCCACATATGACCATATATCCACATATGTCCATATATCCACATATGTCCATATCCTCACATATTTCCATATATCCACATATGTCCATATATCCACATATGTCCATGTATCCATATATGTCCATATATCCACATATGTCCATATATCCACATATGTCCATATATCCACAAATGTCCATATCTCACATATTTCCATATATCCACATATGTCCATATATCCACATATGTCCATATATCCACATATGTCCATATCTTCACATATAGCCATATATCCACATATGTTCATATATCCACATATATCCATATATCCACATATGTCCATATATCCACATATGTCCACATATCCAAATATGTCCAAATCTCCACATGTGTCCATATATCCACATATGTCCACATCTCAACATATGTCCATATATCCACATATGTCCATATATCCACATATGTCCATATATCCACATATGTCCATATCTCAACATATGTTCATATATCCACGTATGTCCATAGAACCACATATGTCGATACATCCATATATGTCCATATATCCACATATGTCCACATGTCCATATATCCACATATATCCATGGGCGGATGGACATACAAAAAATATCTGTGCAAAATAAGGCTAGGAAACCCCCACTAAGCCACGCGCTGCGAGGGGGCATGTGATATGTCACGGCCCACCAGCGGGACGGCCAATGGAAGGTAACCATGCCAAAAGTAGCCTGATAGCACACCTAACAACCACGTGCAATCCTATGATATGTAAATATGAGTAGGCTAGTCTAGTAATAAGAATAGAACAAATAAAATAAATATATACCAAGAAAAAAAAACAAAAAACATAGACTACTAACCATACTAAGCAAACCACTTACCTGCTACTGTAATGCAGGCAATCAAACACCTTATCAGCTACTACTGTGTGATAAGATAACTCCACCACTACAGCTGGCCAGCATTGAAAACAAGCCTGAGTACTCGAGCATATATGCTATGGACAGTATAAACACAGCCTCAATAACAAAAATATAAAAAAAATCCACACATAGCCACATATCCACATATATCCATATCTCCACATATAGCCATATATATCCACCTTCAATAAATGTTTCATAAGTACACTAGTTTCTAATAACAAATCTAGCTTAGTGCCTTATCATTAAAAATGTAATGCTTTCATTGGTTCTAAACCACATTTAACCCCATGACCTTTATCACCCTGTACAAATATACGGATTTTCGGTTCGGATTTATATATTGGCAAAGAGCATTACTATTCTCGGGCGACGGAGTGGGGACCAGGATTATGTAACAGAGAAGCAAAGGGTGCCCCACTCGCTTTCTGACATAAGCACCCATCCACCAGCTGCCTTTCCGGTCCTTATATGACCTTAGATGTTGCCAGTGTAATATATGCGACCCGTGTCGTAACTGCGGGGGCGTGCTCACGCGGAGTGCGGGGGCGGGCTAGGACTTGGACGTAAAACTCCAACAACCAACCAACTCTTCGCTTACATTTGATGCCATCTACTATCCCAATCCAGGCTTGGCCAGGATTTCTATACACACATGTAAACCTTATTGTTCAGCACTATTGCTCACAACCCCCTGTCGATCCATCACCGAATGCTGCGCACGATGCCTTTTATTTGGACATCCCATAATGCCGTACGTGACGTCATTTCCGGCGAGGACATGCCCCGAGTGCATGACGGTCCATATTTGCCTCTTAACAAAGGACATCAACATCATGGCGGGCAACTTTCGGGACTTGTTTCCCATTGGACCTACCCGAGTCTGAGGGGGCTGACTCGGTAGTTTTTTCCCTCTCCAGAAAAAAGGTTGTTTTCATCCACAGACGGCATTAAGAACTGTTTGCATCTGCTAATGGCATTAAGGACTCCCATCTCGGCGAAGACCATCTGTGTCTCACGCAGAGCTGTACTCGTAGTCCCCTAGTGACAAATATATATATATATATATATATATATATCCATATATATATGACCAGAGCCAGGACTGTACCAGTGACTACCTGGGGGCCTCTCAGAGTTTGAAGTTCTTCGAGGAGGAGCCGTCCTGGGAGGAGAGCGAGGTTGAGAGGGAGCTTCGCAAGAAGATCGTGGCCGCATCCACCCATAAGCAGGAGCGTGTGCTCCAGCTCCAGTTTGAGGAGATAGAGGCCGAGGCAGAGAGGCCTTGAACATTCCGGGGTGTCCCGGCGGCACCAACCATGGCAACGGAAGCTGGTGCAGCCATGACGGGCGTGGAGGCAGATCGAGGTCCCGGGGCTCAGGTGACTCGGCCCACTCGGAGGAGGAGGAGGCTGTGGAGGCCTGGACGGCCCTTGACTCCAAGGATCGATCACACCACAGGAGGAAGAAGTCATCACGACGGCACCGCCACTGCCGCTCCCATAGCAGCAGCAACATTAGGTCCAGGAGCTCCATCAGTGAACGACGTCTATGGCATAAGTTCAGTCTAAAAAATGTTTCAGATAAGGATGCTAAGGACATGAACGCTCCATGACATGGTTATTGCAAACTTGAAGTGGGCAGTGGCATCGAAGATGATGTCGGCAGCTGACAAGGATGGGGTCATGAAGCATGTAGGCTACATGGTCATGAAGGCCTCGGTCGACTCATACCAGAATAAGGCCTACCAAGGCTATGACAGGCTACGGATATCCATAAACAAGGGTATGTGGGCCTTCGTGGGGGGGGTAACATGGATGTGTCCATGGAGCATTTCGCGGCGGAGAAGCACGCCCATCAGGCCAGCAGGTCAGGAGCTCACCCAGCAAGGGACTGTGTGAACTGGCACAATATTTCCATATCTCCACATATGGACATATTGCCTCGACTGTTCCATGCCGAGGCATGGAACAGCGAGGCAGGCTTCCCGAGGGGCAATGGTTGTGAGTACCATCACAACTGAAGGTTCTGCTGGGACCCAGCCCACCATGGCCCAGACTGCAAGGACCGGAGCTCCAACTCTTTCAAGCTGGTGAGGCGGTAGCAACCAGCCACCGACCCGCCAGGTGACTGTCCCACTAGTTGGCCTGGGGTGCCGGGTGGCACCTGCAGGGACACTGGCGGCACGATTGGTTGGGGAGTGGAAGCAGCACACGCGGTTTGCGCCACCAATGCTGGCCGGTATGAGGACATTCTGAGTTCCACCTATGCCATGTGCAGGTGTGATAGTACAGATATGTTCAAAGCTTGCTTCACTGATGTTCCCTTGCAGAGTAACAGAGTAATTAATGTTGCCAAATGTACCACTGTTGACAATGTTGCAAATTCTACCACTATTGATACTGCTGATTGTAACGCTTAGGATGAGGTTGAATGTAACACTGATGATGATGTCGATCTACCCATTTGGAAACCCGTCTTTAATTTACCACCCACACATAATAAAAACAGCAGCGCTGATAATATCATGGCAAGTGTCATGAGTGATGTTGATATGTGTTGGGGTAGTGGGTGTTTTGCTACTAATAGGGATGCTGACGTTGGTGGCAGCAATCATGTTTACACCGGTGCCCACGAGGTGGGTGCTGACTCAGGTTTCAATCCCATTCCCCACCAGCCCATGATAGTAGCGGAAGAAATAGTCATGAATTACCAACTCCCCGGCCAATTAAGCGAGTCGAGCATAAAGTATCATAATACAGGTTTTAATTCCTTTCCCCATCCCAGTGCGGTAGTAGTGGAAGAAAATGAGCAGAAGGGAGATGGGGGGTCCAGCCCTGGCTCTCCTACACTAGGTGTGAGGAAGCTGGTAACATTTATCAAGTATTTGCTGTCGTCTCAGGGGGATTATCCCATAATTTTACTGTTTATGATAAATGTGCTCAGGGCACCTGCGGATGTTCGCATTATATAAGGGGTGCAGTCACGCAGCTTCTCCCTTGCCGTTTCTTTGTGGAAGCCTTCCTGCGAGGCGATAATGACCTAGACTGGGATTACGTAATGAGGGGGGTTATATTCAGCTTCAGGGTGATTAATGATGACTGCGACTGCAACTACGGCTCGAGCACGGGTGAGCTCACCCACACCGCCATGTCGGATAAACTGAGGCATGAGATAGACCTAGGCATACTCACTATCAGGGATAAACCTGAGATTTGCTCACACCCCATAGGTACGGTACCTAAGCCAGATTCAATCAGTTTCCGCATGATCATCCATTGTAGCGCCCGTAAGGAAACCTGCGTCAACCTATTCACAGACCAGTGTACCACAAAATTCGCATATAAAAGTATTGATGATATAACCAACAACATGCTGTTGGGAGAGTTCATATTGGTGGTAGATATACATGGATGCCTAGAGGGCTGTCAACATACACCCATCCAGTGCCTGCCACCAGGACCTTTCATGGCAGCTTGCCAAAGGCTCCACAACTTTCCACAACTTTCATGAGAGATAACAGATTATGTATGGGCCTCAGTTCGAGCCCTTTTGTATTTTCTAATCGGTCAGATTTTGTTGTGCGCTGCATGGTGTGTAGTGGTCACGACCGGGTCACAAACTACCTAGATGATTTTTGCACCCTAACAATGATGAAGGGGTCACAGCCCCGGCAGACCTTGTGGCCTTGCTCAGACTACTTGGCTTCTTTTTAAGTCTAAGAAAACTCACTTCCCCGAGCCCTATACACAGATTTTTAGGTATTTTGATAAATTCACAAAAAATGAATCTAAGCCTCCCCGAAGACAAACTTGATAGACTGCTACTATGTATTGACAGCCTTTATGGCCGCAAGCGCGCCACCCGTCTTGAGGTAGAACAATTGGCCGGCCTCATGTCACATTGTGCTAAAGTTGTTAGAGGAGGCCGCACTTTCACGTGGCGTATCTATGACCTCTGTGGCTCGGTCAAGCACTCCTACTCCTACTACAAGTTACACTTAAACTAGGAGTTCAAGGCCGACCTGGAGTGGTGGCTGAAGTTTGCTTCCACATTTAACGGCTCCGCAAACATTTGCCCTCGGCAATCCCAGGCGCTCTGCACATACAGTGACGCGAGCTGCTTCGGTTTTGCAGCCTTTCATGCAGGTGACTGGCTGGCAGGACAATGGAGTGGCTGCTTTTGCCACTCGGTCGGAAGCAATTTTTATTTTAATAAAGGAGTTAGGGTCTTTTAACCGCCAACTCATACCACACCTTTGTCTTATTGTCTTACCATTTACTTTTCTCCTGTTACTCTACATATCTTAATGGTAGAATTATTATATATATATGTACACATACATATATATGTATCCATATATATAGATAGATATGTGTGGTGTATAACGCATTATACGAGTATAAATGCAAAGGGAACTTATATATCCATTCCTCTGTGGCACATTGGTTGAGTCCCCCCCCCACCCCCGCCCCCCAGCTGTCGGATAATTGGTGGGTGAGCACCCCTCGCGCCACACACACTGGAGGAATTCTTTTAACATATATACATATGCATGTGTATATGTGTGTGTATGGGTGTATGTGTGTATGTGTATATGTGTGCATGTGATGAGGTGTGTAGATGTGCATATGCAATTATGCATATATGCGGATATGCATATATGCATATATGCATATATGCGTATATATGTGTATATGCTTATATGCATCTCTATGCTACACAGCTCACCCTGCCACAACCTGCTCACACCCTAACCACCACCCAGTGACTTACACCACCAGTCAATCATGTTACACAGCTCACCCTGCCACAACCTGCTCATACTACTACTACTACTACTAGAGGTATGAGTCAAAGAGAGAGAGCATTTCCCCATACCATCACCTCTGCCAATTTGGATTCCCACTGCTGTGTATAACAACTTACAGCATCATCAAAGGCCAGTTGCTCACATACCATATCTATATGGTGTGGGACATTAAAATTCCCTTGCGTCTGTAAAAGTGTAAGCTCGGGCTTTCTATCAAGAAACTGTTTAATGGTGAAAACAAGTCTATTCAGACTTATCCATGACAGGCAGTATAAATCTTCATTAAAAAGTGGCAAATACATATGACTAAGTTTGTACTATAAAAAATGTGTAGACAATGCGCCATGATAACAGCAAACAAGGTGGTTCCGGGGCGTGGCAGGCACACGTGAGGCGGCATCGGGTGGACCAGCCATGGCGCTTTGATCAGCGCGATATGGGGCTGGTGGTCTGTTATATGAGTGCTGTAAATTGGGGATAAGGTAGTGCACTGAGAGCAATCACAGAGAACGCAGCAGAAGACGCATGGACTGTGGAATGGCCAAGGGGAAGGAGTGGGTGGGGAGGGAGAAGGGGAATGGGGGATGGAAAAGGGAGGAGGGAGGAGGGAGGAGGGAGGAGGGAGGGAGGAGGGAGGAGGGAGGAGGGAGGAGGGAGGAGGGAGGAGGGAGCAGGGAGCAGGGAGCAGGGAGCAGGGAGCAGGGAGCAGGGCGGATGGGGCAGGGAGCAGGGAGCAGGGAGAAGGGGAACGGGGGTGGAGATGGGAGGAGGGAGGAGGGAGGAGGGAGGAGGGAGGAGGGAGGAGGGAGGAGGGAGGAGGGAGGAGGGAGGAGGGAGGAGGGAGGAGGGAGGTGGGAGGAGGGAGGAGGGAGGAGGGAGGAGGGAGGAGGGAGGAGGGAGGAGGGAGGGAGCAAGGAAGGGGAAGGGGAGGAATGGGAGAGACAGAGGGAGAGGAGAGGATAGGGGAGAGAAAATGGGAGGGAGGGGTCAGGGGTGGAATTGGGAGAGGCAGAGAGGGAAAGGGAATATGGGAGATAAAAGGGGAGCCGGGAAGGGGAAGTGAAGGGGAGGAATGGGAGAGACAGGGAGGTGGAGGGGATAAGGGAGAGAAAGGGAGAGAAAGGGGGGGGGGGATTATCAATGCTCAAGTTATTGGTGTGATTCAGCCAAGGTTTGAAACCGGGGGTTTGAATTCCACGACCTTCCAAAATCGGGAGATGGACGCTCAACTCATTCAGCCATCCTGTCCGGTTGAGAGTGGGAGGGATAGCTTCAATTCCACCGGAATCATTCTCTCACATGTCACCTACACATGTAACAATTCATGCCATAGTTCAACACGCTTACATATATGAGGAGTTCAGGCGCAAAACCCTGTAAACGCAAATCCAAAAATTGAGGTAAACATTGGGGTCAAACCTTCAAAACGTTAATTTTGTTCATATTCTTATATTTTTGTTCATTACTTTATAACCATATCTTTACCAGAAAAGTTGGAATTAGTGACAATTAAAATTAGCTTCACCTACAAATCTGTTACTTTAATGACATCTTTGGATTGGCGTTTACGGTGTTTTGCGCATGAACTCTTCATATGGAGAAACATTCAATGCAGGGATTTCTAGTATCGCATATCTGCAGTATTAGGTACTTTTTGTTTTGTCCATTTTTCTAAATCTTATTGGTATACAATCACCAAGTGTAGGGACCAGGATATATATATATATATATATATATATCTATGTATAGATAAAGTGTAGATATGACTGAAATACCATTGTTGTGTCATTGAAAAAATATAATTATAATATTATAATGGTAGAAGTAGTTAGTGCACATAAGCGAACAATCCTATACAGTGGACTCCATATATAATAATATCGGTATCACTCTTTACGATGGTTTGAACAAAGAACTAACATTTCTCGCCGTGAATATGGCCTATGCTGCCGACACGGCGTAAAGCAACCACCAATCAATCAATCAATCAATCTCTTTACGCAATATATAATCTATAGCTACCAAATAAAATAAAAATAAAATGTGAATACCAAAAAAGGCTTAGGTTACTGCATGCAAAGTGCAGCTTCAAAACTTCAATGTTGCATGCTAGTTTTGAGTTCTGGTGATATTCTAAAAATAATTATTTGAGCTTAATGGTTGTGAATTAGTTTACTTTCATGTGGAGTAACTTTCGGTATAAACGGCTAACTTTGGATATATTTGAAGTATAAACATGCAAAGTAAAATTGATGTACACACTGAGATGCTGACACCATAAACTTGAAGCAGTAATAGGTCCTATTACATTAAGATACATTCATAAGTCATTGGTTTGACTCAACCGGGAACCGAACTCCCGATCTCCCGCACGCGAGGCCCGCGCTCTACTGATTCGACCACTGCGGCCAGTTAGTCTCATAGATTGTGAATCTAGACAGATAATTGGGATATAGCTAAATCTCTCATTCTTCTTTTTCCATTCACAAAGTGAGAAGTATAAATGAACTGATATAGAGTGCTGGCATGATATTAAGCTAGTACTGGATACAAATAAGGAAATATAATCCAGATAGATAATCTAGACATAAGCCGTGTTTACACAGGCAATTGTGAAGCGAATTAGGCAAATCGATATATATGAAGCGATGTAGTGGCGCGTTTACACGAGCGAGTTTGAAAGTGTGTCGGTGACCCGGAACCAGCAGCCTTAGTGGTGCGCCTGTAGCCGGCAAGCACTGCTATTTGTTTATTTTACACTCGTCGATTCGACGCCAATGTAGCTGCTACATTAATATCGTGTGGAATTTAAGGTTAATTTAATTAAATGTCATTATTTGAGTATGTAATTCTGTTAAATATGATCGCATTCACTAGATTTCGGCCTAATCGGGCCCTCACACTGCCGGGCACCAGCGATTAGTTACAGCTGAGCCTGTAGCCGGCGAGCACCACTATTTTACACTATCGCCACCCGGGAACCAGCTGAATCGCTTCATCTATACTACCTGGCAAGGTGGTTTACATCTACCGATTTATATGAATCGATTCAGCCCTAAAACGCGACAGTGTCGCGTTTACACGGCAAATGTGAATCGATCTAGGCAAGTCGTTTTATATGAGGCGTTTTAAATCGCCCGTGTAAACAGGGCTATATACTCACTGTGTGGTTGGTGAAGGTACTCTGTGTTTGCATGCGATATATAAGTGAATTACCTGTAGGTGTGAAAGTAAACAACTTAAAATACAAGGGTGGGCAGTAGTCTGCACTGACCTCTAAGGCAATGAGCCACACAAACATGTAGGCATGGATAGGGTGATTGAATCGGGGAACTTCTAATGAGATAGTCTAATGGTTAGGACACTAGCCCTGGAATTTCAAGAAGTGTTGGTTTCCCCATTTGTCCAATCTCAACCCCCCCTACAACAATCCCATGCTTACCTAACAATACCTGGCCTGGCATTCTTCCCATGATGCATTTGGCGGATGCAACTGCTAAGGACAACTGCCCGAGGAAAGATGTAACATAGAGTGTGTATTGACTATGTACTGTTTTTGGTTGTAAGCCTTATTTCACTGTCTTTAATCGTAAGCCTTAATTCAATGTCTTTGATTGTAAGCCTTATTTGATTGTCTCTGATTGCAAGCCTTATCTTGCGGTCTCTGGTTGTAAGCCTTATTTCCCTGTCTTTGAGTGTAAGCCTTAATTCACTGTCTTTGATTGTAAGTCTTATTTCACTGTCGCTGATTGCAAGCCTTATCTTGCGGTCTCTGGTTGTAAGCCTTATTTCACTCTCTTTGGTTGTAAGCCTTATTAAAAATGTCTCTGGCCGTAAGCCTTATTTCAATGTCTTTGATTGTAAGCCTTATTTCACTGTCTTTGATCGTAAGCCTTAATTCACTGTCTTTGATTGTAAGTCTTATTTCACTGTCACTGATTGCAAGCCTTATCTTGTGGTCTCTGGTTGTAAGCCTTATTTCACTGTCTTTCTTTGTAAGCCTTATTTTACTATCTCTGGTTGTAAGCCTTAATTCACTGTCTTTGATTGTCAGCTTTATTTCACTGTCTCTGGTTGCAAGCCTTATCTTGTGTTCTCTGGTTGTAAGCCTTATTTCCCTGTCTTTGAGTGTAAGCCTTAATTCACTGTCTTTGATTGTAAGTCTTATTTCACTGTCGCTGATTGCAAGGCTTATCTTGCGGTCTCTGGTTGTAAGCCTTATTTCACTGTCTTTCTTTGTAAGCCTTATTAAAAATGTCTTTGGTTGTAAGCCTTATTTCAATGTATTTGGTTGTAAGCCTTATTTTACTATCTCTGGTTGTAGGCCTTAATTCACTGTCTTTGATTGTCAGTGTTATTTCACTGTCTCTGGTTGTAAGCCTTATCTTGCGGTCTCTGGTTGTAAGCGATATTTCACTATCTCTAGTTGTAAGCATTAATTTAGTATCTCTGGTTGCAATCCTTATTTCAGTGTCTCTGGTTGTAAGCCTTATTTCACTGTCTCTGGTTGTAACCCTTAATTCAGTATCTCTGGTTTCAAGCCTTATTTCACTGTGTCTGGTTGTAAGCCTTATTTTACTGTTTCTTGTTGAAAGTGTTATTACAGTGTCTCTGGTTGCAAGCCTAAGTTAACTGTCTCTGGTTGTAATCCTTATTTCATTGTCTTTGGTTGTAAGCCTTATTTCACTGTCTTTGGTCAGTGTTGGTTGTAAGCCTTAATTCACTATCTTTGATTGCAAGTGTTATTTCACTCTCTTTGGTTCTGAGCCTTGTTTCTTTGGAAACTGTTTGTTGTTGTTTTATGTCCTAGCAACAGCTAAGGTCATATCAGGATGGGTACCGACTTGTGACAGTGCGCACTCATGGCAACTTTATAATGCCTCCCCTCTGGGAGACCAGGCCGCCAGCACCATGACCTGATATCTCACTCAGTCACATTATCCTGATACTGAGCCAACCAGTCCTTGCTCTGTCCTAATAATGCTGAGCGCCTGCCTAGGAAGCAACAAATATAAATTTTTAGGTCATTGGTTTGACTCGACCAGGTTTAGAACCCACGATCCCATGGTCTACCAACACGGGAGATGGACATTCTAACTCATTCCGCCATCCCGTCTGGTTCTCTTTGGAAACTGAGCCATGACTAAAAGTGCAAACCATCGAACTATGTAACTTGACCTTCTGCGACCAGATAAGAACCAATATTTTCAGTGTGATATTGGAAATGCAACATGAACAAATCTGAGCTTAACACTTCAATCGCGCATCTACTACAGGGCCAACTATGAGATTTTTACAACAGATACAATACAACAGATTAATATGTTAATTTATTCACCCTATTTTGGTTTCAAAGACTGGTAAGTAATTTACCAGTGTTGTCCCCATTAACAAATCTGTTTCTTCAACGAAAGTGGGGAACAAAATAACCAAGTAGTAATAGCCGTTTCCCTGTGCAATACAAATTCCAAGCAATATGCCGCACCTGCCTCTGGCGGAAGTAGGTTTTGTCACCTTGTGTGATGTCTCCTGGGAGAAGCCAGAGCCACCTGGCGCGTAATCGCTTAATCAACTCGGGTCACCCGAGCCACTTTTTGGCACATGCACACATCCTGCAGACCCGGGGTCTAATAATCAAATACGCTTCTCCATGCCCGGGGTGAAAAAAATGGTGGCTTAATCCAAAATGTAAATTTTTTTTTAAATAACCAATATAACTACAGCAAAATAGCATTTAAAGTATTTCATGATTGCATAGTTTAGTTATATTTCCATTTAATTAATCTGGGTTATTACCAAAAAAAACACATGTAGGACTGGTACTGGTAGCAGTTATCCTGCAGGACGATACCAGCGCAAATGTGACATCATCGTTCCTAGCCACCCCCAGCCAGGACGTGGGTTACTGGGGTCGTCCTTTTTGCACACCGCACATGTTTTTGTCAACTCCACTCTGCCGGGTCGTGTTAATCGAATACGACCCTGGTGGCGCTTTCTGGAACCAAAGCTTCAATTGTGGTTCAATAGCGGAGTGTCGGCGAAGATAATTTTGTTGCAAACACTGCATGTGGTCCACAGGGAATTCACTGCCTAGTTCATACCCAACACTCATGTGAACATTACACAGATGAGATAACACTTCTATTGTATTCTATGATTACAAATTAATGGAAAAGATAAAACCTCATTGATCTTTATATATATATACAGTAAAACCTCTCTAATTCGACCGACCTTGGGACCGACTTTAAGTGGTCCATTTAGGGAGGTGGTCGGTTTATGGAGTTGAAATATGGTTACAATGGTATTTTCGGGACCCAAATAGAGCGATCGATATAGGGGAATGGTCGATCTGTGGAGGTGGTTGGTTAGAGAGGTTTTACTGTATATATTATTTTTGTAGGAGGGAGGTGTAGTCTCTTTCATGCCTCAGAAATTGCTGGTTGGTTGCTGGAATTTTACGTCCTGGCAACATCTAAGGTAATACCAGGACGATTACCGACTTGTGTCAGTGTGCACTAAAGGCGACTTTATAGTGCTGCCCCAATGACAGACCAGGCCACCAGCACCATGACCTGATCTCCCACTCAGTCACATTTTCCTGACACAGGGCCAACCAGTCCTTGCCCTATCCTAATAATGCTGAGCGCCTGGCTAGGAAGTCACAAGTATCAATTTTTAAATCATTGGTTTGACTCGACCAGGTTTCGAACCCGTGCAGGATCTACCAAAACGGGAGACGGACGATCAACTCATTCGGCCATCCCATCTCAGAAATTGCTGGTTACCTGCTAGTAGTCCCATCTGAGTAGAACCTAAATAGGACGTGGGTGGCGCCACCTGGTGGCGGTTTGCGGAAGCGGGCTGGGAGAGGGGTGGGGGGTGGGAGGTCGGTGAGAGGGAGCTTGTGTGTTACTGGCACTTCACTGTGAGACTACCCACAGGTGCCAATAGCACACCAACTTGAATGGCAGTTCCCGTGTCCGCCGCCAGGGGAGAGAAGTGCCGCTTGGCTCCACCCAAATCCACCCAAATCCAAAGTGCGGATGGGTCACATAAAGCCGCATGGTTGCCCGGATACTGCCTTACGCAGGCGATGTATGGTTGGTTGGTTGATGGAGTTCTACATCCTGGCAACATCTAAGGTCATATGAGGATGGGGACGATGAATGGTGGTGCCAGTGAATATTAGGAAATAATTCATTAGTTACGACAAATGGCTACAGGCCAGAACTGCCCATGATAGTACTGTGTTGGTATAGCCATACATCCCAAACAATAGGGCACCTCCAGTCAACCATGGAGGTATATGCTGGTATGTGGCCCACTCACATACTTCCACTTGCCACTGGGGAAGGAAGTCCTATGGGGACTGTTGTACATCATTTAGATATATTCTTGTATACAAATATGTATTTGCATAATATATAATTCACTGTGATTATAGATCTTATGCATAATCACCATGTATATGGCTTTTCGTGCTGATACATAAACAAAACATTAGCTTAAATATTATAGTATTTTTATTTGATTTATTTTATTTTGGTTATTATACAGACCTTTTTAAATGTGATGAAGTGTTTATTAATATATGTATATGTATACATATATGTACATACATACAAGTATACTGCAAGGCAGGGGCGTCAAACTCCTCAGGGAGTTTGACGCCCCTGCCTTGCAGAGTTGTAAACCACTGCCTTGTAGTACAGGTCCTTGACAGAACCGAAGGCTAAGGGAGCAAACCCTAAACAGAAAACCATGTCACTGTGGCAGCATTAAGGGTGGTTGATGTATGGAACTCCCAACATCTCCCGACCAGCCACTGCAGGGACAAATAGTTTTGCGCCTGTCTTGACATGTTCTTGCCGGTGTGAAACCTCTATTTGCTCCCCGAGAGAGTGCCGCTGGTAACTTGCAAAAGCCAGCAGCACTTCAACACTTTTGCAGGCAGCTTTCATGAAATGTCAGGCTAACCTGGAAGGACAAAGTGACGAATAAGGAAATACTCGAACGGATGGGGCTGCCCTCTATGGAAGATCTTCTGATCAAAAAGAATCTCCGGTGGACTGGACACCTCATGAGGATGTCATCAGACAGGCTACCAAAGCAGATCCTCTATTCTCAACTGTCTTCTGGCTACAGAAAGAGAGGGTGCCCCCGTCTCCGGTTCAGGGATACCATCAAGAGAAACCTGAAGCTGAGAGACATTAAGACCGACTCATGGATGCAACTCTCACAGCAGAGAGATAAATGGAGAGCGGCAGTCAAGTAATGAAAGCAGTCTTTGTCGCATCGCGACTGACAGCATGATGATGATGATGACATACATACACATATGTACATATATATATATATGCATGTACACACATACATGTACATAAATGTTATACATATATATACATTCTTAATTATTACTTTCCATTTCTATTCACATCATAGAAGTGTATATGTATATGTATTTGTAAAACATTCATAATAGATATAGGGGGTTAGGGGCGGCGGATTGGGTGGGGGAGGGGAGACGGCAGCCTCTCGGCTCCGGTGTAGGACGTTCAAAACACTATCCCGTTCAAAACACTACGGTCGTGTTTTGAACCCAAGTCCAAAAGACTACCCCTACGTACGTTCAAAACACTACCCAAGTTCAAAATACTATCATCACATGGCAGCACCACGTATTACTAGTATACGCTGAGGGTGCTGTGGCGTCTGCACCACATATTACCATTAGTATACGCTGGTAGTGCTGGGGTGTTTAACAACATATAAGTATATGCTGGTAGTGCTGCAGCATTTAACAACGTATTATTAGTATACGCTGATAGCGCTGCAGCTTCTGTATCACTATTAATATATGCTGATAGTGCTGTGGCATTTAGCAATGTATTAGTATACGCTGATAGTGCTGCGACGTTTAACAATGTATTAGTTAGTATACCCTGATAGTGCTGAACCATTTAACAACATATTAGTATACTGTGACATTGCTTCAACGTTTAACAATGTATTAGTATACGCTGATAGTGCTGTGGCGTTTATAAATATATTAATGTATTAGTACATGATGATAGTGCTGTGACATTTAACAAGATATTAGTATACGCTGATAGTGCTGCCGTGTTTAACAACATATTAGTACACGCTGATAGTGCAGCCACGTTAAGCAACGTATTAGTATACGCTGATAGTGCTGCAGCATTTAACAACGTATTAGTTACACTGATAGTGCTGCTGCATTTAAAACGTATTAGTAAACGCTGATAGTTATGTGGCGTTTCAAAGGGCTTCCCTTCAAATAATATAAATATAAATAAAAAGTGATAAGCAGCAATAAAATAAATAAAATATAAATGCAATAATAATATTTAAGGTACGTTTTCCTTAATGTTGCTGTACCAGCAAGAAAAACCATATTTGTGGTGATTATGCATTAGATCCATAATCACAGTGACTTATATATTATGCATATATATATTGTATTTGTATACAAAATAAATATCTAAATGATCTACAACAGTCCCCACAGGACCTCCTCCCCCAGTGGCAAGTGGAAGTATGTGAGTGGGCCACAGACCAGCATATACCCCATGGTTGACTGGAGGTTCCTCTATTGTTTGGGATTTATGGCTATACCAACACAGTACTATCATGGGCAGTTCTGGCCTGTAGCCATTTGATGTAACTAATGAATTATTTCCTAATATTCACTGCTAATTTACTCAATCCGGTCCTGACTAAATGTCCTGGAAATATTCAGGAAATTAGATATAATTTGTTGCTTTCTAGTCATCTATTCCAATATGGAAATATCCCAAAACTCAGTGTGTCACAGCCAAAACTGTCAAACTGCACATTAATCTTATATAAAATTCGACGTTGGTAATTAACTCGGTGGTCGAATGACCACCATAGCTAATACGAGGTAAGCTCTCCAACCTGTTCAAATCCTTTGGGTCGGTAAAAGTGTAGGCTCGGAGCCTTCCATCGGCCAACTGTCGAATGGTGAAAACAAGTCTATCCATGATAGTCAGTATAAATCTCCAAGAAAAAAAGGCAGATTAATGCCGAGTCAAAATAATGACTTACAACATTCATAGTTGTCAGTACCTAGCCGGGTGCTCAACATTACTACGATAGGGCAAGGACGGGTGTACTCAGTATATAACCGAGAGGGATATGGGGTCATGGTGCAAGCAGCTTGGTCTCCGAGTGGGGCAGCACTATATATTATAAGTCACCACGAGTGTGCATTGTCACCCAGTCAGTACCTGTCCTGATATACAACATGGATGTTGCTAGGACGTAAACCCCAAATAAACAAACAAGGGAAGTGAGTGCACACCTCATTGGGTCACGTGGTAAAGGTTGGCCAATCACAAGGGTCGCTGAACCAGACATCACTTTACCGCTCTCACACTAGATTTAGATTACAATACAGTTTCATAAGAAGAAATGACATGCTAGATAATATGCATAGAAGAACCTGCATTTTCTAATTCCGAAAAAGAAAGCACTAATTTTGGTGATCATGTGTAATCTGGACAGAGATACTTGCCATCATCTCCTTTACATTACTGCTGCATAATTTGACGAAAGCATAAATATCGAACAGGAAGTTGGTCATTTTTGCATTAAAATTACACTTTCTTCTTCTTCTTGTTCATATTTTCCCAATTATCTTGACAGATAGTGGACCCATATTCAGTTAGCTTACATTACAATACGTCAGATGACATACTGAACATATCTTATATTTTATAAGAGAGTGCATGTGCCTCAGACCAGCCAATTATAAGTCATGGCTAAATTGATGAAATGTGCTACAAATTGGTACCCATTTTCATTTAATGGCTGTCAACATTGGTTTAGCTGTGGAATTGAGATGTCCAGCACATTTCTTTTCATACATGCAATATATAGGGCTAACTGAAAAATATTGTGGGGTCTTGCCCTCCTTTGTAGTCGTCAAATTTTATCTGGGTCTAGACTAAAAGTTTGGTAAACCCAAAGCACTTAGCTAGACTTGATCCTACATCTCTAACCTAGGTCAAAGACCCTATAAAATTAAGACGGCTCACTCCCTATCTCTGCTATGGTAATGTAAATATTGCAGTGCCACCTAGTGGTGGGTTTGATCAGCCCGGATGCTGGTTGGTGTTTCACATGTAAACACATACAATTATATTATACATGAGATAGGTAAGTATGAATACACATCGATATGAAATTGCTATGAACAAATACACATCATCAGATCATCATCATCATCACCATCATCACACATCTTTCACATTCATATATACATTTATACATATAATATAGGACCTGTTTAACCAAGAGAACAGCCAGCGCACCAAGTGGTGGGTTTGATCATTTTGATTACACAGTAGTGGCTGAGTGAGCCATCTTAGTATTATAGGGTCTTTGCTTAGGTACAGGTGCACACATTGAACATTTATTGAAGTTTTGTGTTGCTCTGCTATACTAGTATTATGGTCGTAAACCAGCAAAAGAAACATGTCTCATGAATTTTGGTGTGCACATCAACATTCATTTTTTAACTTTTTCTTTCTTCATTTACATCCAAAATTAACCCTTAAAATTATGCGTTTCTTCAAAAGTAAAAGCAAAGTAGATTCATAATGATCTAAAAAAAATATGACAAAAACTAAAAACCATCTAATCCTGCGTCTTTACTTGGCTCGTTCAATCACCAACCCAATGGGGACCTTTCAGTTTGCATGAGTCTCTCGTCAGATGGTGCACTATGCCGGTCTCTGTAATCCTTTGGTTGGATAGACTATTACAAGCAGTTCCTTCTACTAGCAAGTGTCTGTAAATAAGAGGGGGTGTAGTGGGGATTGAGGGGGTGTAGTTGGGTTGAGGTGTGTATGGTGGGTGTATGGTGGGGGCATATGTTTTTGTGGTGGGTGTGTAAGGGGGTGTGGTGGAGGTGTCGGGGTGTGGTGAGGATTGTCGTGGGGGTTGGGGGGATTTAGGCATATGTGGTGGGGGTGTAGGGGTGTGTATGGTGGGGTGGGGGGTGGTTGGGGTGTAGCTGTGTATGGTGGATGTGTGGGGGGTGTATGTTTGTTTGATGGAGGTGTAGGGGTGTGGTGAGGATTTTGGTGTGTGTGGATTTAGGGGTGTGTGGTGGGGGTGTAGGGGTGTGTGGTGAGTGGGTACGGAGTGGTTGGTGTGTAGGTGTGCATGGTGGGTGGGTGGTAGGAGCATATGTTTGTGTGGTGTGTGTGTTGTGGAGGTGCAGGGGTGTGGTGAGGATTTTGGTGTGTGTGGTGGGGGTGTATGGGGATTTATGGGTGTGTGGTGGGGGTGTAGGGGTGTGTGGTGAGTGGGTATGCTGGGGTGGGCGTTGTGGGGTGTAGATATGTAGGGATGTGGGGATGTGGTTGGGGTGTATGTGTGTGTGGTGGATGTTGACAGCATGTGTGGTGGGGGTGTAGCTGGTTTGTGGTGGAGGTGTAGGGGTGTCTTGCAGAGCGGCATCTCACAATCTTTAGCATCCCTAAACCCAAACACACACCTACACCCCCACCACAGCCCTAAACCCCCATGACATACCCCATGACACACACCTATACCCCCTACATCCCAGAACACACACCTATACCCCCAGTACCCCTTACAACCGCACCACACACCTAAACCCCCACTACACACTTACACCCCCACCACACACCTCCACCCTCACCACACACACCACACCTACACCACACACACACCTAGCCCCTCACCACAGACACACCTACACCCTCACCACATATGCATACCCCTCAATCACACACACCTACACCCTCACCACACACACCACACCTACACCACCCACACACACACCTACACCGTCACCATAGACACACACCTACACCCCTCAACCAACATCACACGTAAACTCCTATCCAATACACACCACACCTACACTCCCACCACACATCACCACCCCACATCACACACAACTACACCACCAACCACGCCACCCACATACCTACACCCCCACCACATCCCTAAACCACCACCACATCCCTACACTCGCACTACACACCTACACCCCCACCACACACCTACACCCCCACCACACACCTACACCCTCACCATACACACCACACCTACACCACACACACACACCTACACCCTCACCATAGACACACCTACACCCTCACCAAACACACGTACTCCTCAATCACACACACCTACACTCCCACCACACACCACCACCACCACACACCTACACCACCAACCATGCACCACATACCTACACCCCCACCACATCCCTAAACCACCACCACATACCTACACTCCCACTACACACCTACACCCCCACCACACACCTACACCCCCACCACACACCTACACCCTCACCATACACACCACACCTACACCACACACACACCTACACCCTCACCATAGACACACCTACACCCTCACCAAACACACGTACTCCTCAATCACACACACCTACACTCCCACCACACACCACCACCACCACACACCTACACCACCAACCATGCACCACATACCTACACCCCCACCACATCCCTAAACCACCACCACATACCTACACTCCCACTACACACCTACACCCCCACCACACACCTACACCCCCACCACACCTCTAAACCCTCACCACACACCTACACCCCCACCACACACCTACACCCCCACCACACCTCTAAACCCTCACCACACACCTACACCCCCACCACACACCTACACCCCACCACACCCCTAAACCCTCACCACACACCTACACCCCACCACACACACCATGCACCTACACCCCCACCACATCCCTAAACCACCACCACACACCTACACCCCCACAACACCCTAACCACACACGTACACGCCCACCACGTCCCTAAACCCCCACCACACACTTAAACCCCTACCACACACCTACACCCGCACCACACCCCTAAACCCTCACCACACACTTACACCCCCACCACACACACCTACACCCCCACCACACACATACCTACAGCCCACCACATCCCTAAACCACCACCACACATCACCAGCCCCACCACACACCTACACCACCAACACACACACACACCTACAGCCCACCACATCCCTAAACCACCACCACACATCACCAGCCCCACCACACACCTACACCACCAACACACACACACACCTACACCCTTCTAACCAACCATGATGGCCGACTTGGACCAGGAACGGGTGCTGCCACCAAGTGTATAGCGAGAGAAATGGCTCATGAAAGCTACCCATTCCCATGTGACTCACTACCTGCCCACTTGACCCGTCTTGTGACCATCACTCTTCCAGTCCCCCTCATTGGGACACTATGCTGCTGTCACTGCAACACGATATCCCACTCACTGAACCAAGACAGTCGCTGCCCTACCCCAGTACTACCGTGCTGTAAAAATGTATGGATTTTCGTTTCGGAATTATATATTGGTGGAGAGCATTACTATTCTCGGGTGACGGAGTGCGGACTAAGGTTATGTAACAGATAAGCAATGGGTGCCCCACTCGCTGTGTGACATCAGAGACTATGTGAAAATATGATAACACATAGTGTCTGAGATTATGACGTGATGTTCATATGTAAGAGACAGTTAATGTTTAGTGAAATGTTCCCTCTATGCACCAGTAAGAGTGCAAGTGGAGGGGAAGGACATTTTTAATATATGTTTCTTGTAACTGTCTGCAACTACGTGTTACCACAGGGCCGATGGGCAAGCACACCCATACATTATGGACACCACCTGCAGCTGGGGTTGAGTGACAGCTGCCCCTATTAGGGTGTCGCCCCCCCCCCCACCCCCCCCACCAGGCTGTAGAGGGTGTCTGATTGGCTGGCTGTTGGAGGCCCAGTCACCTGCACCCCTTGCACCTGACACACATACCTCATGCTGATATATATTATTCTTCATTCACTTCTGGAGACACAATTGAAGGGGAGACACTCTTGAAGGGAGGCACTCTTGAGGGAGACTCTGAGCTAGGCACTCTAGCAGGATACACTCTTCTCTTGTCCAGGAACCCATACACTCTGTCTGAGGCTCCACTTTCTAGACACAAACTAGCAGCAGCTATTCAAAAGGCACTGAGCTGTGTGCAACAACCATGGGACTCCGGTTCAATGGGCTGTAGGCACTGATTTCCCAGTGGGGCAGCATTATAAAGTCGCCATGAGTGTGCATTCTTACGAGTCAGTACCTGTCCTAATATGACCTTAGGTGTTGCCAGGATGTAAAACTCCAACAACCAACAACCAACTCCTACAGGTGACACCTCTCTGCACCAATGGTGCTCGCGGCCATATTGGTAATGAGGGTAGGATGGTGGTAGTTGTGGTGGTGGTGGTAGTTGTGGTGGTAGCCATTTCAACAGGGCCAATTGGTGTGCCCGGATTCGAAGGTCAAGGCCGAAGAAAGCCCTCAAGAAGGAAGGCCGGCGGCGCTATCGATCTCCACTTCACTCTTCCCCCCTCCACCCCGAGGTTTAAACCCTATGTCCGGTAGGCGGGGATTTACAAACAAAACCGCCCAGCCAGTGCCGCGCATTTAATACAGAACCAGGCTTTTTGCTTTCAAAGAAGAAAAGAAATGCTGCTAATACTAAACAATGAAGAAGATGCTAGTGAACTGTTCAATTCGAAAAGAAGACAAAGAATAAAGGAAACCCCTTCCTTCCCATGTACATACGAAAAGTTACGGCTTCCCATGTTGAAGGTCACGAGTTTGAAACCTGGCCGAGTTAATCCAATGACTTACAACATTGATACTTGTCGCTACATAGCCTGGCACTTGACATTACTAGGATAGGAAAAAGGATGGGTTAGCTCAGTATCAGGATAATGTGACCGAGTGGAATATCGGGTCATGGGAGCATGGCAGCGTGATCTCCCAGTGGGGCAGCACTATAAAATCATCATGCGTGTGCACTGTCACAAGTCGATACCTGTCCTGATATGACTATGGATAGTTGGTTGGTTGTTGGAGTTTTATGTCCTAGCAACATCTAATGTCATTTCAGGACGGAATATGACTATGAATGTTTCTAGAATGTAAAACCCCAACAAACAAACAGACATAAATGCAAAATGTGCATAATACTCAGTGCTAGGGCTCAAGTTATCTGGAGTCACAGCTCCATTCATTTTATAAATGCAACAAACCTATGTCTGAATCTTAAATTATATTACTCACGTAAATGACTAAAGGCCCAGTCAGACCTTACCGGACTGAGTACCGGACACCACCGGACAAAGAATTTTCTAGTCCGGTGGTGTTCGCTATCAAAATATACCGAAATGTGTCAAAAATGTTGCAAACGCCGTCGGACGAAACGGATGTTAAACGGACGCTAAACGGACGCTAAACGGACAAGGACTGTACATTAACGAATATCCACCGGACGAAAACCGAATGTCAAACGGACATACCGGATTGTTCACGGACACGCTGAAAACATATACTGACCGAATTTCCACAATAAAACAAAAAACGAAAAAAAACACCCCAAAACACCATCAACGGACTTTGCAGGAAGCAAACCGGAGACGTAATGGATGGGTAACGGACATGAACCAGAAAAAACAGACTAAACGGACTTAAAACGGACTTAAAACGGACACCAACCATACACCTCCGTCCGGCGGTGTCTGGTATAAGTTTTGTGCATTTTCAAAACTTGCTACAGTATACACCGGACACCACCAGACACAAAACAGACACGCTGGATGCCAACCGTATATAAACCATACATTGCCGTATTTCACCGGAGAGTGTCCAGTTTCTGTACAGTTCCTCAATCCGGTGAGATCTGACTGGGGCTTCACAGTAACACACACTGTGACTATAATATCGGTGCCATAGACCTAGACACAAATAACTTTCTCTAGCGAATAAAATATCACTTGCCAAATTTCAACAAATATTGCAAAACATTCATATTGATCTGGATGGCCGTATGGCTGTGGGGGCGGGGTTCTAATCCCGGGGGAGTCAAATCACTGCCTTGTCTGGGATTGGATAATGAGCAGGACCAATTATCCTGACTTGAAAATTCCCCAGCTCAATGAATAGATTTAATACCCCTGTCACACTACGACGTAACGAGCCAACGTGAGCCTAACATGATCATTTTTCGTCATTACGTTGCCGTACGTTGGGTTACGTTATGATGACGTCATAATGACGTTAGAGTGACGTCGAGCTACGTCATGTTACGTCGTGTTACGTCGGCGCGCGTCGAGGTTTTGAACCTGTTCAAAACTTTCGACGTATCTCGACGTGACGCCGTCACGTCGGGATGACGTGAGAATGACGTTAGGTAGACGTTCCGCGATCGTTATAGCAGCGTAAATGACGTTAGAGTCACGTTATGTCACGTCAGACCGACGGCCCGGGTGGGAGCAACGTGTGGGCCGCGTTTTGCACGTTACGGTCACGTCACGGTCACGTTACGGTCATGTTACGGTCACGTTACAGTCACGTTACGGTCACGTTATGGTCACGGTTACGGTCACGGTTACGGTCACGTTACGGTCACGTTACGGTCACGTTACGGTCACGTTACGGTCATGTTATGGTCACGTTACGGTCACGTTACGGTCACATTACGGTCACGTTACGGTCACGTTACGGTCACGTTACGGTCACGTCAACTACGCGGCATTCACGTCCACAATTTGCATATTACGCCGATAACTTCGACGTGATATCATTATTTTCACGTTGTGCTTACGCTGACGTAGTCACGTCGTAGTGTGACAGGGGCACCGACAATAAACACAATGATTGGTGAGTGTTGAGAAGGTTAGTGGTGTTCTCTGTGGCGGAGTGGTTAGAGTGTCTGACTTTTTTCTAGGTCGGACTCCTAATCTGAAGGTCAGTGGTTCGATTCCCTGTACCCTCACCTCTGCCAATTTGGATTTCCACCGCTGTGTATAACTTACAGCATCATCAAAGGCCAGTTGCTCTCATACCATGTCTATGTGGTGTGGGAGGTTAAAAATCCCTTGGGTCGGTAAAGGTGTAGGCTCGGGCTTTCTATCGACAAACTGTCTAATGGTGAAAACAAGCCTATTCAGGCTTATCCATGATAGGCAGTATAAATCTTCAAGAAAAAAAAAAGAAGAAAAAATTTCATAATTGGAGAGACTATGCATGGATATCTGAGCTAGCCATCTGTGGTGGCTAATGGGTGTGGTGGTTGTCATAGTGACCACCACCGGCCGCACCCTGTAGTAGAATAGATACGGGATCTGATTACCTTGGTTTGATTTATTGGGAGTTTAGACCCTAGCAACATCAAAGGTTACTTAAAGATGGGATCAGCTTGCGAAAGTACGCACTCATGGCGACTTTAAAGTTTCTGTAAAAAGATTTCCAATCTTTGATTTGTTTTTACTCATAGCTGAACATTTGAATGCATGAATCCCATTGATTGTAGAGTGGTTTGAGCGGACGGCATTTGGTGTCAGCAGACGAAACCGATCTGAGCAGACATTTGGCTTGACCAGATGAAACTGATCTGGACAGATGCAATCTGATATGAGCAACAACATTTGGTCTGAGCAGACGACATTTGGTCTGAGCAAACAACATCTAGTCTGAACAAAAGAAGCTGATCTGAGCAGATGCCACTTGGTCTAAGCAGACAACATTTGATCTGAACAGACGACATTTGCTGTTAACAGACAACATTTGGTCTGAACAGACAATAGCTGATCGGAACAGACACCATCTGGTCTGAACAGACAACATTTGGTCTGAGCAGATGACATTTAGTCTGAGCAGACACTATCTGATCTGAGCAGACGACATTTGCTGTGAACAGACATCTACCCCAAACAGAAGACATCTGACTTGAGCAGACGCTGAAAACAAAATCAATCAGTGATTCGCATAAACAGCGCCGTAATGGTGGCGGAGGAGATGGCACCTTGTACTTTATCAGTAATGTTTTCATTCCATTATTTCAGCCGTTCGAGTGGATTAAGGACGTACAACACTCACCGGTTATTGCTACCAATTCACACCTTTCCCTTCTCTCCCCACCTCCCTCCGTCTCCCCCCTCCCCCTTATTATCCGGCGGCTCTTATCACTTTCACATCCTCCTGAATATGCTTAAATAAACATCCTAACCACATCAGGTTTCTTGGCCTACATGCATATGCAATCACAGTCAACAAAGCCAGCAACGATAGGCGACTTGTCGCCAATCGGAAGACCAGCGTCTGTTTTATTGGTTGGGAATCTTTATCAGTGAATGCGGAGGGAATCGAAAACGAGGCCGGATTTAGTAGTTTGTTTTATTACTACGCAGCCATCGTTAGAAATTGCGATGTGGGATTCTTTTGTGCCCTCTTCTCCACCTTAAAAGACCATCAATGATCAAATTTGATAGCAGTTCCTAGATAATTAATTCATTAATTATCCACGCTTTGTATCATATGGGTGAACTCCTGAAGCTATCGATGCATTCCAAACTGGTGGCAGGATAATGTGACTGAGTGGGATATCGGGTCATGGTGCCAGCGGCCTGATTTCCCAATGGGGTAGCACCATGAAGTCGGCATTAGTGCGCACTGTCACAAGTCGGTACCCGTCCTGAAATGACCTTAGATGTTGCCAGGATGTAAAACTCCAACATTTATTTGAACCCCATTTAACGCCCATCTCCGCTATATTTGTCCGTTATGAAATGCATCACTTGCAGAAAACAGAAAATACCCCTCAATTAACACTGTTCATGTTAGAAATAGTCAATTCACTTTCTCCATTCCCTCCTGCAATACAACAGTGTTCATATCAGAAACTTCTCAAAATGTCCCAAAGGCCAGTGTTTCATCATTCACGCCTGTTCTATTCAAGGGAATAAATCTGTGACCGATACAAGCAAAATACAAAAATCAACCAAGGGAAATATGGAGAGTGGTGACTTTGAGAATTCGGTCTTACGTGTTCACATGGGGCCGATTATCGACGTTTACATTGGGCCGATTGTCGGCGTTCACATTGTGCCGATTGTCGGCGCCACAGACTGGCGGGAGGACAGGCACTTACGGGTTCACACCTGACTGGCTTCTTTCATCCTGCCGACCGGAGGAATTTGATAAGGCAGAGTTAGTTATATTTGAAGTAATTTACTGGTTGTTAGCTTTGAACGAAGAGGTTAAACCATTGCACTCTTCTCTGACTGCACAGAGAGGGCTCTGACTGAACACAACGGGCTTTAACTACACACGGAGGGCTCTGACTACACACAAAGGGCTTTAACTACACACAGAGGGTTCTGACTACACACATAGGCCTCTGACAGCACACATAGATCGTTAACTGCAGATAGAGGGCTCTGACAACACGCAGAGGGCTCTGACTGCACGCAGAGGGCTTTAAGTGTATGCAGATGGGTCTGACTGCACACATAGGGCTATCATTTTTCAGGAGGGCTTTAACTACACACAAAGGCTTTAACTGCATACAGAGGGCTTTAAGTGTACACGGAGGGCTCTGACTGCACACATAGGGATTTAACTACACACAGAGAGCCTTGACTGCACACATAGGGCTTTAGCTACACACAGAGTATTTGACTACACAAAGGCTTTGACTACACACAGAGGGCTCTGACTGCACACAGAGGGCTCTGACTGCACAGAGAGGGCTTTAGCTACACTCAAACGGCTTTAACTGTACACAGAGGGCTCTGACTGCACACAGAGGGATTTAACTACATACATAGGGCTTTAACTGCACACAGAGGGCTTTAACTGTACACAGGGCTCTGACTGCACACAGAGGGATTTAACTACATAATAGGCTTTGATTGCACACAGAAGGCTTTAACTGCACACAGAGGGCTTTAACTGCACTCAGGGGGCTTTAACTACACTCAGAGGGCTTTAGCTACAAACAGAGGGCTCTGACTGCACACAGAGGGATTTAACTACACACATAGGGCTTTAACTGCACACAAAGGGCTTTAACTGTACAGAGGGCTCTGACTGCACACAGAGGGATTTAACTACATACATAGGCTTTGACTGCACACATAAGGCTTTAACTACACTCAGAGGGCTTTAGCTACAAACAGAGGGCTCTGACTGCACACAGAGGGATTTAACTACACACATAGGGCTTCAACTGCACACAAAGGGCTTTAACTGTACACAGAGGGCTCTGACTGCACACAGAAGGATTTAACTACATACATAGGGCTTTAACTGCACACAAAGGGCTTTAACTGCACACAGAAGGCTTTAACTACACTCAGAGGGCTTTAGCTACAAACAGAGGGCTCTGACTGCACACAGAGAGTTTTGGCAGCAACCAGAGTGAGGGATCTGTACCATTTATAAACATTCATTGAATGTATTGCATTTAGTGGTCATCCAATGGCCTTTGTATACAAACTCGATACTGGCTTCTGATGTCATTTCGCAACCCGAGTTTCAACTCACTGCGCATGCTCCGTGGAAACGATCAACCGTTAATGTATCTGTGGAAGTGCCCCGAAGGAAAGAGACTATCAGAGCGCGCCCAATGTCCGACACTAATAGGGCCCAACACAGGAAGCTACCTCAGCCAATTTGCGACGACAGGTTATATATCTAACCTTCCAGTGCTAGACACCGATAGCACTTGTGTGGTTCATTTGTCTCCACCAGAGGGGCCAGATCCGCAACCTCAAGCCGATCATAAAAACACGAGGAGTGGCACCACACAATTGTTGCCAGGCGAGAGTTCTCCCTAGGTTTTAAAGAAAGAAATGTTGTGAAGATTTATTCTGCCTATCATGGATAAGTCTGAATAGACTTGTTTTCACCATTAGACAGTTTGTTGATAGAAAGCCCGAGCCCACACCTTTACCGGGCCAAGGGATTTTTAACATCCCACACCACATGGACATGGTGTGAGAGCAACTGGCCTTTGTTGACGCTGTAAGTTATACACAGCAGTAGAAATCCAAATTGGCAGAGGTTGTGGCACGGGGAATCGAACCAGTGATCTTCAGATTAGGACTCCGACCTAGAAAAAAGTCAGACACTCTAACCACTCTGCCACAGAGGTTTTGTTCTATTTTAGTTTTTTTTTTAAATGTTGACATCTGCAGTTCTTGTGATTTGGTAAAGAACGAAAAGGTGAAGTAGTGTACTTAGCAAAAGACTTTTTTTTAAGAACCGGAAGTGGTCCCTAGGCCCTGCCCTACAAGAAATAAAACAAGTAAAGGAAGCAGGCAGAAAAAGTGTGCACGTCACCAGCTCACCGAGAAGCGAGAAAACATTGGCAATCCAGGGACGGTAGAAGTAAAGGTGTGAAAGCCCGATGGCCAATCGGGTGTGATAGATGGTGGACTCATCCATCCACATGAAGCAGAGTCCAAGGCGCAGTGGGCAGGGGTGGAGGTATGTCACTACCAGCGAATCACACGCAATGCTAAAATTGTGCCCAATTCATGCATAGGGTTTGAACAGTGCAGGTATTCGCTATGAAGTTAGGTCCAACTTTTTAAGATTACCTCCAGTAGACTTTGTTTTGTTTGCTTATTTTTTTCAACGACGCCTCAGCACAAAAAATAAACATCGGCAGGATATTAATCAGATAACTCAATCGCATTTCCCACAACAATAACAAAATGCCAAAGGAAATGAATTCATTCGAGAAGAACTAAATATTACCGCAATTTTGCCAACAATCCTTGAGAATGTGACAAGTTTTAATTAAATAGTTCCAGCATTAAGAGTGGTAGGTTTCAAGAGAAGCAGCGGTATCTGAGGCTTGGGTGGCGCCAGCTGGTGAACAACAGTAGAGTCCATAGGTTGACAGCGCCAATTCAACCAAGCGGCGGCTCAAGGAACTAGGGAATACCCAGACCGGAGAGTGACTGGGTCGGCTGGCTAGTGGCGACGGCGGAAGGGGCATGAAAGCCGGCGGACCAATCAGAGCGGAGGAAGAGTCTGACAGCGCCCGGGGTGGGTAGCGGCCGAATCACCCGTAAGTCGGAATTTGTGTACAGCTTACGGGACTTAGTATCTGACTTGTTCAATAATTTCCCCGATTTACTGTATTTCAACATGATTCGGAGACTTGATTATATGTGAGGTAATACTTATAATTGTCTGATAATTGAATAAATGTTTTTGAAAAACCAGTGGTGGCCCCTACCTGGTGTTATTAATATTGCTGCTTTACCCCATATATATAAAGAAGTCGGCTTTACCCCACATATACATCGGTTGGTTATTGGAGTTTTACATCCTGGCAACATCTAAGGTCATATACGGATGGGTACCCACTTGTAGGCCTAACAGTGCGCATTCATGGCGACTTTTTAATGCTGCCCGACTGGGAGACCAGCCCACCAGCAACATGACCTGATATCCCCCTCAGTCATATTATCCTGACATTGAGCCAACCAGTCCTTGCCCTATCCTAATAATGCCAAGTGCCTGGCTAGGAAGCGAGAAGCACCACTTTTGTAAGTCATTGATTTGACTCAACCAGGGATCGAACTCCCGTCCTTCCACGGGGGAAGGCTGTGCTCTATCGATTCGGCCACCACGTCCCTGTCACATATAGAAAGAAGGCAGCTTTAACCCACGTATAGAAAGAAATCGGTTTGGTGTTATCAAACAAACAAACAAAATGATTATTCAAATTGAAAAAAATAATACAAGGCGTTTGCTGCGGTTTGCATACTGTCGACTAAGCAGTGACTGATGACTGATAAGTGTTTATTAATATATGTATATGTGTGTATATGTATATGTGTATATATGCTGTCTCAACAATAAAATAAATCAAATACAATAATATTTAAGGTAGGTTTTTCTTAATGTTGTACCAGCATCTTTGTGGTGATTATGTATCAGATGCATAATCACAGTGAATTATTTATTATGCATATATATATTGGTATGCACAAAATATATCTACATGATGCACAACAGTCCCCACAGGACCTCCCCCAGTGGCAAGTGGAAGTATATGAGTGGGCCACAGACCAGCAAATACCCCTATTGTTGGCTGGAGGTTCCTCTATTGTTTGGGATTAATGGCTATACTAACACAGTTATAACACGGGCAGTTCTGTCCTGTAGCCATGTGTTGTAACTACTGAATTATTTCCTAATATTCACTGTTAATTTACTCAACCCGGTCCCAACTAAATGTCCTATGAATATCCAGGAAATTAAATATAATTTTTGGCTTTATAGTGATGTATTCCAACATGTAAACTTCCCAAAACTCAGTGTGCCATAACCATATTTTTGAACCTGCTAACTAATCCTATATAAAATTCGACCTTGGAAATTGAACCGGGGCTCGAATGAAGTATGTAACCACCATAGCCCGATCGAGGTAAGCTCTCCAACCGGCTTAGCACACCCTGTACGGCGGGCGGCTCAATCGTTGCCGGGATATGATTATTCAGAAATCACAGCGGTGTCGGTAAAGTCTGTCTGACATTACGGTAGCATCACACGGGGAGGTGGAGGTGGGGGGGGGGGAGGGGAGCTAGACCACAGAGTAGACTGGTGCCATCTCTGAAATAGAGGCAGGCAATATTTTCTGTATGTACATTAATTGATTAAGCAGCGGAAATTTCAATCGCGGACAATTGGTCTTCCTCATTCCACTGCTCATTGCACTATCCTAGTAATGCCCAGCACCAGGCTAGGTAGCGAGAAGTATAAATTATTACGTCATTGGTTTGACTCGACCAGGGTTAAAATTTGCCAGTTAGAAACCAATGACCTACCGAAGCGGGAGACGGATGTTCAACTCATTTGACCCACCCATATGTGTATAGATGAGTGACCTTCACCTTCATATATGCGCGAATACGATTAGGAGGCATGGTAAATAGTCAGTCGGGTCAGCATTTTGAAGTATCTTTTTTTTTTCCAACTTTTTTAGATAGCCGGATGCCTCGGTGGAGGCCCATTTTCCCGTTGTGTGTCACACAAAAGCTGAAGACATGTGTATGATATGAAAGGATTTGAAGATAGGACAAAGATCTGATGCTGCGGAAGATGCCTGTCATCTTAAAACACGGTTTTAAATATGCATTAACAGTGGGCTTTTTTAGGTCAATATTTTGATTCATCTGAATACTACACTCACACCATTGCAGTACCAGTGGGTTACATATCTAATTTTTTGTTTGTTTGTTATTGGGTTTTTATGTCCTAACATGTAAGGTCGCATCGGGACAGGTGCCGACTTGTGACAGTGCACACTCTTGACGACTTTATAGTGCTGCCCTACTGGGAGGCTCCACCGCCAACACTATAATCCGACATCCCACTCATTCACATTATCCTGATACAGAACTAATTAGCCTTCGCACTGTCTTAGTAATTCAAGGCATCTTGCAAGATGCTAACAAGTTTAGTATTGGTTCGATCCGGACCGGATAGGATGGTCAACTCACAACCGGCTCACAAGCAGCTCATAACCAACTCACAACCAACTCATAACCAACTCACAACCAACACACAGCCAGCTCACAACCAACTGACAACCAAATCACATCGAACTCACAATCAACTCACAACCAACTCACACCAACTCACAACCAACTCACGACCAGCTCACAACAGCTCACAACCAACTCACAACCAACTCACAACCAACTCACAACCAACTCACAACCAGCTCACAACCAACTCACAACCAGCTCACAACCGACTCACATCTTACTCCAGCTCATAACCAAGTCACAACCAACTCACAACCAACTCACAACCAACTCACAACCAACTCACAACCAACTCACAACCAACTCACAACCAACTCACAACCAACTCACAACCAACTCACAACCAGTTCACAGTCTGTGAACGCTAATGGTAAAGATGATTGATCAGCAATGGCAGACATATGGGTTCGAGTCCCACTGTGAGCATGGTATGTCCGCAACACCTTCCATGCCAGTATTTAATTACTTACAATACATTCTTTACACGTTTTTATTCTACACTTGCTGTTACAAATTTAGCGCCTGTAATTCTTCATCATGTAAGGTTCTGCGCTAAGTTCAAGAAATGATAATACATGAACCATACGCAGACAACCGCAGCAGAATAGAAACCATTATATGGCTAGAGGAGTAGCTAGAATGTCCATATATCACTTTATTTTGGTTGAGTTGTCGGTGTAGTGTTGATACACCAGGCTCAACTCACCAAGCTGCCAGAAGCAGCCAATGAGACAGAGCGGGCCTGTCACTCGCACGATAGCCACGCCCATGTAGCCCGCCTCGATTTAATAGACTACGTGACGGTTCCAGCGGCGTGGTGCATTGTGGGATGCGTCAGAGCAAAACAAACCCGCAAGAAGCACATGGCACATGCTAATACATTGTGTGAAGCTATGAAATGTGCTAGTTTCAGCTCATCTCAGCTCTTGTTTGAAACATAGAATACCAACTAAAAAATATATATATAATAAATTGAGATATTAATCTTTTATCCAGCATTGCATTTACATCAATATAATCAGGACATCTTATGACAAGTGCATTTAGATTTAGACAAATCTGGGCACTCAGACTACTGTTAGAGCCATAGCCAGAGTCAGTTTTACTTATTTTATTCATGTTTTTATTTATATCCTATGGTTAATGACATATGTAGAAATAAAAAATGAGTAGGGTTAATCAGATTTTGTTATATATTTCTTTGAAACAAGTTTTTGTTGATACATTTGACATTTTAATATTTAGAACAAGAATTACTTTTGGCTAATCAATGGTGATGTAAACCTCAACCTGTAAAGTGACTGAAATTGTATGTTTCTTAGCTTAAAATGCTTATTTATGGAGAGGTGTGTCTTAAACATATTCATTATATTATTATATTGCATCCTTCCATCCATGTTTGTGCCAAATTTTTATGTATTTCTATTTATTTTGAATAAAATGGCAGTTTTGCCCTACACGTATCGGCAAACTCAATGGCCATACGCATTTGCTTTGCTCCCAACACCGTTTTCAGTGCATGCGCAGTCGGAACCATGATGTAATCTATTCAGGCAAGCTGCAACCATTATGTCACTGCTTTCTGCCTATATATATATATATATATATATATATATATATATATGCTTATATATGAATTATACGAGTATAATAACCCACAATTCTATACTATCCTAACACCCACCCACCAGTAATCGGGTGGTTGAGCCTCAGACTACTCATCTACTGCTCAAGCTTCAACTCCGACGGTGGCACCACCACTCGCCTGCTCACTGTCCTACTCACTTAAGGCCCAGAATATTGAGTATAATGAATTATGCGCATATACATGGGTGATTTGTATTATGATTATATATTATGATTATATATATATATATAAATATATACATATTCACACTCAAATATTCTGTGCACTCATGCTGAATTCTAGTCATTTGTCCCGTTGCGTTCGACTGCAGTGCCATCTGCCATTCGCAGTGGAGAAACCCACAGTCGCGAGCATAATTTTAACTTTTATATTTACCGATAAAGCATGTAATGTATAACCTATAGGGATAGCACGTTAAGGAACAACCTTCAGTGAATTTAGGAAAGGAATGAAGATCCACAAATCAGGACAGATCCCTTATGCATGCACAAAGAATAGGAGAAACACAATAGAATAACTCACACCAAGCCTACGCCCTCCCCTCTGACAGCACTCCTCCCCTCTGACAGCACTAAACTCCACACCATACCCGAGATGTAAGGAAAACACAGGACAGAAAATAACAAAAGAATAAGTATCCCTAATGATCACCCCATCTATTTATTTAATATCAGGACAGCATCGAGCAATTCTATCGACAATACATCAAAATGTGGAAATACATATCAGCAAACATTCTAGAATCGCCATATGAGTCAAACCAATTACTGCACTGACCTCTCAGGCAAGTAACCACATAGACATGTAGGCGTGGGTAGTGTGTTGATATCAGAGAGCCTAGGTGGCGTAATGGTTAGCACACTGGCCCGGAATGTAAAGAAATGTGGGTTCAAGTCCCGCTCTAGGCGCAATATTTCCCATTTTCAACACCCCCCATGACACTGGTTGCCGTGACCATGATCCTGTACAAGCTACGTGCTGTATGGTTGTTGAACCTACCCTGTGTATGTATGTGTAAGTGCATTGCCTGTATGTATGTAATTGTAAGCATTAAATGACCATTTAAAAGACTTACAATTCCAGGGGGATGAGTGTAGTAGGCTGCACTGACCTCTCAGGCAAGTAACCACATAGACAGGTAGGTGTGGGTAGTGTGTTGATATCAGGGAACCTAGGTGGTGTAATTGTTAGCACACTGGCCTGGAGTGCAAAGAGATGTGGGTTCGAGTCCCGCTCTAGGCGCAATATTTCCCATTTTCATCACCCCCCCATGACACATATATATATACATATATAAATATATGCATATTTATATTTATATATATACATATTTATATATATACATATTTATATATATATATATATATATATATATATATATAAATGAAGAGCTCTTTTCCAAAGACCAATCTATGAGCTTGGCATTAGCTCACTTTTTGGATCGGCGTTTATCGCGTTTTGGAAAAGAGCTCTTAATATGGAAAACGTTTTAAAAATATCTGTTCTATTAAAGGTCCGCAGCAGACGACAATATCAAACTGGTACTGGTGCACGATTTAACGGCTTTCCTTAAAGCTGCATAGTCTGATGAAATATCAAATTTTCAAAACCAAACCAATTATCTAGATTTGATTTGACATATCTAACTTAGATACTGATGCAGTTATTAACCATTTGTTTCTGCGTAGAAGGCAACACTGAGTCAATTTAACAGAACCTGTTACTGCAGAAGTCTATGGTGTCAGAGTTTTGGCAAGCTTGCCAAAACTAATTTTCCATGTTTGCATTCAAAATATCTCACAAGTTTACCATTTAAAATGAAAGTAACTTTGAACTAATGTAGAGTAAATACTGGTGATCAATCTAATATATTTATCTCAGAAAAAATACAGAAATTCGAAACCATCGGACTATGCAACTTTAATACAAACTGATTTCTCCTTCACTACTGACAGGAAAGTGGGATTCAGATAATGGCTGTCGGCTGTTCGTTGTCAGCTGAGAGTACTCAGCGTCCATGTACCCATAATGCACCTGACTGACCTAAATCACACTTGTTCCCCCCCCCCCCCCCCCAATGTTCCACAATTGACTAGTTCGTAACTCCGGCCTTGCGGTGCATTGTGGGATGCGTGGAATAAAAACAATCTTGCGCGAAGCATATGGCTCATGCTGAGACACTGACAGCTGCCATGAAATGTGCTAGTTTCAGCTCATTTCAGCTCCTGTTTGAAACATAGAATACCAACTAAAAAATGTATATAATATATTAAGATGTTAATCTTTTATCTAGCATTGCATTTACATCAATCTAATCAGCACATCTTATTCTATCTGCATTTAGATTTAGACAAATCTGGTCACTCAGATTAGTGTTAGAACTATAGCCAGAGTCAGTTTTACTTATTTTATTCCTGTTTTTAGTTATATCTTATGGTTAGTAACATCTGTAGAGCTAGTAAATAGGTAGTCAGGTTAAGCAGATATTGGTTATATATTTCTTTGAAACAAGTTTCTGTTGACACATTTGACATTTTAATACTAGAACTAGAATTAGAAATGGTAATTAAACATCGGCTTGTAAAGTGACTTTATTGTATGTTTCCTAGCTCAAAATGCTCAATTATGGATAGGTGTGTCTTAAATATATTCATTATATTATTATATTGCATTCATGCAGCCATATTTATGCCAAATTCTTCTGTATTTCTATTAATTTAGAATATAGTCAACGTTTTGCACTGTGCGTATCGGCAAATTCAATGGCCGGGCGCCTTTGTTTTGCTCTCGACGCCCTTTTCAGTGCATGCGCAGTCGGAATTACGAACTAGTCTATTGCTGTCCCCTCCACCCATTCACCCACATACCCACCCGCTGGCCCACATACCCACCCACATACGCCCTTCCAATGCTTCTACTCTCCTTGAAGGCCGACACACACTACACTACAATTTAAAGGCTCGTGTACACTTTGCGATAGATTGGCGTGAATTCTACTTAAATCGGCATAGGGAAGAATTCCAATTCCAATGATCTGCCTCATTAATGTTGGATTAGTTGCATATTTGAGTCAGAGACTGTAAATATATATAGTCCACAGTCAACTCCCATGAAAATTGGTAACACCGACTCTGGTGGCGCCTCTCCAGTAAGTGTTGAACAAGTAAAAGCATTGGTCATATCATATGTGACAAGATGTTCTCTGTGACAGTCTGTGGGTTTGTCCATTACTTCTGTAGTAGTCTGTACATGAGCGCAGCGCGCACCTATGCAGTTACACTGAACTGCGCTAGGTGGCGGCAGGCTAGCCACCGGGCAGACCCCCAATGGGGCTGCCCTCTACTGCATGTGGCTAGCTCACCCCCACCCCCCACCCCCACCTATAGAGGCGATGTGGGACCTGGCGAGTTAGGGGGCGATAGTTGACTGTGGACATCGCGGAGAGCAGGGAGGTTTAATAAACCAAGTTGAAGCATACTTATATTGGATCTTGGCGTTATTCCGTGTGTGCGTGGAAGTGTGAGGAGGAAGATCGTGGGCCATTACACTTCCAAACATTGATAATGATAATTTAGTAAACCAGAACATTAAACCCTGCATCAAACTCAGGTACTAAAATTGATAATGCAGATCAAATATCCCCGAAAACTATAAACAAATGCCGATTGACAACATACTAAATAGGAGTTTGAATGCATAAGTATCATCGCCTCTTTTTGCATCTTTTTTTTCTTCGGAATATTTGGTCTTTATATTTTTGGAGCATATATAACAGGGCCTGTAACATTATCAGGAATCTGTTATTTAAAAATAACAACATATGCATAGGCGTAGATTAACATGGTCAATTTAGGTCATATTTGCGGTTTAAATGTAGCATTTAACAAATATAATCCTTGGTAAATAAATGTGCTGGCCAATGTCAAATATATTTCTCAGTCAACTTTTAGTTCTGTCATACTCTGATGCTGATCAGTACACCGCAGCACTTCACACTGCTACACACACTTGTATTTGTTTCTATTCCCCACCCCAACCCACCACCCAGCACAAAAAGTAAACATGCAGGAAGTGTTGTTTTAGATATAAATGTGGAGTGTTTGCTAGCATCATTTCACTGCAAGGCAATTCAGACAGAAATGTAAGACAATTACCCAACCAAGTTTGGTGATCAGGAAACTAGGGTTTATGGGTCTGGCAGCAGTGCACACTCCATTGCTGTAAAGCACACCGGGTTCCAGCTCCAGCCTCCCCAGCCACCAGTCGATAAACACTCAGAAGACACACCGGGGTTGGGTTGGTTGGTTGTTGGAGTTTTACATCCTGATAACATCTAAATGTAAAATATTCCGATTTACAGCATTGGTGGGGGAATGCAAATGTTCTATTATTGATCCGGTATATGTGACCAGGTGCATGTATGTGTATATGTAGGTGCTGGTGGTGCCTGAATGAGATGTAAATAAATATACATAGTGGTGCTGGCAGACTGTGTCTAAGGGGCACTCAGAGCCTACCCCCTCACCCCTCTGCTGGTCAGGATCACCACACTCAGGCTAAAGGCAGGTGGTGGCCAGGGGAGCCACACAGCTTGCTGGTGGTTGGAAGATCACTGGTAACCATGGGGACCAGGAATGCTGGATCCCTATTGGTAGAGCTATGAATGCTTGTTTCTCATTGGGGGAATAGGGTGGGGTGATACTCTACACTGAATCCATGTACCATATAAATAATAAACCAGAGAGCTTGACTCTCTTCTTTTACACTCAATACTCTTCCTTTCTCTTTGCCTGTATTGATTTCACTATAGCCTGCCTACACAACTACAGATTCGAGCAGTAGACTTTACACAAGGTCATATCAGGACGGGTACCGACTTGTGAGAGTGTGCACTCATCCCACAATGGTTGACATCATTGGCTTGCATTACTTACACTACAGCAGTGATAGGTTCCATCAAATTGACTTATTATTTCTCGTATTTTCGAAATGAATGCTAAGTAAATGCAATCAGTTTCTAAGTTAGATGTATAGGATTGAAAATCGAGGCAAGCGCTTTGGTTTAGAAAATTGTATCCTTTCATTGGATTAGAAAACGTTAAGTTGCAGTTCTACCTCGATGCTCTTTTCCCTTCATAAACAAAATCAATACTGCCCAAAGTGCAGCAGCCATTTAATTACCTGCATCATGCAATTGTGCATGTTATCCACAACGTGGATAATTCACGGGGTGTTGACTGATGATAGCTCTCCCAGAGGCGAAGCACTGCAGCGACCGGTGGCGCCATCTTTAGGTTCATGGCGACACTCTCGACTCAACTGCTAAAAGGAATGGTCAGCGGCTGCCTGGCGGAGGTGGATTCACCTAGCGGCTCCTAGAGGAAGTAACCACTGAGTGCAAATCCAGGGGGTTCCCCAATGATTCCCGCCGAATTCCGAAATGGTCACGTGACCGCACATCTCTATAAGGACGCGCCATCACAACATCTGCAGCAGCCGAACACTCAAAACCACACTTAACACCTACACACCCATCTACACCGCTGAATGGGGAAGGTCGAGGGTTCAGGTCCGGCATTCCCTCTCCCCAGGAATTGATCATGGGGCCTACCAAAACAACACCGGCTCAAGGGACCCCAAGAGAGAACACTAAAAAGACAATTGAACCTAATCAAAGACTCACTATATACAACCCCACTAACACACTCACAACCTAACCCACTGAGAAAAATAGATGAATCAAATACCAGACTATAACCATTGAGTTCCCGTCTGCTCAAGTATGAGTGAGTAGTGCACCAGAAGGGATGGCCGAATGAGTTAGAGCGTCCGTCTCCCGTGTTGGTAGGTCGTGGGATCGTGGATTCGAATCCTGGTCGAGCCAAACCAATGGCTTAAAAATTGATACTTGTCGCTTCCTAGCTAGGCGCTCAGCATTATTAGGAAGACGGCAAGGAGCAATGGAATGAGGAAGACCAATCCTCCGCGATTGAAATTTCCCCTGCTTAAACAACTAATGTACCTAAAAAAAAAAGAAGCCATATTTATTGGTGGATCATGATTCACAGACACACGGTGGGGCAAGGGCTGGAATCATGAGGTGACATTTGTGTGACAGCACCAACCTTCTAGCTGCTTCTGTGTTTCTCCTAAATGCATCATCACAGACGGCATCATTTCCATGACAACCGTGTTAGTTCCATAAGTGCATGCAGCAGGTTAAATTGAATGGTCCTCCACCTCTATGGCTTTCTGATTGCGATTATAGATCACTGACGTTCTGCTTAAAGCCGCACAGTCCAGTCAAAGCTGAACTACTCATCTAGATTTGATTCTACATATTGTCATGGGGGTGAGGAAAATGGGAAATATTGTGCATAGAGTGGGACTCAACCCCACATCTCTTTGCATTTTGGGCCAGTTTGCTAAAAATTACACCACCTAGGCTCCCTGATATCACCACACTACCCACACCTACCTGTTTATGTGGTTACTTGCCTGAGAGGTCAGTGCAGACTACTACACTCATCCCCCTGGAATTGTAAGTCTTTTAATGCTTACAATTACATACATACAGGCAGTGCACTTACACATATATACACAGGGAAATAAAGTCCAGATGGGAAGAATATGTAAACGAACTATACAATGATGACAGAGGGAACCCACCCACAATTGAGAAAGAAGATGGGAATATTATATTAGTATCAGAGGTTGAGAAGGCTATCAATGACATCTATGAGACTGGACCACATCCAGGAAGCCGCCAACAGAGCTAATGGAATACTGGCTATCATTCGAAGATCGTACACATACCTAGACGAGGATGTTGTACGCAGACTGTACACATCCCTTGCACGTCCACTTTTGGAATATGGAAATGTTGTGTGGTCACCACTCTACAGGAAGGATGCTGAGTCAATTGAGAGGATCCAAAGAAGGGCAACGAAGCTTGTACATGGATTCGATGCAATACCCTATGAACAACGTATGCGTCATTTGAAGATCCCAAGCATGTACTACAGACGGGCCCGGGGGATATGATTGAAGTATTCAAATATCTCCATGGTATCTACAAGACAGGCGGCCCCCTTATCAGAGACTCCAACACCAGGACCAGAGGGCACTCCCTGAAGCTGAGGAAGCGGTACTCCAGACTGGATCTGCGACACAACTTTTTCGGCTTTAGGGTGGTTGACCTGTGGAATGACCTGCCGGAGAGTGTCATAGCAGCGGAGTCGGTGAACTGCTTCAAGTCCCGACTGGATGCATACTGGTCAAGCATTACATATATCTTGGAGCCAGTGACAGTTGCTACGATTGACCACATCTGAAGAACTGTCTCCATTTCAATTAATTAAGAGCGGCTAACAGGTCCAAGGCCTATTATAGCTGTATCCTATTGATTGATTGAATGATCTAAAGTCAGGTAAGGCTCCTGGAAGTGACCAGATAACATCAGAAATGATAAAAGGACTAGATGAAGTGGGGATTCAAATCATTCATAAGCTAGTAAATGACATCTATGAGACTGGATTTATACCATTGAATATGAATGAATCCATATGTGTGCGACTCCCAAAGAAGCTAAAACCAAGATTGTGTACTGAGTACAGAAGACTAAGCCTAATGAGTCATATGTTGAAGATGATCCTGAAAATAATTTTACTGAGAAACAGACAGAAAATTGAAGAACAAATCAGTAACGTACAAAGTGGGTTTATATCTGGAAGAGGTACACATGAAGGGATTTTCAATATGAGAATGATTTGTGAACGTCATTGTGAAGTGAACCAGGATGTTTATGCCTGCTTTATTGACTATGAGAAGGCCTTCGACCGAGTCAATCATGAACTGTTAATCAAATGTTTACAAGATATTGGTGTCAATGCCAAGGACATTAAACTAATTGTGAACTTATACTGGACACAACGTGCATTTATAAAAATGGAGCAGGGCCTATCGGATGAAGTTATGATTAAACGAGGAGTTCGACAGGGGTGTGTATTGTCACCATGTCTATTTAACCTGTACACAGAGATGATTTTCAGACACATTGAAGATTGTAAGGGAGTGACAATAGGTGGCATGAACGTCAACAATCTTAGATATGCCGATGACAGTGTAATACTAGCAGACAGTGAGAAAAACCTACAAGATATAGTGAATAGAATCAATAAAGCTGGAATACTATTCAACATGAAGAAGAATGCCAGGAAAACCAAAACAATGGTTATAAGTAAAAAGACAGATAAACCAAATATCAATATAACCATAGATGGCACAAACATAGAACAAGTATCCGAATTCATATATCTCGGACAAAAGATTACAAATGATGGGAGATGTGAGGAAGAAATTAAAAGAAGGATAACAATAGCCCGAACAACATTCTCCAAAATGTATAGAGTGTTAACATCAAGTAAGATATTAATACAAACAAGGAAGCGTATTCTTCAGTGTTATGTGTGGTCTACTCTAATGTATGGGGCTGAGACATGGACCATCTCTAAGAAAATGTACAAAGGTTTAGCAGCATTTGAGATGTGGACTTATCGAAGGATGACGAAAATATTGTAGTGGTCTGCACTGACCTCTCAGGCAAGGAGCCGCATAGACAGGTAGGCGTGGGGAGTGTGTTGATATCAGGGAGCCTAGGTGGTGTAATGGTTAGCACACTGGCCCGGAATGCAAAGAGATGTGGGTTCGAGTCCCACTCTAGGCGCAATATTTCCCATTTTCATCACCCCCACGACACTGGTTGCCGTGATCAGGATACTGTACAAGCTTTGCGCTGTATGGTTGTTGAACCTACCCTGTGTATGTATGTGTAAGTGTATTGCCTGTATGTATGTAATTGTAAGCATTACAAGACTTACAATTCCAGGGGGACGAGTGTAGTGGTCTGCACTGACCTCTCAGGCAAGGAGCCGCATAGACAGGTAGGCGTGGGGAGTGTGTTGATATCAGGGAGCCTAGGTGGTGTAATGGTTAGCACACTGGCCCGGAATGCAAAGAGATGTGGGTTCGAGTCCCGCTCTAGGCGCAGTATTTCCCATTTTCATCACCCCCACGACAATATCATGGACAAAGAAGATCACCAACAAAGAAGTTCGCAGAAAAATTAAAAATAAGAAAAGCTTGTTTGCCAGTATACAGACAAAAAAACTTATTTATTTTGGCCACATCATTCATCAGAGTTCAATATACCGTACATTGTTGGAAGGGAAGGTGAATGGCAGCAGAGGGAGAGGGAGACCAAGAACATCATGGTTTACAAATATTTCACAGTGGACAGGCTTGAATTATTCACAGTCTATCAGAACCTCACACCATCGGGACAAGTGGAGAACCATTGCATCCAACCCTCGACTAGAGGACGGAACTATTGATTGATTGAGGTTCAACAACTATACAGCGCATAGCTTGTACAGGATCCTGCGGGTGATGAAAATGGGAAATATTTAGCCTAGAGTGGGACTTGAACCCACATCTCTTTGCATTCTGGGCCAGTGTGTTAACCATTACACCAGCTAGGCTCCCTGATATCACCACACTTCCCGCGCCTATCGGTCTATGTGGTTACTTGCCTGAGAGGTCAGTGCAGACTACTACAATATCCTTTTTCGTTTGTTTGCTTGTTTAACGACTCCCACCACAAAAAGGAAGCATACAGTAGTTAAACAAAAGGGGTCATACAGTAGTTAAACATATCGATCCTTCACATCCAACTCAGGGGCCATTTATTAACTTTGCATAGTCTGATGGTTTTGACGTTCTGTCATTTTCTCAGATAAATATATTATGTTAATTTCTATAACCTATCTTACTAAATAACTTTTATTTTAAATGGCTCCCTTTTGAGATATTTGAAATGCAAACATGCTAAATTAATTTTGGTAAGCATGGCAACAATTCTGACACCATAGGCTTCTGCAGTAACAAGGTGTTTTAAATTGACTTGGCATTCCCTTCTACGTGGCAACACGTGGCATTCCCTTCTACGTGGCAACACATGGCATTCCCTTCTACGAGGCAACAAATGCTTAATAAGTGCATCAGTATCTAAGTTAAATATGTAGAATCAAACTGAGGTCAGTATTTTGGTTTTGAAGATGTTAGTCTTTCATCGGACTGTGCAACTTTAAAGTTTATTTGGCACCCCACATTATCAAGGTGTGTAATGTGAGGGATGTATAATTAGGGAAGCACTTCCGGTATCGCGGTTAGAGGGCTCAGTGGTGGATATGGAGAATGTGTCTGAGACCTGACCCTCTGGGTGGAAAGCTGCTTCGTATGTGACCCCCATTAACCTTGTAAACTATACGGTATGACCACAATCAGTAGGTCATGCAAGGAAAGGACTTACAAACCGAGGCTTATCCATAATGTCCATGTACTGGTCTATACTATGTAGTATATTGTATATAATATATGGTATGATGGGGTATGTTCCTGTGTGAATGCATACTCGTGTGTAGTATATAGTGTATAATATATAGTATAGAGAGGTATTGGTATGCAGGTATTGCAGGTATAGCAATACCTCAGGGAGTTTGACGCCCCTGCCTTGCAGAGTTTTAAACCACTGCCTTGTGGTACAGGTTCTTGACAGAACCGAAGGCTAAGGGAGCAAACCCTAAACAGAAAACCATGTCACTGTGGCAGTATTAAGGGCGGTTGATGTATGGAACTCCCAACATCTCCCAACCAGCCACTGCAGGGACAAATAGTTTTGCACCTGTCTTGACATGTTCTTGCCGGTGTGAAACCTCTATTTGCTCCCCGAGAGAGTGCCGCTGGTAACTTGCAAAAGCCAGCAGCACTTCAACACTTTTGCAGGCAGCTTTCATGAAATGTACAACCACACAAAACACCATTGAGAGCAGCAGTCAAGTAATGAAAGCAGTCTTTGTCGCATAGCGACCGACAGCATGATGATGATGATGATAGAGAGGTATATTCCTATGTTAATATATACTAGTGTGTAATATATAGTACATATTATATAGTACATTAAGATATATTCCTGTAGTAATACATATTAGTGTGTAGTATATAGTACACACTATGTAGTATGTAGGGGTATATTCCTGAGGTAATACATTCTAGTGTGTAGTATATAGTACATACTATATAGTATATAGGGGCATATTCCTGTGTTAATACATACTAGTGTGTAGCATAGTACATAATATATTGTATATTTGAGTATTTTATAATAATAATGCATAAGAGTATATAGTATATATAGGAGAATATTCCTTTATTAATACATAATTGCAAGTAGTATATAGTATAAAATATATAGTACATAGCGGCAATTAAAATAATTAATTGCAGATACTACTATATATTATTTAATATATGAGTCATCCTAACGAAAATGGGCCAATTGGTGGTTTATTTAAGATGTCAGTGTCGCAATTCTTAAAGTGTAGTGCATTCCTTTGTTTTATATTAAATTATCCTAGAAACAAATAGGGTTGTTGTATTTTCTCTACCTTTACATTCAGGATAAATTTAAGGACTTTGCAACACATCTGTCAATACTAAACTATAAGTATGCCGATCGACGCCGACATCCAATGATTGACGCCGACAACTTCCCCCAATTGGCCTCTTTTCGTGATCCTGCCTCATATACTACATAATATTTAGGGATATACTCATCTAATGAAACATACTAGTATGTATTATATAATATGTAATATATAGTATATACGGATATATTTTATTATTGATTCATAAATAGTATTTAGTATTGATACATTCTAGTGTGCAATATATAGTACATAATTTAATAATATATAGGAGTATCTTATGTTATTAATAATACTATATTATATAATAAAAATGTGGTATATTCCTTTATTAATACATATCAGAGGCTAATATAAAATGGTACATAGTATATATTAAATATTATATACTATCTATTAATATTATGTACTATTATATATATATATTAAAGTTGCATAGTCCGATGGTTTTGAATTTCTGCAATTTTTTGAGATACATACATTATATTGATCATTATAATCTACTTTACTTTAGGTCAAAGTAACTTTTAGTTCAAATGGCTCTAATTGGAGATATTTGACATAGCAACATCCAACATATATTTTGGCAAACCCGCCACCATTCTGATACCATAAACTTATGCAATGACACATTTTATTAAAGTGACACAGCATGCACTTCTATGCGGCAACACATGCTCAATACTTGCATCAGTATTTGATACGCAGTGAAGGAGGAAGACAAGGCAGGGGTGGAAGTAAGAGCACTTTATTCATAGTGTGAGAGGGTTATAAAGAGAGTGCAAATGAATAAAGTACAATATGGTAGTCAATATGATATACGGTAATAGCCGATAAGGTATAAGGCAATGCAATGAAGTAATAGTCAATGTTCATCAGGGGAATGGAAAGCCCCGAAGAGCCCACCACCCTAGGAAGGTAGAAAGGAGTAAGTATGGGTGGGTGGGTGGAAGAAAAATGGGAGGGGAGCGCTACTGGAGGCAGCAGGAGGTGGAATGGCTGGAGGCAGGGGCAGGGCCCGGTTATAAGTGCTGAGGGGGTGGGGTTGCATAACCCAATGGTCAGCTGCAGGGGCGGAGGGGAAGGGGGGGGGGCACTCCTCTTTTGCCGTGAATCAAACGCAATTCAAGCATTACGACCAAGGTAGACATGTAGAATCAAATTTAGGTTAGTGCTTCGGTTTTTAGAAATGTGATGCTTCATCGGACTGTGCAGCTTCAAGTCAAAACAAATACCCTTGTATAACATCCGACCGCGGATGTTCCTAGGTCGCAAAACCCCAATGGACCGACCCAATAATGAGGGATGCTGGTGGGACCTGTCCCCTTGACCTTGCGTTCGTGCTGTCTGTGACCTCGCGCTGTCTGTGACCTCGCGCTGTCTGTGACCTCTCGCTGTCTGTGACCTCGCGCTGGTGTGACCTTTCGCTGGTGTCTTCAGACCAGACATGCCACTTCCGTCGGGCACCAGCGTCACTGGGAGCGGACGGCTGCTGTCAATTAGCAGGAGTCGGCTTGTGTGTGGGGGTGGGGTGGGGGATGGGGTGGGGGGGTCAGGGGTGGGGGGGGGGGAGGGGGGCTGGCAGCCGTGTAGCCACTTTAGAGCACACACTGTAAAAATACTAACGACTCGATGCAACCTGACACCGGCAGTTGGCTTCCACGTAGAATTGGGAGACTTAGTCTGCGTCGAATTACACCGGGCGCCATGGCTGAATTGGCTTCCCGTATGGATTGGTTGGTTGTTGGAGCTTTACGTCCCAGCAATACTTCGGGGAGTTTGACGCCCCTGCTTTGCAGAGTTGTAAAACACTGCCTTGTGGTACAGGTTCTTGACAGAACCGAAGGCTAAAGGAGCAAACCCTGAACAGAAAACAATGTCACTGTGGCAGCATCAAGGGCAGTTGATGTATGGAACTCCCAACATCTCCCGACCAGCCACTGCAGGGACAAATAGTTTTGCGCCTGTCTGGACATGTTCTTGCCGGTGTGAAACCTCTATTTGCTCCCCGAGAGTGTGCTGCTGGGAACTTGCAAAAGCCAGCAGCACTTCAACACTTTTGCAGGCAGCTTTCATGACATGTACAACCGCACAAAATAAATGGAGAGCAGGGCCTATATGTATGAGTCAATTTTTAACCCGACCAGGGTTAAAGCAGGGTGCCGGGTTATCTAACCCCGGGGTTCCAAATGTGTCATGGGGGATGTATGTGACCAAAGCGCGCCCAAGTTAGCTAACTTATTAGTTATTTAGCAACTTAGGGGGCCATGGCGGCGGCGATTTGTTTACTTTATATTCGTTGATTCGACAATATGAATAACACCGACGATGTAGCTGCTACGTTAATATTGCTTCGAATTTATGGTTAAATTGATAAAATTTCACTTATTGCGTATGTAATTCTGTTAAATATGATCGCATTGAATAGATTTGGGCGTAAAACATTGCCGCTGGCGTTATGCCACTATGGATATCGACGTCGCTGCGGCGGCGGCGATTTGTTTACTTTACATTCGTCGATTCAACACTATTAATATCGCCGCCAATGCAGCGGTAGCCTTAATAACGCTTCGAATTTAGGGTTAAATTGATAAAATTTCACTTATTGCGTATCTAATTCTGTTAAATATGGTCGCATTGAATAGATTTGGGCAGAGTCGGTGCCTAACCCCACCTTTAACCCTCCTTTCGCATGGGGTTAGTGCAGGCGACTTTACGCTCGCCGAGTTAGTTTAACCCCGACACATACATACGCACTTTTCCCCGCTAACCCGGGAAATCCGCACAACGCCGAGTTACGACCGCTAACCCGGTCTCATACATATAGGCCCAGGAGTCAAGTAATGAAAGCAGTCTTTGTCACATCGCGACCAACATGATGATGATGATGATGACATCCCGGCAATATATAACTTGTGACAGTGCGCACTCATGGCGACTTTATAGTGCTGCCCCACTGGGAGACTAAGATGCCAGCACCAAGATCTGCTATCACATTATCCCGACACTGAGCCAACCAATCCTTGCCCTATTCTAATAATGCCAAGCACCTGGCTTGGAAGCGACAAGTATCAAATGTTAAGTCATTGGTTTGACTCAAACTGGGTTCGAACCCATGGGTTCTAATCCATGGTTCGAATCCACGATTCACCAAAATAGGAGACGGATGCTCAACTCAGGACGCGGTGGCCGAATTGGTTAAGAGCGCAGTCTTCCCATGTGGAAGGTCTGGAGTTAGAGAATCCTAGCTGAGTGAAACCAATTGTCCGTGATGTTCGCAACACGGGTAATTTGACTTTCGACACAGCCATAGCCTCTAGCACTGAGAAGGACTTATGCTGCCACCTATCGTGAACCGGCCACACTGCCTTAAAGCATTGGACACTAGCGCCATCTATATTCACTTTCTTAATACGAAACTTGGTTACGTAGCTAATGATATCGAACTGCCGCCTATCTACAAATTTCTGAACTAAATTGCCGTCACTGCCTATATAAGGCCAGGTTTGCCACTGAGAGCTCACATCGACACGGGCATGAGGAGGACATGGACTGAACCTTAAAATTGCCACCCGCCCACCCCTATGTGACATTGAGGGCTAGGGTTAAAAGCTTCCTGACCTTACTTTGATTGAACATGTTGTTATTTGAATTGAACTTTCTATGATCAAAACTTGTACTCGTGCTTAAGAAATTAAACCCAACTTTATACTACTTGCTGTGTCTTTGTCAAATTACTTACAAAATTGATACTTGTCGCTGCCTAGCCTGGCGCTCAGCATTACTAAAACAGGGCAATAATTGTTAGGTCTGCAATAGGATAATATGACTGAGTGGGATATTAGGTCACGGCACTAGTGGCCTGGTCGCCTAATTAGTGTGCACATCATGAGTGTGCACTGTCACAAGTCGGTACAGATCCTGATATGACCTTAGATGTTGCCAGGATGTAAAACGTCACCAACCAACCAACTCAATGTGACAGCACAACAAAGTCACCATGAGTGTGCACTATCAGTTTTGTCACAAGTCGGTATCCATCCTGAAATGATCTTCGATGTTACTAAGACGTAAAACCCAAACAAACAAACATGAAATAATACCTTCAAGTGTCGCACCTGCGACTACAGGTTTCGAACACACATTGAGAACTAATCGTGTGGTTGCAGGCAATGTGTTCCCGACGCGAATCACCAAGATCTCAATGAAATTGGATCACAAGAAATCAGCGTGGAGAAGAAAGAAGAAGAAAACACCATAGGGTATCACCATTTCCCACCCCTATTTGATCCCGTCATTATAATAGGTCTTACTGATAGGGCCCCTTCTGCTGACGCCATCTTTAACATTCACAGTTGGTGCCTTGTACTAATGCTTCGTCACCCATTTTATGGCCCCGTTGTTTTATGACATCAGCTACTTCCCTATTCACAGCCTACAGAGCATGCACATTTTACTAACATTCCATCAGTTACTTCCCTATTCACAGCCTACAGAGCATGCACATTAATTTCATCAGATACTTCCCTATTCACAGCCTACAGAGCATGCACATTACATTTCATCAGCTACTTCCCTATTCACAGCCTACAGAGCATGCACATTTTACTAATATTTCATCAGCTACTTCCATATTCACAATTCACATAGCACATACATCTTACTAATATTTCATCAACTACTTCCCCATTAAGAGCTTACAGAGCATACACATGTTACTAATATTTCACCAGCTTCCCTATTCACAACACACATAACATGCACATTTTACATTTCCTCAGATACTTCCCTATTCACATCTTAGAGAGTATACACATGTCACTAATATTTATTCAACTACTTCCCTATTCACAACTTACAGAGCATGCACATTTGACTAATATTCAATCAGCTACTTCCCTATTCACAGCTAACAGAGCATGCACATTTTGCTAATATTTCATCAACTACTTCCCTACATAGCATACACATGTTACTAACATTCCATCAGCTACTTCCCTATTCACAGCTTACAGAGCATGCTCATTTTTACTAATATTTCATCAGCTACATGTTGTACCAATGATTCATCAACCATTTCCTCTTTACAGCATAACATGGCCATTTAGAGCATAACATGGCCATTTTAGTAATGTCTCATAACCTATTTCCATCTCTACAGCTTATGCATTGTACTAATAGTTCACCAGCATTTTAAATCTTCAGTGCTTGTACTAATGATTCACCACTAGTCTTTCACAGTGAACATGGCCCATTGCTGCTGACACAGGATTAAAGCTGCATAGTCCGATAGAATCATCAAATTCTGAAAACAAAAAACAATTACCTAGATTTAATCGTAAATATCTAACTTAGATACTCATGCACATATTAAGCATTTAGTGTCACATAGAAGGGAACGCCAAGTAAATTTAATAGAATGTGTTACTGCTGAAGCCTATAGATGGTGTCAGAGTTTTGGCATGCCTGCCAACATTAATTTTGAATGTTTTCACTTCAAATATTTCTAAAGTTAGCCATTTAAAATAAAAGTTACTTCAAACTAAAGTAAAGTAGATTATAGCAATCAATTTAATATATTCATCTCAGAAAAGGGACGGACACTCAAAACTATCGGACTATTCAACTTTAAACCATCAACAAGTAATCAGTTGGAATCAGCGTACATTGTAAAATATTAAAAATATTAAAAATATTAAAAATATTAAAAATATTAAAAATATTAAATTATTATTCAGTACCTAATGGAAAGAACACATTTGTTGACAGCTACGAAGCAGTTTGCATGTTGTTTCGGAATTAGACGAATTTTTAAAACAACAGACACAATGGTGCGTCATCGGTGTATTTTACTTGACTCACTAAAGTTGTAGAGTTTTATGCAGTGAGGACAATGAGGAGTCAGAGCCGCCATCTAGAGTTCCGGACTTCTGTTGGATTCTGGGTACTCTGACAACTTCCGGTACGCTGACATTTTAATAAGCCTATCATGTCAGTGGAGTGGAACAGATGACATTATAATTTAGGAAAATAGAAAGGTTTATTTCCCCTCAGAATTGATGCTTCTCTCTGAGTGTGGCATACTAATAGGCTATCAAATTTCAAAAAGTCTTCTAAAGTTTGCAAATTCTCTACTTGTTCCGCTGAACCAGACAGACATCATAGCCGAATGAGGTCAATGGTCTGTTCCCACATAACACGTCATTGGCTCGAACCCTTGTCGAGTCTAACCAAAGACTTAAAAATGTATACTTGTCGCTTCCTAGCTTGGCGCTCAGCATTAATAGGATAGAGCAAGGACTGGTTCGCTCAGTGTCAGGACAATGTGACTGAGTACGGTATCGGGTCATGATGCTGGTGGCCTGATTTCCCAGTGGGGCTGCCCTATTCTATTAATGCAGAGTGCCAGACTAGGAAGCGACAAGCATAAAATTTAAAGTCATTGGTTTGACTCGACCGGGAACCGAGCTCCCGATCTTCCGCATGCGCGGCCCATGCTCTACCTATTAGACCTCCGTTAGAAGGATGATGACACCATTGCCCTGGGTTATTTTTGTTTTCCTTTGCCGGCCGCGCCCATTCTCTCGGCCAATCCTGAGTGATGGGTGTGTCACCAGGAGGTGTGCCTGAACATAACAGGGTGAGTGCTAGCACTATGGGCGTGTTGATTGTATAAGGTGTGTGCATGTTTGAGCAGGTAATGGTTTAATTGTACGCCAGAAGCACTGAGAAAATTATCTGGTACCAGGTGGGGGTGATGAAAATGGGAAATATCGCGCAAAGAACGGGATTCGAACCCACATCTACTGTATTTTTAAAATTGATTTTTTTTCTTGAAGATCTATACTGCCTATCATGGATAAGTCTGAACAGACTTGTTTTCACCATTAGACAGTTTGTCGATAGAAAGCACAAGCCTACACTTTTACTGACCCAAGGGATTTATAACCTCCCACATTAGATTAGGAGTCCGAGCTAGAAAAAAGTCAGAAACTCTAACCACTCCACCACAGAGAACACCAGTGTGCTAACCATTACACCATCTAGGATCGCTGATGCAATCACTCTATCCACGCCTACCTGTGGCTCCTTGCCTGGGAGGTTAGTGCAGACTACCGCATTATTTAAGGGTAGCTTTTTAGGGTAAGTTAAATGTGTCTCTGTCCATCAAGTATTCTGTCCAAAGTTGTAATTATGACATATGGTGTCTTTATTACATAACACCCAGCATGACCTTTTTATTAAAGTAAAACAAGAAAACATTTGAGCCTTTTTGGGGGCAGCTGGATTGTACCACCTCATATAGTTTACTAAATAAATTTGATCAATTATTAATAAAACTTTTCTTTTTCTATGGGAATTTGTTTCCCTTGACCACAAATATATGATTGTGAGCTTTCTAATTTAATGAGTGTCTATTGGCACATAATTGCTTGTCTGCTTTTATATGTAAAAGCGATGGTTTGAACAAAAAACAAACATTTCTCGCCGTGAATATGGCCTATGCTGCCGACACGGCGTAAAGCAACCATCAATCAATCAATCAACATAACACCTTTCGCTGGTTCCTGCTAGTGAGAATGCTCTATTTAATTTAATTTTATTGTATTTCTCTGAACAGTCCTTTCCCGCAGAGAATGTTGTATCGTGAGCTACTACCAACTACATTATTTCTTGTCCGTGTCATCAGAGGATGGGTTTAGTCGTGGAAATCCTCAATAAGACCTTGTCCAATGACCATGTTGAATGGTAAGCTGCTACTTACAACATTAGTTCTTGCCACTGCCGTCAGAGTGTAGAGTATTATGCTCGGATCTGTGGCTGTGTATGTAGGCTATGAGGAAAATAATACAGACAAAGAGAAAGTAAGAGAGTAAAGTGTAAAGTGCCTGTCACACCTTACCGGATAGAGCACCGGACACAACCAAATGCACTAAAATGTGTCGAAATGTTGCACTTTCGGGTTAAACGCCGGCGGATGAAACGGATGCTAAATGGACAAGGAACGTACATTAACGAATAGCCTGGACGATAACCGGACAATATCCGGATGATACAGGATAACAATGGACAAGCAACAGTCAACCGATGGGCGAAAACCGAATGACAAACGGACGGACCATACATCAACTGGACATGTACTGGACTGATCACGGACGCGCCAAAAACTGATGGACCAAATTCCCGCAACACCATCAACAGACTCTTCAGGAAACAAACCGAACACATAACGGATGGGTAGTGGACATGAACCGGACAAAATGGACTAAGCAGACTTAAAACGGACACCAACCATACACGTCAGTCCGGCGGTGTCCGGTACAAGTTTTGTGCATGTTCAAAACTTGCCACTGTACACACCATACACCACCGGAAAGAGAACGGAAAGACCGGATACCTACCATATATAATCCAGACATTGACATATTTCACCGGACAGTGTCCATAGTCTATCCAGTACCCCAATCCGGTAAGGTGTGACTGAGCCTTAAGAGAGAGAGTCCAACCCTCTGGTTTATTCTTATATAGTTACATGGGTTCTTGGTAGAGTATCATAACACCCCCTTCCACCAATAGGAATTAGCATTCCTGGATCACCAAAAGGAATCCAGCATTCCTGGTCTTTGCTTCAGCCAGTCATCTTTCCACCGACTGTCTACATTACGCCTAGGCCAACAGAAGACGTTAGGGCCAACGGACGACTGAGAAGTAATGCCTGTGCATTATTGCAGCGATTGTGGATTTAATCCTAAGAAGGACGACAGAAGCGTGTGAGTTGTCACAGCAGGAGGAAAGGAATATGGTTCGTATGACGAGAAGTACAACAAAAATGGCAGTCACTAAGTCAAAGGCATATTCAGGCCAAGTGATGACTACTATGGCGGAATTGTCCATGGAGGATAGAGAACAGGCTACTCGAGCTGCAATCGCAGCTCTGGAGGCGGAATTACGTATACAGGATTTGCAAGATCATTTGAAAGCTTTGGAAGCAGAGAAGTCCAGTCCAGTTGGCCCGAGAGGACGACACTCCCAGAATTCCCGGTGCACTACAGACATTCATGCCATTCCAGCCGTCTTGGCAGAGGAAGCCCACCTGGAATGGAAGAAGAAGGACACGGAAGAAGATGGTCATTCTTCATATGGCCATTCGCGGAAAAGATCAAGGAATGATGGATGATGCGATCAAGAAATGACAGCAGTGCATCGAGACATTGACGGAGTAAGTGGGCATTGAAGAAACACATGTTGGGGGGAAGGATGTGAGAAAGCTAAACTGCTATGAGCTCATTAATACAAGTGCTTCATGGTGCCTTGAAATAGCGGACCTGTCTGTGCATGACTATAAAGCCTTCTTTCAACATGTGAAGTTCATCACTAACCGAGCTAAAGATGACCACTACAGAGACATTGCACATGTGGAGTACGATCTGGAGATTTGGAAGATAGTGGAGACAGTAGGATTCACTGCTTTCTCCTCAAATTATCAAAGTAAGAGCATGTCCCACTACAGTGATCAGAATTGCAGGCTAAAGAAGACTGGCTAGGGATCATACACTGGATCGAGGAACAAGTCACCATCAAGACCGGGGTCGACATCAGGACACTATGTCTATTTACATCCCACTCAGGCACTACCAACCCATATATATATACATATATATACATATAGATGGTATGCAGGTATTGCAGGTATAGCAATACCTCAGGGAGTTTGACGCCCCTGCCTTGCAGAGTTATAAACCACTGCCTTGTGGTACAGGTTCTTGACAGAACCAAAGGCTAAGGGAGCAAACCCTAAACAGAAAACCATGTCACTGTGGCAGCATTATGGGCGGTTGGTCAAGTAAACCGAACAGTAATAGAACAATTGCATTCCCCCCTTGCCGAATATCGAAATATTTTACTAGAGGGTAGGATGATGGTGGAAATCCTCAATAAGACCTTGTCCAGTGATCATATTGAACAGTGAACATCCACGACATTAGTTCTTGCCACTGCCGTCAGGGGGTGAAATGATATTTTGAAATCCGCTATGTCATTATTATGTTATCATTTAGAATAGTTTTGTGGTGGAAAAATCAAGTGGCTTAAAACTAATAATCAAATTCAATCCTGGTACTGTTGTGTGTGTCCAATTATACTTGGTTTCTATAGTGGTGACATAGCCATCGTAGTAAATCCAAGACAGTCAAGACTTACATGATTAGCTGGTTAGAAATATTAATATAAAATTCCATTATAAATTACAGATAGATCCCTCACTAGGAGGAACCATTCTAAGGCACGACAACAAATCCATTTTATGACATATTTACAACTTGTTACAATAGTTGAAGGATGGACAAATGCCATTTATCATAGACAGCTACCTTAAGATATTTACCCCTGTCCCGCCTCCAAAATAAAAATAAAATATATTTTTGTTATCATCACCGCCAGCACACATTATCTAAGACTGGTGGTGAGATTTTGGCAGAACAGAGTAATACATGTAATTAGTTTTGAGGGGGATGGGCGTATTAATGGATATTTACTTAAATGGCCAAAGTTGAAGGGCTAAGCCTTCTGATTAAACCCTACTAGGAACACTTAATGCTATTGACCGAATTCTTATTGAACCTAAGTGTGTATGAATACAACATATAACTGCTATTTTATGTGAATTGCCAAACTATACCATATGTAAGTTTTTGAATGTTTGATATTGTTATTACAGCTGATTTGAGCTAGCTGCTGATGACAATATCAGACTACATATACATATATTGTAAATAACTGTATTGTCACATGGCTGGAAGACCAGTGCCACAGCACTGACAAAAGACTTTATTCAATGAATAAACTATATTTACAACAACAACAAACCCAAAACCCAAAAGAAACCCAACATTACAGTGTCCGAACTGATTTATAAAATGGATATTTACAGCATATATATATGCACTGCTTCGTGACTGGCTAGAACCAGTTCTTATTTCAATAAAGTATTTACATATATATATCAAATCCCTCACAGTATTTCGATTTGTCTAATTGGCAACAACCCACAGCTTAGTTGGATTCCAAACCCTGCCTAGCGAGGACCGATCTACAAGCTGCAAGAATATGGAATATAAGTCTCAAATCCACAGCTTCAAACCCTGGTCGAGTCAAACCAATGACTTAAAAATTGATACTTGTCGCTTCCTAGTCAGGCACTCGGCATTATCAGAATAGGACAAGGACTGGTTGGTTCAGTGTCAGGATAATACACGTGGGATAATAGGATTGAGTGGGATATCAGGCCATGGTGCTGGCAGCCTGGTCTTCCAGTGGGGCAGCACTATAAAGTCGCCATGAGTGCACACTATCACAAGTCGGTGCTTGTCCTGATATGACCTTAGATGTTGCTAGGACATAAAGCTCCAACAACCAACCAACCCTAACCCTTATAGGTCTTGAGGGATCTATCCCGCTTCAATAAAACAGTACAATGAGGTCTCACCGCAACTCCTGCCTTAACATCTCCATTGGCAACCATTAAAGATGATTGCACGGCGCCGATGTGGTGCAATCTTGCGCCTCTATCGATCTTTAGAACCAAAACCTTGTGCATTAGGTTTGTTAGTTTGTTGTTGTTTTGCGTCATAGCAACATCTAAGGTCATATCAGGACTGGTATCGACTTGTGACAGTGTGCACTCATGGCGACTTTATAGTGCTATATTATCCTGACATTGAGCCAACCAGTCCCTGCCCTATCCCATTAATGCCAAGTACCTGATTAGGAAGCGACAAGCATACATTTTTTAAGTCATAAGTTTAGCTCGACCAGGGTTCGAAACCATGACCCCACGATGTACCAGCACGGGAGACAACTCATTCGGCCATCCCGTCTGGTCTGTTAGGGGACTACAGACAAGGACATGGCACCCGCTCTCACAGCATCTCCTGCGATAAAACCATATTTACAACCCAGTTAAATAAAGTTATTTAAAGATGCATCAATTTTATTACCCCCCACCAAACCCTCTCCTACCCCCTTAAACAAGGAAATGCTTAGGACAAGAAGCCCACTCCATACGCGCTGAAAAAGAGTATATTTTGCTTAATACAATTGTATACATAAAAAAACACAGACAAAAAATAGCAATTCTTAAGAACAGATTTAATTCTTTGATTGACAGTTTGTCACACTCCAAGTTATTAACAATTCGCCTCCATTCTTGACTTCGCAGTGAAAATGAAAATTCTCGTCTAATGAGGTCGCTGGATGCGCTGCCTAGTGGAGATATTGAAATTAAATAGCTCGATATTTGCTCTTTACGATGAATGTAGGATCCAATATGGCTGCTTCATACAATGTAAATTAGGTAACTCTTTCACAGCTTATAGTCAATTCTTATTATTTTGAATCAAAATATGATAAAGTTGCATAGTTCGATGATTTTGAGTTTCTGTCATTTTCTGAGATAAATATATTCGGCTGATCGTTATAATCCACCTTACTTTACTTTGAAGTAACTTATATTTTAAATGGCTAACTTTTGAGATATTTCAAATGCAAACCAGCAAAATTAATTTTGGAAAGCATGCCAAAAGTCTGACACCGTAGGCTTCTACAGTAACATGTTCTATTAAATTGACTTAGTATTCTTTTCTATGTGGCGATAAATGCTTAATAAGTGCGTCAATATCTAAACTATATATCTAGGATCAAATTTAGATAATTGTTTTGGTTTAGACAATTTAATGTTTACATCAGACTCTGCAGCTTTACCTACTTCATATTCAACAGCTCACAAAGTAGATTGTCGAGTCTACTTTCTCTGGCTGGTCACCGCATTAAGAGAACTAGCTTTATTCATCATCATCATGCTGTCAGTCGCGATGCGACAAAGACTGCTTTCAATACTTGACTGCCGTTCTCCATTTAGCTCTCTGCCATTTCATTAAAGCTGCCTGCAAAAGTGTTGAAGTGCTGCTGGCTTTTGCAAGTTACCAGTGCATTGATCTACATTACAATTTCTTGGTCATCGATCATAAAGCGACAAACTGCAGTGGTATGGCCACATTTCCAGTCCATCAGGTCTGGCCAAAACCATCTTGCAAGGCACAGTGAAAGGCAAAGACGACAAGGCGGACAAAGGAAGAGGTGGGAAGACAACATCAGGGAATGGACAGGCCTGGAATTTCGGCAAGTCCCAGAGGGCAGTGAAGAACAGGGAAAAATGGAGAAAACTCATTGCAAATTCATCTGTCATGCCCCAAACACTCTCATTGGGCACAATAACGATGATCATCATCATGGTGCATGTCAATACACACCACATGTGCGCGCAGCTATAAGTTGGAACCAGTCTTCATATCACCTTACATGTAACTAGGCCCAAAGACTCCAGCAAAACACTTTCGCTGAATTAGCTACTATCCATGAGCGCAGGTACTGATGACTTAACCGCCGATAATATTTTGATTTCCGGAAATGGAAATCTCCACGGGGATTGGCGGTGTTTCCCTTTAGGACATATCCATTTAATGCAGACTGCATAACCACCTTGCACTGCCTTGCTGCCTTGCACGCACGCACCCACACCCCCACACCCCACACACCACACACACCCCACGCACCCACACACGCACCCCCCCACACACCCACACACTCACCCCCCCACACACCGAGACACCCAGACACTCTCGCAGGCACCACCGAGACACCCAGACACCGAGACACCCACACACCCACACACCCACACACCCACACACCCACACACCCACACACCCTCACACCCACACCCATGCACGCCCTCACACACCCACCCGCGCACCCATACCCACACCCACACCCACACCCACCCACACACCAACACCCACACACCCATACACTCCAAACACCCACACATCCACACACACCCACACACCCACACACCCAAATACCCACACCCGACCCACACACCTCCACACCCACACACCCACACACTCACACACCCACTCACCCCCCCCCCCCCCCCCCCCCCCCCCCCCCACCACCCACCCCCACACCCCCCCACACCCTCACACACCCACATACCCAGACACCCACACTCCCCCACACCCACCCCACACCCCACCACCCCCCACACACCCACACACCCACACACCCCCCCACACCCACACACCCCCCCCCCACCCACCCCCACCCACCTCACCCACACCACCCACCCCACACACCTACACACCCACACATCCACACACGCCTCCTCCCTCCCAACACACCTACCCGCCACCATCTGGCCTCCTCAGCTCCAAACTGACAGGATATCGGAATCAGCGTAATGTAAAGGGCAGCTGGTCCTGTAGGATGGAAGTACAATGTCAGCTGCTTGCGGATGATGTCTGACGGCTGGAGCTTCCCCACTCACTCCTCGCCCATCTACCCCTCCGTGACCACTCCCTTCCTCTCCTACCCTTCCCACTACTCCCAGCCACTTCCCACCCCTCCTTCTGCCACTCCACCCTTCCATCTCCCACCCCTCCCAACCCTCCCAACCTTCCCACCCTCCCAACCTTCCCACCCCTCCCACCCCTCCCACCCCTCCCCCTCCCACCCCCCTCCCACACCCTCCCCCCCCCCTCCCACCCCTCCCCCCCCTCCCCCCTCCCCCCCCTCCCCCCCTCCCCCCCCTCCCACCCCCCCACCCCTCCCACCCCCCCCCCCCCCACCCCTCCCCCCCCTCCCACCCCCCCCTGCCACTCCCCCCCTCCCCCCCTCCCACCCTCCCCCCTCTCCCACCCTCCCACCCCCTCCCCCCCCCCCCCACCCCCCACCCCCTCCCACCCCCCCCGCCCCTCCCCCACTCTCCCCCCCCCCCACCCCCCCCCACCCCTCCCACACTTCCCACCCCTCCCACCCCCCCTCCCCCCTTCCCTCCCCCACCCCCCACCCTTCCACCTGCCCACCCCTCCCACCCCTCCCACCCCCCCACCCCTCCCCCCACCCCCCCCCCGTAACTTTCCCCCCCCTCCCCCCCACTCATCCCTTCCCCCTCCCCCCCCCACCCCTCCCACCCTCCCCCACCTCCCTCCCATCCCTCTCCCACCCTCCCCACCCTTTCCACCTGCCCATCCCTCCCACCCCTCCCACCCCTCCCACCCCTCCCACCCCTCCCACCCCTCCCTCCACCCTCCCCCCCTCCCACCATCCCCACCCCTCCCACTTTCCCCCTCTCCCTCCCACTCCCCTCCCTTCCCACCCCCCCCCCTCCCACCCTTCCCCCCTCCCGTCCCTCCCCTCCCCTCCCACCCTCCCCCCCCCTCCCTCGCTCCCTCCCCTCCCCACCCTTTCCACCGCTCCATGCTACCTCCCACCCTCCGCGCTCCCACTCCTCCCTGCCCCTCCCCCCTCCCCCTCCCACTCCTCCTCCCCTCCCACCCCCACCCTCCCTCCACCCTCCTACTCCTCCCCCCTTCCTACTCTTCCCCCCCCTCCAACCCCTCCCATCCCCTCCCATCCCCTCCCACCCTTCCCATCGCTCCCTGCAACCTCCCACCCCTCCCCTTCCCATCCCTCCCTGTCCCCTACCACCCCTCCCTTCCCCTCCCACCCTTCCAACCGCTGCCTTCCACTTCCGACCTCGACCCTCCCACCCCTCCATGTCCTCTCCCACCATTCCCTTCCCTCTCCCACCCATCCCTCCCACCTCTCAGCCCTCTCTTCTCCATCCCACTACTCCATGTCCTCTCCCGCCCTTCCCATCTCTCTCTCACCCCTTCCACCCTCCCTGTCCTTTCCCACCCTTCCCTTCCCCCTCCCACCCCTCCCTGCCACCTCTCACCCCTCTCTTCTGCATCCCACTCCTCCCTGTTCTCTCCCACCCTTCCCATCTCCCTCTCACCTGTCACACCCTCCCTGTCCTCTCCCACCCTTCCCATCCCTCTCCCACCCCTACCTCCCACCTCTCACCCCTCTCTTCTCCATCCCACTGCTCACTGTCCCCTCCCAACCCTCCCACCCAGTTGACATATTGCGTCTATAGCTATTCCTAACGTCGCCATGACGTCATATCAAGGGATGCCTCCATGGGACGAGCTCTGCTAATTGCCAAGGTTACCCACCGCGACTCTTTTTTATTTTTATTTGAATTTTTTTGCACCAGGTGTCATTTCTGACACGCCCACCACTAGCTTATATTCTGTCGTCTGCTTTTGTTATAACTGTCATCAAGTTAAATAATTGAAGACAATTTTCATTGAATCTTCTCATAGTTACACATCGTGAACCACTCCATATTTGTGAGCTAATGTTTTTTGTTGTTGTAAATAGTTTTATTCTTATTAGAATAACGCATTTGTTGACGCTCGAGGAAATGCTCTTTGGATGAGAGGACTGGGCAGGTTGGCCGAATCGGTAGAGCGCAGGCTTTGAGTATGGACGGTCGGGAGTTCGAATCCCAGTCGCGTCAAAGTGATGACTTACACAATTGATACCCGCCGTGTGGCATTGATGGGCAAGCGAAAGCATCCTGGCAACATGTAAGTTCATATCAGGAAGGGTACCGACATGTGACAATGTGCACTCATGGCAACTTTATAATGCTACCCCACTGGAAGACCAGGCCACCAGCACCATGACCTGATATCACACTCAGTCACAATATCCTACCACTGAGCTAACCAGTCCTTGCCCTATCCTAATAATGCCGATCGTCGGGCTAGGAAGCGACTAGTATCAATTTGATCAGTCATTGGTTTGACTTGACCAGGGTTCGGGCCCATCGGTTCGAATCCCACGATGTACCAAAGTGGGAGATGGACGTTCAACTCATTCGGCCATCCCGTCTGGTCTCCCCCTAAGCTTGCGCACTGGGCAGTTGTGGAGCACAGTTAGAGGAGCCTGGTGGCTATTGATCTGCCCGAACGCTGATGAAGGGGTCACCCCCCTCCCCAACTTTCCAACCATCAGCTATTCATCTTGGTCCTGCTGGTCCGAAGCTCTAGCCTTAATTTAATATTATGCTAAATAAAAGGTAGGTCTATTATGGGCCAGCCAGAATACATATTCAATCCAACTACTGTGTTCTGTGTCTATATAATAACGAATAATATTCCTTCTATGTAGCAATACATGCTTAATGAGTGCATCTGATTTAGATATTTAGAGTTAAATCTAGGTGAGTGCTTTAGTTTCGAATATCAGGAGAAAGAAGAACTCAATTAATTATAAGATCAGACACAATAACTACAACAAACAATAATACCCCCCACCCACCCCCCCGATGACAAGATGTTCAAGTCATGCTATTTTGTAGATATTTCTTTTCCTGTAAAATAATAGTTCTGGCAGCACGAATGAGGTCACCTAGATCACGATGATCCAACCCAAGGCTTATTACACAATGTTTGTGTATAGCATCGTGCATATATGCCCCTGACCAATTTGCTGGTACAGTGCCAGCGGCCTCGTTTACAAGCGACTTTACTTAAAGAATGCACCCCCAAAAAACAAAATTTACTCTACTCTGCACCATAACATTATGCAGCGGAGGTGTAGCTAACAAAAGAAACGGTACTCGAACTCACATTTCTGCCATTTCGGGGAGAGAATAATATTCTAACCAATAGGGTGTCTAGATTCCCTGATGCAATCCATCTACGCCTTGCCTGACAGGTCAGCGGAGCATATTGTACATGTTCGCATAACATGGGTAATTCTTGGCGAGACTTGAGCTGGTCAGCCTGCCAAACTTTGGTGCCATCTAACGATTTCGGCCGATACTTTCTTATTTTAACTTAATAACACAACAGCTGCCACCTTGTCTCAAACGGCTCCTCCAGTGTTGATGCCTTGGCCTGCCTTGGCGTTATCATCCACTCGGCGCCTGGACAGGACACTGTGAGGTCAGGCCGATCTACAATCTTCCGCCACCCACCCCTCAAATACATCTGGAGGTTTAGGATAAAATAACTGTCATGGGTAGGGTTGAGAGCCCGAGTGTTTGTATTGTTTGTTATATATATTTATTGGTCTATTCACCTGATTAAATAAAGCGCTAGTATTTCATTCCTGTCTCATCATGAATTACACCTGTCTCCCTGGGATTATGTCTTTCAAATGGTTTACGTCCATAAGTCGTCGGATGCTTATGATGACATGCCTACATGCAATTCCCTTACATATGGCTGCACAGGGCAGGTTACATGTAACCTACAGCAACTTAAGCATAGCAACCGGTGCCATGCTGCAAACAAAGGAATTGTAGTCTCTCAGTGGGGCAGCACTATAAGATCGCCATTAGTGCGCAATGTCACAAGTCGGTACCCGTCCTGATATGACCTTAGATGTTGCCAGGACATACAAATCCAACAACCAACCAACCAACCGACCAAATGAAATATCATGTCTAGAGTGGGGTTCGAAACCCTCACACACTTCCGCTATTCTGAACCGAGCGTTTTAACAATTAAGCTACATAGACATCCTGACGCAATCAACATACCTAAGGTCTACCAGCATTTGTATCTTCCTGGCTGTAATATCAGTGCAAACTCCTAGACTTTAACACAAACGATACACATTTAACTAGATGGAAAATGGCAAGTAGCAACAGAAGAGGAAATAGTAATTTAACATAATTGAGATTTATGTATTTATATAAATGTATGTATATACATGTACATACTCCTTCTGACACCAGACCATGAAAGCTACACACTTGACACATTCCTTGCATATATATATATATGAATCTAAGAATACTTTCAGCAAAATGTTAACTTCTCTAGTGTCCTAATATGTATTGCACGATATGGGCTTTAGGCACTATACTTCTCTTGGCATCTCAATCTGAAAACAAGCTTGTTTACTTTGATTCCAGAAATGGTTTTACCCCCGATTGATAGAGATCAATATCCAGTCAGAAAAGTCTTGCTAAATGTCTGCTAATTTACATTATTTAGAAATTAATTGGAGCTTACAATATTGATGAATGAAGGAAGTGGTTTTAGCGACTGAGAACTGTGCATCTGCTCATGCTCTATCAGTGTCATATTGAACGGGTGCTTATTTAATCTGTGCATGGTCTATAAGTGTCATATGGCACGGGTGCTTATTTAATCTCTGCATGCTCTATCAGTGTTATATTGCATGGGTCCTTATTTAATATGTGCATGCTCTATCAGTGTCATATTGCACGGGTGCTTATTTAATCTGTGCATGGTCTATCAGTGTCATATTGCACAGGTGCTTATTTAATCTGCACATGCTCTCTCAGTGTCATATTGCATGGGTGCTTATTTAATCTGTGCATGCTCTATCAGTGTCATATTCCACGGGTGCTTATTTAATCTGCACATGCTCTATCAGTGTCATATTGTATGGGTGCTTATTTAATCTGGGTATGGTCTATCAGTGTCATATTGCATGGGTGCTTATTTAATCTGCGCATGCTCTATCAGTGTCATATTGCACAGGTGCTTATTTAATCTGTGCATGGTCTATCAGTGTCATATTGCATGGGTGCTTATTTAATCTGTGCATGCTCTATCATTATCATATTGCATGGGTGCTTATTTAATCTGTGCATGCTCTATCAGTGTCATAGTGCATGGGTGGTTATTTAATCTGTGCATGCTCTATCAGTGTCATATTGCATGGGTGCTTATTTAATCTGCGCATGCTCTATCAGTGTCATATTGCACAGGTGCTTAATATTAGCTTTTATTTATATATCTACACAACCCATTCATTTCAAATAGATATCACAAAGACAATGGTCATATTGAATGAAATAAGACGGTTTGTATTGGGCTATAATAGTTATTGCATCGACCGGGCGCGTTGGCTGAATCGGTACAGCGCAGGCCTCCTGTGTGGGACATTGGGAGTTCAATTCCCGGTCGAGTCAAATCAATGACTTACAAAATTGATACTTGTCACTTCCTAGCTTGGCGCCCAGCATTAATAGGATAGGGCAAGGACTGGTTGGCTTAGTGTCAGGATAATGTGACTGAGTGGGATATCAGGTCAGCTCAGGGTGCTGGTGGCCTAATTTCCCCTGAAGGGCAGCACTATAATGTCACCATGAATGTGTACTGTCACAACTTAGTAGTCAACAACATGATATGCCCTTAGATGTTGCCAGGACGTAAAAATCCAACAACCTAACCAGTTATTGCATCGAATATACTCCTTATGGTGATCGGTATGAGCGCTGGCTGGTTTCCCTTTATTGGGCTAAATGAATTTGATTCATATGTCATTTCTCAATGCAATAGCACTGTTCTTCTGGCTAGATCGGCACAGTTATTTATAAAAGAAAAAGAAGCTACACATGATTTCGAAAGCCTAATTAAAAAAAAAAAACATGATTCACTGAGTAGAAAGATACAATGCACACTATTTTAGGAGTACGACTCTTTTGCAAGTTTGTGGAGTTGTGTACTTTCTTATATTCAAACCCCGGCCGATGAGTTACCAGATTCATTCTTGATGTTTCATAGCCTGGCACACTGCACAACTATGATAAGACGACGACTGGTTAATTTGATTGAGTGAGATATCAGGACATGATGTTGATAGCCGGGTCTTCCAGTGGGGGCACCATTATAAAGTCGCCATGAGTGCACGCTGTCACAAGTCAGTTCCTGCTCTGATCTGACCTGAAATGTTGCCAGGACGTAAAACCCCAAGAAGCAGGCACATCTTTATGACGAATATTATGTTGCGCGAACCTGGACGTGGGGTGGATGGGGGGTGGGGTGGAGATGTGGGCGTTGAGGGTGTGGGTGTGGGTGTGGGTGTGGGTGTGGGTGTGGGTGTGGGTGTGGGTGTGGGTGTGGGTGTGGGTGGTGGGGGTTGACACGGAGCAGGGCTTCGTTGCCTATGACAGCGGGGGTTGAATATGGTGGACAGTGCTGTCATGAATATGGATGTGTATGCTTTGAACGATGGAGATGTCATAACAGTCGCCTGGTGGGTGGGTGGGTAAATCTGGTTATGCGTGACCAGTCATAGAGTTTCAACTTCAACATATAAATGTATATATATACAGCCTATGCATATACAGACTATGCATATGTATGTGAATCTAGATATATATGTGTGTGTATATATACACACTCTGAAATACAAATATTTATATATATATATAGGTATATACATATAAATGAAAAATATAGATATGCATATATAAACATATATGAAAACTATAGATATGCATATGAAAACTATAGATATACATGTGTTGTAACTACTGAATTATTTCCTAATATTCACTGTTAATTTACTCAATCCGGTCCCAACTAAATGTTCTAGGAATATTCAGGAAATTAGATATAATTTTGTGCTTTCTAGTGATGTATTCCAATATGAAAACATCCCAAAACTCAGTGTTCCACAACCATATTTGTGAACCTGCACATTAATCCTATATGAAATTCGACCTTCAAAATTGAACCGGGGCTCGAATTAGGTACTTTACCCACCGTAGCTCAAACGAGGTAAGCTCTCCAACCTGATAAATATCGAAGTTCACAAGATTCCTTTTGAAAATAACGAACGCAAGTTTCATAAACTAAGAACCACCAGAGAACTGTCTTAATGCGCTGTATTCTTTTCTGCAAGGATTTATAGGAATATTTTTATTTTCTTCTTTGTGTTTCATTTTTCACAAAGAGGCCTAGATCAACAGCTTAACGCCTCAAACCCATCTCCTTCTTACCAGCCCCCAGAGCACAACTTGACCTAATTCCAAACACACACACAGGCCCAAAGCTTAGCCCTACACTTACCGATAATTCAACTTGAATCTTATTAATCCAGTACCGGACGTGGTGGCCCAATCAGTAGAGCTCCGTGCGCGAGATCGGGAGTTCAATTCCTAATGATTTACAAAATTGACACTTGTCGCTTCCTACCTTGGAGCTCGGGTTTAATAGGGCAAGGACTGGTTATGGGGCTGTCACACTACGACGTTTCTCCCGGCGACCCGTCAGCGTTGAAAATAAAATCTTGCGCGTCGAGAAACGTCAAACTTTTCGGCGGTTTGGGGGAAAAGATCGGCGTCAGCGCGGCGCGTTATGCGCGCGCTGCCAACGTGTGTCGACGCGCTGGGGAAAAAAAAGAAGAAAAGTTTGGCGCGACGTCTTTATTTTACCTTAAATGATGCTAGGGCGTAAAACAAAAACGGCCCAGTTTGCCGCAACGTGTGAGCAACGACCCTCCCGCGCGCGCGCCGTCTTCCTAGCGTTCCCATAACGTTATTCCGGCGCGTCCAACGCAGCGCGACGCGCGCCTAACGTCCTTACCCATATATTTGCATGCGCTGGCGGTCGTTGGGTTGTTTTTGACATGTTGAAAACACTCAGCGACCAATAACGCGCGCCGACTTTCTCCGCCGACCGTCAACGTCAAAGATAGTGTACCAACGTGTACCGAGGCGCGCATAACGCGCCCCCAGCGTTTCTTGATATTTCACCCATTTTCGCCCAAATACACCACACGTTGACGGGTCGCCGGCGAGAAGCGTCGTAGTGTGACAGCCCCATTAGTTCAATGTCAGGATAATGTGACTGGGTGGGATATTGGGTCATTGTGCTGGCGGCTTGATTTCCAAGTTGGGCAGCACTATTAAATCACCATGAGTGTGCACTGTCACAAGTTGGTACCCATCATGATATGACCTTAGATGTTTCCAGGACCTAAAACTCCAACAACCAACTAACCAGACATGTAGACTAAACAGGCCATCCTGATCTAACCTATGTTATGATGTCTGCTATTTCTAATCTACTTTGATAGAGTTGTGTACTGGATTATCGTTCTGGGTACCTTCCAGTGTACTCATTCTGGAGTCCTACCTCCAGCATCAGTTCTCTCCACTGTCAGCAGAGGGCGACATTGCGGTTGAAATCATTTATTCTCAGTCCATCTCCTCATAACTTGTTGTTAATCGGGACGCGAAGATCAATATAGCTAACAGTAGGTATTTGAGTTGAACCTAAATATTGTTCATATTGGTTTGTCAACATGGATAATTCGCGCGCAAGCAAGGGACTGCTGCGGTGGCACCACCTGGGTTCCATTATCGAATGCCACACATGCCCCCTGCCGTATCACTGGTGAACCCGATCTCAGGGCGCAACATTTGTGACGTCATTTCCGGTTGCCGACAGCCAGCCAAGCCAGGTGTCACCTACTATGCCACCAGACACCAGACCGACAGCTACCAGCTTTTCTCAGCCGCCCACCCATCCCTACAATCAAGACCTGATGACCTTAGTTGACCTTATATGACCGTAACCCTTATACATTATGTGAACTTATTGAAAACGTCCATGGCGTATAGTTCCTTGTTCGCTTTGTGAATAAGGATTCTTAATGAATCGGCAAAACAACAGAACAGAAGTGTAGTGCATGTAAGAAGAGTTGTAATCAGTAGAGAGTTTCGCGCCCGATTAAAATATACAGTGGTAGGGTATTGGGTGGAAAAGTGTGCACATTGCCAGTTCACCGAGAAGTTAAGAGAGAGAGGTATGTAACACTCAACTGCAGAAAAGGTGTGAAAGCCAACTGACGAATCAGGTGGATGGAGGATGAACTTGTCCGTCCACCCGAAGTAGAGTCCAAGGTGCAGCGGGCGGTGGAGGAAATGTGTCATTCCCACCGAATCAAACCCCATGTGAACATTGCAACCAATGAATCATCAGGATTCAAGTCAAATCAAAGGTTTATGTGATAATATACATTTTGTGCAGAGCATCCACAATGAGCGACCACCCACAATGTTAGTTCTTGCCACTGCCAGCAGAGGGCAGGTTTGGAGGAGGACATTCTCTATAAGACCTTTTTTGCAGGGAGACTGCATGCTGAGTTTGAACGCACAGCAATAGCTCTTCCTTTGACATCAGAGGGTGGGTTAGGGGTGGAAATCATTTATTATTTGGCCAAAAAAGGCGATTATAGGAGGGGGCATACCTTCCAGTTATATGGCAGCATCATTTGAGAATACCTCAGTGACGTCATTGTTTTATAATCATTCCTTGTAGTGTGTGATTAAGAATAGTTTAGTGCTAACGCAGCGTTAGAAGTATTTCCAAGCTAATGATAGTTGGATTGTGCGATATCAATTGGTTTATTGATGTCTTATGTCCTAGCAACATCTAAGGTCAGGTAGAGCGTTACAATCTACCTTACTTTAGTTTGAAGCAACATACCCATAACACGAATTATGTGAAATTTAAATACATTATTTTAATATTATTAACGGAGTGCCAGTGGCGTCTCGTCCACCGAACTCTACTATCGCCCGAACCGCTGATGGCAGCAGCCTGGGCGACTTGGGTTTGCACGCAGGGTGGCAAATCCACCGCGAATAGCCGCCGAGTTGGCACGTAGGGTATCTTTGAAATGCAAACATGCTAAATTAATGTTGGCATGCTTGTCAAAACTTTACCCCCATAGGGTTCAGCAGTAACAGATTTAAACAAATTAAATTTGCTTAATATGCCCTTCTAATTCTATGGAGCAAGGAATGCTAAATAAGCACATTGCCAGTATTTAAATTGGCTATGTAGGTTTGCATAGATGCTTTGCTTTTAATAATTTGAGTCAATTAATGTTGCATAGTTAGATTTAATCGGAATATGCAACTTTAACTGAATTTTTCAATCTTTTTTTTTTGTAATCCTGAAGTGCGATATATTAGTAATACGCGCCGTTAAAGGGGTCATACATGAGTGATTAGTTGGATGTGGAAGAGGGGTTGTCGGAGGAGGGGGGGCCGTAGAGGAAAGCATGTCATCCTGCTCAGAGCGACTCAGAGATTCATGCTTCCCAGGAGGGGAGTGGGGTTGCCGCCACACGTCAGTTCCCATGGTTACTGACCATGACAATTCCCACGGCGGAGCATTCCATCCGTCAACGTCTTCTCCTGAGGGCGGGCGGGAGTGGGGGAGCGGAGGGGAGAGGGAGGGTAGGGGGAGGAGGAAGAGGAGGGGGAGGGAGGGGGAGGGGAAGGGGATGGAGAGGGGGAGGGGGAGGGGAGGGGGAGGGGGAGGGGAAGAGGGAGAGCGAATGAAGGTAAGGGTGACCGGGAGGGGGAGGGGGCTGGGGTGGGGGTGGGGGAGGGGAGCGGGAGGAGGAGGGGGAGGGGGAGTGGGAGTGGAGGGGAGGGATAGGGAAGTAGGCCTTACCCGACAATTGCATTCATATCCATCAAACTAAAGATATTTACGGACACTCATCCTATCATAAGTTTTTCAAACCCGTGGGATTTTGTTGGCTCTCTTTAATTAAGTCACAAATGGCCCCCAAAAGGGTTCGGATGATTGGTGGCTATTTAATGCAGTGTTGGCAGCAACAGGCCATAGTCAAGGAGATAACCCAAAAGGGAAGCGCGCCCCCAAACCCTAGCCTCCCCCCCCCCCCACATCAGAGTGGATGATTGGTTGTTTGGTTGTTGGAGTTTTACTTCCTGGCAACATCTGAGGTCATATCAGGGTGGGAACACTCATGGTGAATTTATAGTGCTGCCTCACTGGGAGACCAAGCAACATGTGTAGCTTTAATGATTGAGTGCCGCCGTACCTCCCTGACACCGCTTAACCAGGTACAGCTTTGATGCTTGAGTGCCCCCTCACCTCCATAATGATCCTTAACCAGGTGCAGCTTAAATGTTTGAGTGCCCTCCCCAGCTCCCTGACACCAGCTAATCAGGTGCGGTTTTACTGCTTGAGTACCCCCTACCTCCCTGATACAGCTTAACCAGATGCAGCTTTACTGTCACTCCTGACAAATCAGTGTCATGAGTGACGGTTAACTATTATGTTAACCGTCACTGATTCCGCTTAACCAGATGCAGCTTTAATGCTTGAGTGCCTCCCCCCACATCCCTGATACCACCTAACCAAGTGCGGCTTTAATGCTTGAGTGCCCCCCTACCTCCCTGACACCGCTTAACCAGATGCAGCTTTAATGCTTGAGTGCCCCCCACCTCCCTGACACCACATACTTTAATGCTTGAGTGTCCCCCTCACACCTCTCCGTTGCTACTTGCCCCCAGGTGCAGCTTTAATCAAATAATTTCACACCAAACTACAAAATAGGATGGGATTCCAGTCCCTAGGTTCCTACAGAAAACACCCTGCCCATACCGTCGGGCAGTGGCCTAACTAATACATACCCCTGTCACACTACGACGTAACAAGCAAACGTAAGCCTGACATGAGCACGTTTTGTCATTACGTTGACATATGTTGGGTTACGTTATTATGACGTCAGAATGACGTTAGACTGACGTCGAGCTACGTCACGTTATGTTGTGTTACGTCGTGTTACGTTAGCGCGCGTCAAAGTTTTGAACCTGTTCAAAACTTTCGACGTAACTAGAACGTAAGGGTTTACGTTTGCTGTACGTTCTGTACACGTTCGGTGAACGTCAATGACGTTAAACGGACGTTAGTCAAACGCTGGTCACTACATTGCACTACATTGCACTAGGTTGCACTACATTGCACTACATTGCATTACATTGACCCACATTAAAGGTGGTGGGACCGTGCAGTCCGCATAGTGAAAACGTCAGGATAACGGACGCCTAACGGAGGTCCAACATATGTTTACCGTTTTGCCACCGTTTCATGACGTAAGTAACGTAAGGTAACGTAAAGCAACGTAGTTCTGGTGATCGAATAACGTTAATAACGTCCCGTCAGCGTAATTATGTTGTCCTCTCTCGTTGAACGAAGCTATCACTACGCTTTACCGACGTTACGCTCTCGTCAACTACGCTGCATCCACGTTCAACTTGTGCCAAAATTTGCATACTATGCCGAGAAGTTCAACGTTTTTCACGTTCTCCCTATGCTGACGTCATCACGTCATAGTGTGACAGGGCCATAAGGCCAGCCGGGTTGATGGGCGTCGATCTCGGACAGGGTCAGGAGACAGCAGGAAGAGTGAGACTTGATTCTGTTGGCCAAGCAGACGGGATGGCCGAATGAGTTGAGCATCTTGGTAGATCATGGGATTCGAACCAATGACTTAAAAATTGATGCTTGTCACTTCCTAGCCAGGTGCTCGGCATTATTAGGATAGGGCAAGGACTGGTTGGCTCAGTGTCAGGATAATGTGCCTGAGTGGGATCTCAGTTCATGGTGCGAGTGGCCTGGTCTCCCAGTGGGGCAGCACTATAAAGTCATCATGAGTGTGCGCTGTCACAAATCGATACCTGTCCTAATATGACCCTTTAAATGTTGCCAGGACGTAAAACTCCAACAACCATTTTGGCCAAGCACACCGGAAGTCAGCTTTGAGGCAAAAACCATAACTGTCTCAGGATTGGCATCTTGCCATCTGGCCTTTCAACTTTGCTGACAGGGGATAAACACAAAACCTGATGGAAGGTAAAGCAGCGCTATGTATACTTCCGGACCTTAGTACCTTCCATTTCGTCCCGCCCCATTTATTTGCATGCAGTGTCACGAATGACGAGGACAATTTTCTTGTTGGCTAAGGCAAGGTTCCCAGATGAATATATTAACCATCTGAACAAGATTTACTGCTGTCTTAGACTTGCAAAGTCCGATGCTTTCATTTAAACAAAATATATATCTATTTCAGGTTGGTTTTTATGATCTACCTTACATTAGATTGTAACTTTTAATTTGAATGGTGTGCGTTTTAAATATTAGAAGTGCAAACAGGCAAATTTAATTTTGGCATGCTCTTCAATAGGATAGGATTTAGAAGTAACAAATTCTATTATATTGACGTAGAATATACCCTTCTATGCAGCAATACAAGTTCAATAAGCACAGCGATATCTAAGTTGGATATGTAGGATCAAATCTAGCCAAGGGTTCTGGCTTAAAATAAGGTAGTGCATTGTTTTTGTGTACATTAGTTGTTTATGCAGGGGAAATTTCAATCTCAGACGATTGGTCTTCCTCATTCCACTGCTCCTTGCCCTATCCTAATAATGGCAAGTGCTTCGCTAGGAAGCGACAAGTATAACATTTGAAGTCATTGGCTTGAGTCGACCAGGGTTCGAACGCACGACCCCATGATCTACCAATACGGGAGACGGACGCTCTAACTCATTCAGCCATCCCGTCTGGTTAACCAGATGCGGCTTCATTTAGTATTATTCACTATATTGTTATAATTATAAATGAAGTAAAATTATGTTGGTTAGAGGGGTTATGAAAATGAGAAATATTGCGCCTAGAGCAGACTTCGAACCAGCACCTCTTGCTATTATGTTAACCGGACTAGTGTTCTAATCAGTACACCACCTACACTTCCTGATGTCATCACTCTATCCATGCCCACCTCTCAAGTGGTTGCCTGTCCGAGAGGTCAGTGCGGACCACTTCAGCACCGTCCCTTCAAAGTGCTCTGAAGCTTCACTAATTTGGTTTAATCATTTTGTCAGAGGGACAAGTTGGTGTCGATGGCTACAGCTTATTCATACTCAACTCATTCGGCCATCCCGTCTGGTATGGACAGTGTGCATTCATGATGACTTTATAGTGCTGCACCACTGGAACACTAGCCCATCGGTACCATGACCGGACATCAGACTCATTCACTAATTCACTATTCTTATTTTTGGGGTTTGGCGTCCTAAAAATAGCTAAGATCATATTATTGCGGATATATACTGCTGAAAGGGTGCACTGATATATTCTTTATAGTCCTGCCACATTAAGCGTCGATGCCATTGGTACCATGGGCCAATGCCCCCTTTTTTGTACATTAGTTGATTAAGCAGGGGAAATTTCAATTGTGGATGATTGGTCTTCCTCATTCCACATATCCTTGCTCTATCCTAATAATGCCTCGCACCTCGCTAGGAAGTGATACATATTAATTTTTAAGTCATTGGTTTGACGTGACCACGGTTCGAACCCATGAGTTCGAATCCCATGACCTACTAAAACGGGAGAGGGACGCTCAACTTATTCGGCCATCCCGTCTGGTTCAGTCACATTATCCTGATACTCAGCTGACCAGTCTTTGCGCGTGCCTCGCGTGCGGGAGATCGGGAGTTCGGTTCCTGGTCCACTCAAATCAATGACCTACTCAATTGATTCTTGTCACTACCTAGCCTCGCGCTCGGCATTAATAGGATACGGCAAGGACTGGTTAGCTCAGTGTCAGGATAATGTGACTGAGGGCGATACCGGGTCATGGTGCCAGCAGCCTGATTTCCCAGTGGGGAAGCACTATAAAGTTGCCATGAGTGTGCACTGTCACAAGTCGGTACGCGTTCTGATACAACTTAGATGTTGCCAGGGCATAAACCTCCAACAACCAAAGATACTGGTTTGATATGTTACTGGCTTGACTCGGCCGGGGTTCGAACAGCACGGCCTCCCACACGGGGACACTCCCGCGGCTCTCACCGATTCGGCCACACAATTATGTGATTATGTGATCAGGATCTCAGGAGGTGCAATTCACACTATTCCCGCCACGGCCATGTTGAAACCAGCCCGCTGTATGAAAAGTCATGTGAATACTTTTGTGTCGACCAAAACCTCTCGAAATCACTCAAATTTGAGGGTATTCATTTTTGAAACTACCAATTTTTGAAACTACCATATTCATCTTTGCATAGCTGTTTGCTATCTATTGGCCAATTTTCATGACGATTGGGTGACCCTTGCATGGTGATTTTTCCCATTCTTTAACTACAATGTGACTGTCAACTTCAAGTCAGGATAGTTATGGTGGTATCATGTAATGCAGCACTGTCAGTGTAGTTATCTGTGCGACACAGTTAAACAACTATTCTTAGTAATTACAAATTAATAAAAGCTTTAAAAGGGTCAAAATATATTTGTTAAATATATCTATATTAAGAGTGTTATGCAATTTTGAATTTAAAGATTGGCAGTCAAGGTGAGTGACTTTGTTGACATTGCCTAATGAAATGCATCTTATCATCACTCAATCTTCATGAAAATTGACCAATAAATAGAAAAAAGGTAAGACAAAATTATTATGATAGTTTCAAAAGTTAATATCTTAAAATTTTACTCCTTTAATTTATGTAGTAGGTCATGCACATCGGCACACAGTAGTGTCTTATGGCCATTTCCAATACCGACGCTTACTCAGACTCGTTCTGATGCCGAATTAGGTCGCGCGTGAATAGTGTGAATACAAATCAGGTTCAACTTGTCCCCAGTTGGGGGGTTCCGCGCATGGGCTTAACAACTTGGCGGACCCTTGTAATAGCCCTGTCACATTATGATGTTTCTCTCCAATGTGCGTCGACATGTGTCACTTTTTGGTGAAACGTCGGGAGACGTCTGGAAGCATTACGCACGTGTTACACGTCATACACTTTCATTGACAGCGATGGTCGTTGAGGAACGCCGGCATGCGTCGTGGCACGTCGCATGCACAAAACCTTCGACGCATGCCGGCGCATGCCAACGTGTGGGTGTGACTATTACGGGGACGTTAGGCACACGTCAAGATCCGTTGGATGCGCTGGAATAACGTTATGCGAACACTATGTGCATGCCGTGCACATGTGACGGTCGTTCCCACACATTGCGCTAAATTGTTGCTTTGTTGTTTTACATCCTAGCTACATCTAAGGTCATATCAGGATGGTGCGCCAACCTCTTTTTGTTTTTTTTCGCCACGCGTCGACACATGTTGGCTGTGCGCTACTAACACGCTGTGCTGATGTCAAACCTTTTCCCAAACCGCCGAAAAGTTGGATGTGTCTTGACGTGTACAAGTTATTTTGCACGTTGGCGGCATGCCGGTGAGAAGCATCATAATGTGACAGGACCATAAAGCAGCTCATATTGTTCATACAACTCCTGTGGGTGGCGCTTCAGTGGCGCTTCAGTGGCTGACTTCACCGCGCATGTCCGTCTTTCGTTGCAGTCCTAACAAAGTGCACTGTGGGGAACGCGCCAAGATCTTATCTGAGTGTTTGTAATAAGGATGCTGCAATTCAACATTCCTGCCCTCACTCCTCTGCTTCTCACTCCTCTGCTTCTCACTCCTCTGCTTCTCACTCCTTTGCTTCTCCCTCCCTCGCTCCCCATCACCCCTCACCCTCACCCTCCATCCCTCCGTCCCTCCCTCCCTCTGACCCACCCTCCATCCCATGCCATGATCCTCCATTCCATGACCTACCCTCCCAAAAACCTCCCTCTCTCCCCCGCCCCTCCTTCCCATGACCCACCCTGACATGCCCTCCCTACCATGACACTCCCTCCAATGACCTTGACCCCATGACCCTCCCTCCCATGACCCACCCTCCCATGCCTGCCCTCCTATGCCCCTCCCTCCTCCCTTAAATAACCCTTCTGCTCCAATACCCTCCCAGCCCCTCACTCCAATATCTCCACTCCTTCCTTCACTCTCCTCCTCGCCTCCTCCCCTCTCCCCTCGATCCTCTCCCTCTCTTTCCTATCCATTCTCTTTCGACTTCCTGTCCTCCTAACTTTTCGCTGTTAATTTTATTATTATTATTTTTTGGTAAAGTATTTATTGATCTGAATATGACATTTGTCAGTGCCGGAGCACTGGTCTTTCGACCATCTTACTATTGGAATTGACAGTCTAAATAATCTAAGTGTAATCAGTCCTGATTTAGTTACAGTACCGATCCTGTATAATTAAGGGAGTGGATCCTGCTCTATAATGTACAGCACCAGTCACTGTCATTCATGCAAAAATGGGGAGCAGCACCAAGTAGAAAGTGTATACTCGGGGCAACTCAAACAATCGTTGAGGGTTACATTTTTTCTCTTATAAAACAAGGTAAGTTTATAGTTGACAAGATATGGGTTCTTCATATGGGCCCTTCCAAGTCTACTTGGTGAGATGGTCTTAATCCATCACCAACCATTAAATCAATCAACCCTTCATCTCCTTTCTCTTCTTCCCCCTTCTTCTCCTATTCCATTCTCTTTGACCCCCGCCCTGTCCCTTGCTCTCAAATTCTTCCTTTCATTCTACTCTCTTTCTTCCGTTCTCTCCCTCTTCTCCCTCTGTCTCCTGCCTCCGATCCGCCGACTGCCTCCCCCCCCCCCTTCCTCAGTCCCTTCCATCCCTCCTCTTCCTCCACGTTATTCCCTTCCTTTCCTCCGCTTCCTCTTCCTTCTTGCCATCCGTTATTTCCTCCTCCACTCGCCCTCCTACTCCTCCTGCTCCCATCCACCCCCTACTCCCCACACCTCCTCCCCTCCTCCCTCGTCCTACCTTCCTCCCCCGCCCCCTATTCTTCCTCGCCTCCTCTGCTCTGCTGTCCTCTCCTCTCACTCATATCCTCTCCTCTCTCTCCTCCCCTCCCCCTCCCCTCCTCTCCTCTCCTCTCCTCTCCTATCCCCTCCCCTCCTCTCCTCTCCTCTCCGCTCCTCTCTTCTCCCCCCCCTCCCCTCTCCTCTCCTCTCTCTGCTCTGCTCCCCTCCCTTCCCATACCCTCTCCTCTCCTCCCTCTCCCCCTCTCCTCTCCTCTCTCTCCTCTCCGCTCCTCTCCTCCAGTCCCCTCTCTACTCCCCCCCTCTTTCTTCCTCTCCTCCTCTCCCCTCCCCTCCCCTCTGCTCTGCTCTGCTCTCCTTTCCTCTCCTCTCCTCTCCTCTCCTCGCCTCTCCTCTCCTCTCCTCTCCTCTCTCTCCTCCGCTCTCCCCTCCTCCCCTTCCCTCTCTTCCCCTCTCCTCTCCTTCCCTCTCCTCTCTTCCCCTCTCCTTTCCACTCCTCCCCTCCCCTCTCCTCTCCCCTCCTCTCCACTCTCCTCTCCTCTCCTCCCCTCTCTCCTCCCCTCTCCTCTCTCTCCTCTCCTCTCTTCTCCTCTCCCCCTCCCCTCTCCTCTCCTCTCTGCTCTCTCCTCCCCGCTCCTGTCCTACTCCTCTCCTCTTCTCTCCTCTCTTTCCTCCCCTCTCCTCTCCGCTTCTCTCCTCTCCTCCCCCCTCTCTCTTCCTCTCCTCCCCTCCCTTCTGCTCTGCTCTGCTCTGCTCTGCTCTGCTCTGCTCTGCTCTGCTCTGCTCTGCTCTGCTCTCCCCTCTTCTCCTCTCCTCATCCTCTTTTCACCCTCTCCTCCATTTCCACTGCCATCCTTCCCGATCCTCTCCCGAAGGTCCGGTCTTGTCGATTTGTTAATGCAGCAGTAGAACCGAGCAGCATGGGTGATGAGGAGAGGGAGGGTGGCGGGGCGTCCGGGGGGGGGGGCGTCGGGGGCAAGGGGCCTGGGCGTGGGGGGGGGGGGGGGGGGCAAGGGGGGGGGGGGGCGAGTTGACGAGGGCAGGAAGAGAGCGATGTTATTGCAAAACGATGGATGAGAGATGCTATCGGACTGTAACGTTTTTATTAGTGGAGGAGGAAATATGATGTCAGTTTAACATTCCCACACATTTGCCAATACCATCATGATGGAATTATTTGCACATTTGAAGAAGGATCCTCATTTCTTTTGCATTTAAACCAAGCATGACACAATGACTAACTTTCACTTCCCATTGTGTAACTTGACAACAATATTTATAAGCGGTTAGTATGCATGAATATAGATTTGTTTGTTTTTAAAGATTGAGAACTGTGTTTACAGATGGCACACAATGCAAGTATTGCTTCATTTCTTCTTTCTGCTATGTTTTGTGAGTTAAATGTTGCTGTCATTCAACACAAATTTAACCGCTTCAAATTTGCATCTGAGATCACTTTGGTTATTATTTGAGACACACCTGACAATTTCAGATTTTTGTGTACATTTCAATGTATGCTTGGATATACATGTGAGTAACAAAACTGACGGAATCAAATTAATACTACTAACTTTCCCCTTTGAATATGGTCCATGCTTCTGACATGCTGTTAATCCATTAGCAATCACAATCACAATCAACAGTTTTTTTCCATCTTCTCTTTTGCAGCTTCTCTTGTATTTTATTTTCTCTCTTTGCTTTAAAAGACTATCCGCTTCTGTCAGTCTTTTTAGTTGTCGCAATGCTGTCCCAATAAGATAAAACCAAAATACTTCCTGGATCATCTATTTTTTTTAATGCCTCACATTTCAAATCAGCTCTCTGTTTACCAATGTAGTCTGGTTATAAGTGCGATATTGAATATCTAACTTTCATTCATAAATAACCATTTGACAAATATTGCGACCCAATCACCATCAATCGATGTAATCAATGTTATATTTATACAACTGATGTTGAAGTTGTTAGTGTAATGCTACAATCCGTTCCATTCTGAGTTAAAAACCAAACTATTTCACTTTTTGATTTTGATCATAGGCAAATTGAGCAATATCTTAAAGCTGCATAGTCTGATGAAAACATAAAATTGTCAAACCAAAACAATTATCTAGATTTGATTCTACATATCTAACTTAGATGCTGGTGCACTTATTAAACATTTGCTGTCACATATAAGGGGATACTGAGTCAATTATTAGAACCTGTTACTGCAGAAGCCTATGGTGATAGAGTTTCGGCAAGCTTGCCAACATTAATTTTGCATGTTTCCAATTCAAATATCTCAAAAGTTAGCGATTTAAAATAAAAGTTACTTCAAACTAAAGTAAGGTAGATTATAATGAACAACCTAATATGTTTATCTCACAAAATGAGAGAAACTCAAAACCATCGGACTATTCAACTTTAATATGACTTGTATAACATGGAAATAAAAGACACATCCAGTACATAATTTTAATATATACAACACCATCAAACCAGATTCGATTGACTGCAGTTATGCAAACAGGGTCATGTTTTACAATAAAGAATTTGAAACCATTTTGAAAAAAGGTTCGGGTAAATGGCTGGTGTTGATATGCCAATCTTCACATTTTCACTTTAGGCCAAAATCATCGAAGTGTACTTTTGATATATCTTCTGGGATAAATTAAATACATGTAGTATTGCTAACGTACTTAATAAACAGAGGTAGCAATAAATATTTCACTTGCTACCAATAAAATAAAGAATTAATTATAAGCATCGTAACTTTGGAACTAAATATGTGGAGGCCAGATTTAAAGAATGACCCAGATGTCTTTATATGTAAACGACCAATGCAGTCTACTACGTATATCTATGTATATATCTACGTATATCTATGTATATATCTATGTATATCTATTGCAATACCTCAGGGAGTTTAACGCCCCTGCCCTGCAAAGTTGTAAACCACTGCCTTGTGGTACAGGTTCTTGACAGAACCGAAGGCTAAGGGAGCAAACCCTAAACAGAAAACCATGTCACTGTGGCAGCATTAAGGGCGGTTGATGTATGGAACTCCCAACATCTCGCGACCAGCCACTGCAGGGACAAATAGTTTTGCGCCTGTCTTGACATGTTCTTGCCGGTGTGAAACCTCTATTTGCTCCCCGAGAGAGTGCCGCTGGTAACTTGCAAAAGCCAGCAGCACTTCAACACTTTTGCAGGCAGCTTTCATGAAATGTACAACCGCACAAAGGAGAGCGGCAGTCAAGTAATGAAAGCAGTCTTTGTCGCATCGCGACCGACTGCATGATGATGGTGATGATATCTATGTATATACCTATGTGTATATCTATGTATATCTATGTATATATCTATATATACCTTTCTATATAAGCGCGTGTGTAGGTGATGGCAACCCGGAGTAAATGAATTGTCAAAAGCTTATCATCTGTGATGTTATACACCTGGTTTTTTCCTAGACTGAAAATTTGTCGGTGTAGCTACTTTTCATGAGATCATTTACGTACTGACGTCATGCTCATGCACAAATGACGCATGCGTATATTTTGAAGAGGATACAGATTTGCAGGATTACTCTCACCCTGTCAACACGCCATCCCTACCTCACATTTCTCATAAACTCCCCCCAGCTGGCTGTCCACTTAAGCATTACGCTGGCATTTGCCGACAATCTTGGTCACTTCAAGTTGATCTCCACATTCATGGCCAAATGTTGGAGGTTTTTTTCCTTTTTTTCTTTTGGAGCTTCTCTTTTATTTTATTTTCCCTACTTGCTTTAAAAGTCTATCCGTTTCTGTCGGTCTTTTTAGTTGTTGCGATGCTGTCCCAATAAGAGAAAACCAAAATACTTCCTGGATCGTCTATTTTTTTTTAATGCCTCACATTTAAAATCAGCTGTCTGTTTACCAATATAGTCTGGTTATAAAATGAATATCACAGCTGCATATAAAATGACTATCACAGTGACAGTTTATTTATGAATATGACATGGGACCCAGATATATATGGGACCCGGATATATATGTGCGTGTCTGATATATTGGATATATATACATCTATATATTGCTGTCATTGACAGTGCGTAGGGAGGTTATAGTGAGGATGACCACTGGGTGGGGGAGCCACCATCAAAATCAGCAGGATAGAATTTCTATATAACCAAAGACAATGTACGACAAGATGCGTCACTCAGTGCTTCCCTGCGAAATACAGCAAACAAGGTAATTGAAAACAGAACGAGACAGTAGTATAAAGTGGCAATTTTAATTCTTTCTATCTTAGCTTGTTACATTACTCTTTCATGATGAGATGACCTTAGATATTTCAAGGATTACAGGCACTTAACCCTATCGATCCATCATATTAGTTGGGTGGGTGGGACGGCAAATCTGGGCGGCAGAAGTACGTCCTCTCAGTTTGAAAAGTCTGGTCGAAGTGAATATCTCCAGTGCCACGTCATCGGCTTTGACTGGAAATCACTATAGGTGGCGCGTCAATCGGCGGCCATTTTAGTTCTAAAAGTGAATATAGATGTCGCCACCAGTCTGATTTTAATCTAACTGCGTAGTTCAAGAAGTTTCATGTAGATGGCGCGTCGATCAGCGGCCAAAGTTATTAGTTCTAAGAATAGAATATAGTCGGCGCCATGGTGCCCTAATCTACTGAGATTCACAGTCTCGTTCATTCAATTACCCATGTTGCGCACATCATGGACAATTGAAACAGAACGAGACAGTAGTATAAAGTGGCAATTTTAATTCTTTCTATCTTAGCTTGTTACATTACTCTTTCATGATGAGATGACCTTAGATATTTCAAGGATTACAGGCACTTAACCAAAAAATAGAGCAAGTGTCCTGGGAGCCGATGAAACCGACTGCCTTGGTACATAATCATGCACTGCGTCAGTGGTCCAATGACCCAAGTGTTTGATGTTGCTGATTGACGATCGTTGCAGAGCACAGGCTTGGCACCACCTCGACTCAGACAATGGTGTCATTGCCGCTGGGGCCGGATGACCTGCCATGGACAGGGCCAGTCGTATGGTGTCAGGCAACGCGGTTGCACGTAGAGGTGATCATTGGTAGTCAGGAAGGCAGGGCCATCGGGGTGAAGTGGTGTCCTGGACACGTAATCCTTCCACGCTTGATGTGGACAGTAGGGCGATCCAGTTATCGCCGGAACGAGAAATGTCTCTTGGAGACGATGACTTGCATTGTTTTTGATTACCGGACTCGGACATTGATGCCCACTGCGGTTAGCCTCAAATCCTTGGCCCGAAGATAGTGGCCAGGGTCAGAGCTGCCAAATTCAGGAAAGGTTAGTCTGTCGGAGAAGTGTGCGATGATAGTAGCTAGCACCAGTAGTATTCCCTTGCCTGGGCTGCCTTATTCCTCCAGGTCCCAATCGCCAGCCCCGCCTTAATGGCATCAAGAAGCCGCTGATGGTGACGTTGTGAGTCACCTGGGGAGAGAAGGCAACAATTTTAAATATCGATCCCAGGTTACAGGTTAGGGGTCAAAGCATTGTCATGTGTCACAATCACCGATTCCAGGCCGGCCTCAGCAAGAAGTCTCTGGCTAGACTCCTTGCACGCAAGTCGAAACACCTACGACTTAGAGCATCAGGAGAATGATGTCCTTTCCTGGTTTGTGTCGGACAAGAATGTCGGTACTCCTTCGTGCGGCAAACAGCCAGATCTCCCGGGCACAGGCACAGATGACAGGGTCGCAACCTGCCCCGGAAATGAGCACTTGCTGTGAGGTTGCATTGTCTGTGTTTATTGCGATGGTGTATTTGTGCGCTTGATGTGGAGAGAGATGTTTGAAGGTGACAACCAGATTTATCGCCTCGAGCTGTGGGTCTTTGAGATGGTCTCCAGACAAATTCAGCTTTCGTGTAGGATGTCGCTATACTCGTGACTCTAGAGTGGCTATGTATACTTAAGCCTGTGTCACTTGTTCTGCGAGTACATCAACAGTGTACGGGGAGCCATATCCATGCAGGGTCATTAGAAATTTTTATGTGATTCTTATCACGCATTGTAGGCCTTTTCGTCTCAGATTGTGATTTGTTAGCTTCTGACATGGTCTGCAAACAAATTTGTGTAGGAAGTTGCCATACTCGTGACTTCAGTGTGGCTATGTATACTTAAGCCTGGGTCACTTGTTCTACGAGTGCATCAACAGCGTGCGGGGACCGGTTATTTCAATGCAATGTCATTATAATGTGGGTTGTCAGCTTTGTCCATCAAGCAATGCCTAAGTGCGCCATGTTGATAAGGCCTGGTATCCTATTAAGCTTTTGAGATAAAAGAATGCAGAGCCCTTGGTGAATTGACATTTTCAAAATGTGATAGCGATTGTTTACATCGATTATCATTAGAATGTGCTTGTCAGCTTTAACATGGTCGCAGACAATTTCAGCCTTCATATGCTGCATACTGGTGTATGAATGTTATACCAGTGTCATTAACTAATGGTTGTCAGCTTTTGTTACTTGACTTATGTCTCTGGCGTGTATAGTTAGGCAATTATGCCTATATGGCGCGTCGTTTGGTAGTTGAATTCACCCAGTATGACTACGACCAGATATATGTTAGTGAGAGGCTTTACATCGATTGTCATTAGAACGTGATTTGTCAGCTTTTGACATGGTCTGCACATAAGTTCAGCTTTTGTGTAGGATGTTGCTATACTCGTGACTTTGGTGTGGCTATGTATACCTACTTTGTTCTACGAGTACATCAACAGCGTACGGGGACGGCCGTTTCCATGCAGTGTCATTAGAATATGGGTTGTCAGCTTTAACTAGTTTCAGTGCCGATGTTAATTAAGGCAACCCAAGCATGAGCTCTTTGGTGATTGACCTTAAAATGAGTGCACCCGTGATTGTTAGAGGAGTGCCATGTTGATAAGGCTTTGTGGCCTATCTAGCTATGTAACATCGACCGTATGGATGTAATGACGCCGCGTCACTTCTGCTGTCAAAATAATAGCAGTGTCAGATGTATTTAAAGAGTTATTACCTGATTGCATTGTCAGCACCCACGGTTACCGTGAGGTTGCTGACGTCAGACTTCGAGATCAGGCAGACGGATGTAAATGCTTTGCAGTTATGTCATTAATCACATCCTATACATTATCCAACCTCGAGGTCCTGGTGACGTCAGCATCCCCGAGATCCTTGTGGTCTGCGACAATGACTAGACCGTCACTACGACGGCCGCCTGACGAGGTATGGCGTTAGCCCAGATGCACCGCGGTATGCAAGTTTTGTCTGTCCAAGTGCGAAAGTGAGCCGTCTGCTGTCGTCGATCTTTTGTTTTCCTTGCTTTTGTTGCAGCGGTCGTTCACATCCAGTCTCCCATTAAGGAAGGCTTGAGGTAGTGCACCTATAGTTGGTGAATAGTCTCGTCTATCTTCATCGTTTCCACGCGCTAAGCCAGCGTCAGTGTTTTGTAATGTAGCCGGAGCCACGGTTAGTCCTAGGTCTGCATTCTGCAATGTAGCCAGGCCACGCCTCATCCAACGTCCAAAGTCACTTGTATCGTATCCGTGCGTGAGTGTGGTAGTCGAGCGTCGATAACTCGCACCTAATCCAATGTCCGCAGGGTTCTTTGTCAGGTCGATTTGGCGTGTCGATTCAACACAGCCCCAAGGCGATCCGGCGAGCACGCCGTCATGGCCGCCTCCTAGCAGCATGACATCAGCATGCCGCCGGCTCGGAGAAGCTGCGACACACACAACACGTCCTCCCCTACCGGCACGCCTCCGACGCTCCTCGTGACCAAATGGACAAAATTCGAACCCAAAATTGTCACAATTCCGTCCTCCATACCATCGACCAGCATCAGAGGAGATCTCAGCCGATTGTAAGATGGAGGAGCGATGGCATGTCACCTCAAGCGACCTTCCCCGCAGCGATCCGCCGAGCATGCTGTCATGGCCGCCTCCAAATGGTGTGACACCAGCACACCGGCGACTCGGAAAACCCGTGTCGCAGACAGCTCGCCCTCTCCCGCCGGCATGCACCCAACGCTCCCTGCAATCGAGAATACAAGACTCGAACCCACAGTTCTCATAAGTCTGTCGTTCATGCCATCGGCCAGCGTCATGAGAGATTTCAACCATTTTCAGCGCGGAGGAGCGATGTTGTGTCAGTTCAAGCGATCGCCGCCGTAGCGATCCGTCGAGCATGCTGTCATGGCCGCCTCCTTGCCCACCGACAGATGTCTGACGCTCCTCGCGATCGAATGAATAAGCTTTGAACTCACGGTTTTCACGATATTGACTTCGGTGTCGTTGGCCAGCATCATGTAATGTTCCAGCCGATTGCACCAAAGAAGACCGACGGCTTGTCAGTTCAAATGATCTCATCCGCAGAGACCCATCGAACAAGGTGTCATGGCCACCTCCACCTGGCGTGACGCCATCACACCGCTGCCAAAGCACAACGGGGTTGGATTCCTGTTTTTCCGCGTTCTTTTGGAGCTCGTCGATTCGTGCGTTAATGCCATCGCTGGTGTCTACCATCTGTCCCTCCATCTCAGCCAGAGCCACGGTCATTCCTGCCTCGTCAGGCTCATCCGTCGCGTCCATTTTGTTAATAGTCCTTGTCGAGTTGCCGTTCCTCGCACCGATCCTTTGTTCGTCTTGAACGATGGTGCCTTTTCGACATTGATTGAGATATAAGCCACTGACTTCGACCCACCTTCCATTTCTAGTTGGTGACTACAGCTTGGGTTCCAGGAGTAAGAAACCTGAACATTTTATCTTGTCTTCCTCGGCGCCGTCATGTTTTGCCTTTGTCCAAATCTGGGCGGCAGAAGTACGTCCTCTCAGTTTGAAAAGTCTGGTCGAAGTGAATATCTCCAGTGCCACGTCATCGGCTTTGACTGGAAATCACTATAGGTGGCGCGTCAATCGGCGGCCATTTTAGTTCTAAAAGTGAATATAGATGTCGCCACCAGTCTGATTTTAATCTAACTGCGTAGTTCAAGAAGTATCATGTAGATGGCGCGTCGATCAGCGGCCAAAGTTATTAGTTCTAAGAATAGAATATAGTCGGCGCCATGGTGCCCTAATCTACTGAGATTCACAGTCTCGTTCATTCAATTACCCATGTTGCGCACATCATGGACAATTGGACAGGTCCCCTAGCCCAGCCTGACTATTGTTCCATTGAAACAAGGGTACAGGTCCTCTAGCACACCCTGACTGCTGCACCATCAAATACAATATACAACAATTATAGTGTATTACCTCCTAATATTAATAACGAAAACAAAATTAAAGTATAGCATAGTAAATATACTTACTTTAAGCACTTTAATCTCTGCCGTACATAAATAAAATGTGTGATTATATCTGAGTAAGAAAACTACTACTACACCTGATCAAAGACAATCCACCTTGTTTGCTGTGCGATGGCGCAACTGTCTGATTATTTAAGACATTCCTATATGAAAGAGTTGAGTGGTGTATGTTGTCGTACATTGTCTTTGATATAACTGAACTTCCATTAATTTATTATCGCAAATTTCCTTTTACAACACATCCATATATATATATTACTGTGGCAGAGTGAGGTCTGTGATTGGCAGGTGAGGTAGGCCATATGGTGGTAGTTTTGGTGGTGGTGGTGTTCCACTGCAGGTTACAATGAGAGCAAATGAGTGCCAAGCCCTCATTGAACCGATATAATATCATACATAGATATTTCTTTGACTTGATTCTGCATTTCCAATATTGGAAGCACAAATTAAATTAGCATTTTCATAATTAGCATTGTCAAAATAAACAACAAAAACCTTACCAAGCCCTCAACACTCGCGTAATGAAGATGTCCAACCAAGTACTGCAGTGAAACTGAAATGAGCTGATAATGGCAACTGTTAATCATTAATCAATTATAGAATCGGTGACTACTACCCAATTAATTGGTGCTCTCGGTCAAGGACGCCGCGTCGAAAAAGGCCAGCCAATCAGAAAAGATCAGAAAAAACCCACTACCAACAAGGGTCTTGTCACAACTAAAATCTTCTTTTGTAGGCTCAAAATAAATTTAAATAAAAAACAAACAATGGGAACATAACAAACTAAACAACGAAAAAGTGTAAAGCCAATGATAACTTTGACGAATGTGTTTTCAATTCCGGAACATTCTTTGTCTCCCCTCGGAAGGCCACCAACGGGTTTAAGGGCATTAAGGGAGTACAACCTACTCTTTCTCTTGGGAATACATGATCTTATTTTGTGTTTAGTTTTGTTGCCATCCATATTTATTGGTGGTAGATAAGGTGGCACTGCCAAATAGGATGGGATGACCGAATGAGTTCGACGTCCGTCTCCCGCTTTTGGTAGATCGTGGGATTCAGGCCGTGGTCGAGTCAAACCAATGACTTAAAAATTGATATTTGTTGCTTCCTAGCCAGGCGCACAGCATTATTAGGATAAGCCAAGGACTGGTTGGCTCAGTGTCAGGATAATGTGACTGAGGTCATGTTGCTGGTCGTTTGGTCACCCAGTGGGGCAACACTATAAAGTTGCAATGATTGCACACTGTCACAAGTCGGTACCCATCCTGATATGACGTTGCATGTTACCAGTACGTAAAACCCCAACAAGTTACCAACCAACCGCAAAATGTGAAATGTTTGCAGCACTTCTCGACCACATTGAAGTGATCTTTGATATTTAATCTTCGCATGGGCGCTATGCAAATATTCAAGCAGATAAGGGGTAATTGAAAAGGTGATTGGCACTGTTTCTTGGCTTTTATTCTGTAACAGGAAATTAGTAAGATTTAAATGTGAGTGAGCAAGCTCTTCATCACAGCAGAAAAGTTATTAACTCTAACTATTTAAGCGAATAAAACAAGAAATAATAATTATTTTCATTGTAACATGAATAACTCTTCAATATTTACAGTTCGTACATAATTGAACAATGTGGACACGGATAAATGGTATATATTTGGATTTATTTAATGAACAAATTGTCAATCGTACATGCTTGAGTATAATGAGAGAGAAGGCCACGAGATGCTTTAACCCTATAGTTTTTAGTCTCTTATTGTAGGGTGGGCGGGATGGCAGATTAGATTGTCTGTCGCCATCCGCCACGAAGGTTGTAGTGTCCAAGTTCGGGTTTCGCCTGCTTTATATACTAGCTAGCTGGCCCGATCCCACCAAAGTCTCGCTATTTTGTATCGGTTTTGTCTGTCGACATCATATTTATTTACATACGCACGTCTCCCAGCTCTAGCGTGGTTACTGCGTAGTTCGAAAAGACCCGCTCGTCGGTAGACGTCGATGTACGTATTAATGCTACAGTTTGAATAGAGGTGGTGCCAGCGGCCGATGAAAGGGATCCGACTCCACCTTGTTCGATCACCCATGTTGAGAGCAACATCGACAAGTGTTCGGTGGCAATATAAATAATAACCTTACAGAGATAGTTAGAAGGTGGAACTTTCATCCCAGCAGAAATATTAATCTTTAAGGGGCTGTGAAATGACCAACACAACTTTACATGTTCAAACTTATAATGATGTGGTTGACTGGTTGTTGTTTTATGTCCTAGCAACTTGTAAGGTCATATCAGGTGGGTCGTCGGTTTCGAACACACAGGTTCGAACCACGGCCGAGTCAAACGAATGATTTGAAAATTAATATTTCTCCCTACCCAACATGGCATTTGGCATTACGAGGATAGGGCAAGGAACATAAGCCCAATTGTCCGCGATTGAAATTTCCCCTGATTAGTCAACTGTAATGTACCAACAACAAACAATGCTAAGATATAGCAAATATTCATGAAAACAACACGTGTTAAAGTTATGTGACCATATCTTTAAATATTCACAACAGAAGCATGGCTATGTCATCCATTTAAGACATAATTGTTGAGAGAGTTGAGTTCCTCGGGCCAGCAAAAGGTTGAGGACTCCTCAAAATGAAGGCGCAATACCACTCCCCACTCAGTTCTGGCGGGTAAGGTTGTGTGTGTGGGGGGGAGGGGTAGCTGGAAGCAATGGGCGCGACCAACATCAATCCAGGTCAAAGGTCACTTTTCAAGCACAGTCTTTATCTTGGCAGTCTCAGCGAGTAACCTCCAAACTTTCTAGTACGAGGGGATGGACTGTTCTTGGAGACTGAACTCTGCTTGGAGAGCAGATTATGCTTGATGAGCGGACTATGCTTGTAGAGTGGTCTGGGGCGGGAGGTGGTGGATGGCAACCAGAGAACAATGCTTTTAGTTATGCAGGCGATAATGTGGATAGTAGATGATGGATCGTAGGTCGTGAATTGAGTCAAGCGTCTTCTTTGATTGTAGGATTGGGTGGGCGGTTGAGAAAAGCTGGCAAGGTGTTATCGATACTCATTCAGGTGGCAAAGTGTGGCGGCTATGCAGAGGCGGGCTGACGGTGACCGAAAGTGACATGATATCTTGTGGTGCAAGATTGGGTTTGGTTCCTCTGGATCATAGTAGGGGGCATGGACTAGTGCCGGGGGTTGAACCCAGGTGGAATCACTGCAGTCCTTTACTGCACACAAATTACCCAGGTGGACTAACCAATATGCACAATCTCCTATCAGTAAAATATTATTACATATCCTTGTGTTTCGACTCACATCATATTACAATTGACCCACTTCCTGGAATACGTTGCCAGAGAAGGAATGGGTCATAAGTAGGTCGTATAGGACAGGGACCTAGCTTTCAATTTTCAGGAGGTACGCAGATGAAAAAAGAAACGCTTTTGGAATAAAACGTGATGGAATAAAACGCTGTAAAACATCATATGTTAACAGAAATTTGTAATCTCAGCTGTGCACATGGGAATATAAAAGCAAGACCACTGTTGGATGTCAATAGTGCATGCTACTTAGCAACATCTATAGTTCACGACATGACAACGATAGCTGGGACATAACTTAACCACATCTGCAGCACTAACAATATCTAGGCCAAGTAGGCCTAACTGTGACATAACTATTGGTCTGATGCTGTAACTATATGTAACAATATACAGTTTTTCCGTTGGGATTTATATATTGGCAAAGAGCATTACTATTCTCAGGTGACAGTGTGGACCAGGATTATGGAACAGAGAAGCAATGGGTGCCCCACTCGCTGTGTGACATAAGTGCCTATGTGGAAAATGTAATAACACATAGCGACCGAGATTGTGATGTGATGTTCATATTTAAGAGACGGTTAATGATTAGTGAAATGTCCCCTCCATGCACCAGAAAGAAAGCAAGCGGAGGGGAGGGCATTTGTAATATATATTTATTGTAACTGTCTCCAACTACTTGTTACATCGGGGACGATGGACCAGCACACCCAGCCGTCCTGCATACATTATGGACACCACCTGCAGCTGGGTGTTGAGTGACAGCTGCCGCCTATTAGGGCATCACCACTCAGGCTGTAGAGGGTGTCTGATTGGCTGGCTGTGGGAGCCCAGTCACCTGCATTCCTTATACCTGACACACAAACCCCACTCGAGGCACTCTTGTCCAGGACTCCAGACACTCTCTCTGAGACTCCACTTTCTACACACAAACTAGCAGCAGCTATTCAAAAGGCACTGAGCTGTGTGCAACAACCATGGGAGTGAGGTTGAATGTACTGCAGGCACTGATTCTTATACACACTAGCAAGAGGCATGAGGATCTGTGTGGGCAGTTGGTAAGGAGTGAGGGTGATAGGTCGCCAGTAGGTGAACAGGAGTTGATGCCAATAAAGCACAACTTCTTCACCGTAAATCTTGTGCGACTTGTCTTCCCTTTATTCCTGATGTGTTTGTTGATAGGGACACCAGGTGGGAACTGACAGATATTGGTCAGAACTCACCTGGGGAGAGTAGTGATATCCATGGCTCTGATGGCCGAGCTATGCAGATATTACATATAGCTCCCAGAATTAACGTCATATCTGCCAATGCTACACCAAATCATTTTCAAATCCTAGTTCAAAGGAGCAAGTCAAACTTAGCTACTATTCTAAAAATCCTAGCCTCCCAACCTACTAACTTTAGGATCCATTTATTGATATACAATGGCTGAGGGTAAAAGTTTCAGCTATGATATTTTGCACTGTTTGGTACATACATTATTGATAGTGAATAAGGGTACATTACAAACATGTGTGTTTGTAAATTGCTGTCTTCATACATAAAAGGATCTATATTTTAACGACATACCATTTATTGTAAATTCTTGCAAATTGAATAATTTTTCGATATTCTCAAATTAGGAACATTTTAAACAAAATGTATAAGTCTGTAATAAAATTGTCTACGACTCTGTTACTAGTTCTTGTCATGAATTATCTTGGAAATAGTCTAAGTTCCCTTATTTTTGGTCCTACAACTCTACAGGTGTATGGGGCGATAATACAGTATATTTAGATGTGAGTAGCAAGTGTTACCATGAGCACACTTTTCACAACATATATTTGTGGTGAAAAGCTCACCTTTACTCTTTTGTTTTTCAGTAAAACTATATTAAGCCAGTAATGATATTTATGCTACACTTCAGGGATACCATATATCAGCAAGGGAAACAGAATCAGGTATTTCACTACTTACTGAGATTGTTGTTGAACAATTGTAATTGGGGAAGAGGAGTTGAATTAATTTTAATTGGACGAGGTTTGTTAGAATTGATTTCCTTCGTTGTTCCTGGAAGAAAGAAGTTAGTTGCAGAGCTGATATTGAGAAAGCCATATTCAAGTCCATTAGTAGATAATTAATGTATTTCTATTCACAATGATCAGGTTAATTCTTTTTATTCAGAAATGGTTTTGCTCTCGAGAATACCACTTTTCCTCAGGCACCAGCCTTCAGACTGTAGAAACTACACATTTATTATTTACACATGATTTTAATGATGGATTAACAAAGGAATGAGAAGGTCATAAATGATGGAACAATTAAGGACATTAGCATTTTTTTTTGTTACTGATGATGCTTTGGCAATAACCAGACTTAAAATTTGATACTCATTGGTTCCTAGCCAGGTGCTCGACATTATTAGGATAGGGCAAGGACTGGTTGGCTCAGTGTCAGGATAATGTGACTGAATGGGATATCAGGTCATGGTGCTGGCAGCCTGATCTCCCAGTGAGGCAGCACTATACATTTGCCATGAGTGCGCACTGTCACAAGTCGGTACCCGTCCTGATATGACCTTAGATGTTGCTAGAATGTAAAACTCCAACGACCAACTAACCATCCTAATGTAAATACATATTGATGGTTAGCTTAATTCTAGTATATATGGCATATTTATGTCATCTATTCAAACTAAGCCATTCTTAAAACCATCTGTTCACACTTTCCAGATCTTTTTCTCCATGTGTTCACACTAACCAGGTCTCACTACCATTAATTGCTACTTGCATCTTCTATCACACTGCCTGTAGGTCCGGCTATGCCCTGTGTATGGTTGTATCCCTGTCACTACCATGTTTGAGGTTCTCCTGGTTGCCGCATGGTGGCAGCAGGCATCGTCCTCAAACAACCACCAGGCAGGTCTGAGCTGCTGCGGGGCTGCCTGCCAACTATTAAGCCCCTTTCACACCTCACCGGATTGAGCAATGGACAGAATTGTCTAGTCTGGTGGTGATAAGTATCAAAATGTATTAAAATGTGTCAAAGTGTTGCGAAGGCCGCCAAACGAACAGACATGAAACGGACATGACACAGACATGACACGGACATGAAACGGACATGAAACGGACATGAATGGATAGCCAATGGACGAAACAAACTCAAACCAGACAAGAACCCTAGACATCAGTCTGGCAGCATCCATTCTTAGTTTTGTGCATGTTCAAAACTTGTACGGCCACAGAACAGACTTTGTTCGGTTTCTGTCCATTTCCCCCAATCCGGTGAGGTGTAACTGGGGCTTTAGCTCGGCCACTGGTAAATGGGAGCAGGCTTCAATAATAAATTGAGGCCTTATTATATATAAGCCCTAGTACTTTATTTGCACACAAAATAAAAAAATGCGACCACAAGCTCTTAAAAAGTACACTGCAAACTTACTACGTGAATGTCTTGTATTCGTTTCCTAATCATCACCCTGAAGAATTTGGAGTTATTATTTTGTTGTTGGTACATTAGTTGATTAAGTGGGGGAAATTTCAATCGCGGACAATTGGTCTTCCTCATTCCACTGCTCCTTGCTTTATCCTAGTAATGCCGAGGGCCAGACTATGTAGCGACAAGTATAAATCTGTAAGTCATAGGTCTGACTCAACGAGGGATCAAATGACCTATAAATAACAGGGGATGGATGCTCAACTCATTCGGCCATCCCCGTCTGGCCTGATGTTCGCTGTATCATTCTCTCCACCATTTTTATTAACTCAATTGTCTGCTCGCAATCAAATCCAATACCACACAACATCTCTATTTTCTTCCCCTCTCTCTCTAAAAAAAAAGTCGTCTGCTTTCAGTAAGAAAGTATTATGGGATGGAATACAACCATCGCATTCACCACATTAGGCCAAATACAAAAGAATTAGCAATCCTCCTTTTGACCACGCACATCAGGGTTGGGCAGAAGGTTTTAATATTAATTTAAAATTTTAACTTTCAGTATTTTTGACACGATTTCAATGGAATTACATAAACATCAATTACAGTGCATGCACATGGTGTTATGGTGTTTTCCACTGTCCATAGGTGATGAATAAGCAATTATGCAAGTATAAAGGTGCCGAAGGAAATTCCTGTTATTAACCCTCATTGCTTGCTGTACGATGCGCGGAAAGGAAGACAGAAAGCAGTTGTGGGAAACTGAGGCGTTTATTGGGGCGCCTCGGGCAATATGAACATAGCAAATACAAACAAATATCAAAACATAGAGAAGGATATACAGGGTAAGTATCAGTCTGAAGTACATATCAAAGAAGGTTTTAAGGTGAAGTAAGTGTCTGAGGGTCTATGACGGGGGGTGCGCCGAAGAGCCCTCCACTGCGGGGAAGGAGCTAGAAGGAGATAGTTGGGTGGGTGGGTGGAGAAGAAGGGCTGCGTGGTGGAGACTGGAGGCGAATGGCTGAAGGAGGCGGCGGGCGGCCTTATAAGGGAGAAAGTGAGCAGTGGCAGGGGAGGCGTGAATGCTCAGGGCCGGGGGAGGGCGAGGGTGAGCAGCGGGCGTCGCGCGAGGCGCGAATGCTGCGCGAGGTGGCAGGCGGTGAGGGGAGGGACTCTTCCTTTCATCGCATCAAGCGTAATGCTTCGCATTACGACCGATGTCCCTATTGCCTGCTATACAATGTCATACTATGTGTCTGGCCCCACCAACCATGCAACCCGTGGCATCTGTACCACTCGCACCCGAGACTATGAGGCCTGAAAGTTGAATTGCTGCTAGCCCAACACAGTATTAACAGTTAAGAAAAAAGAATAACAAAAGAATCAGGGGCGTCTGATTTTTCAGACACGGGCGTGGACCATCACCAATTTTTATTTTTATTTGGCCTAAGTTTCAGTGGATTGTATTCAGTGGAGGCTGACGCAGCAGACGATATTTAACGCGAGCAGACGACAACGTTTGGTAACCATGGGGACTACACGGCGGGAAAACAGTGCCTGTCTGCTCCCAGGTGGCGCTGCGCGATGGCGGTCACCGGCTTGTTGGGTGTTTATACTATGTGTGTTGTTGTTTTTGGGCTGGTTCAGTAATGTGTTAGTAATTTTAAATCAACCTTACTTCAAACTAAAGTATAGTAGATATATTATATTGGCCAACCTAGGTTATTTATCTCAGAAAATGACAGAAACTCTAAACCATCGGACTATGCAACTTTAACACCGTAGCAGTGGCAGTGGTATGATACAGCATTGCTGGACGGTACATCAACATCTTCTCTGCGCACCATGTCTCAAAACAAGGGCACTTCCGGTGAATAAAATGTAATGTCGCAGCTGGCCGGCAGGTGAAAACAGATAGGGTGGGTGGGAGGGGGGTGGAGCTTCCATTGAAATCTATTCTTTTCAGAAAGCCCAACTACATTTCAGTGAATTTTCAGTGAAAGCAGCCAACATTTATGTCAAGCAGACGACAATGACCAAGCAGTGATTGTGCTGGTATGGCTTATGTAGCATCATTGGATCAATCATCTCGCTACAGTCATCCACGGTTCCATTTATTCATCCTCAATCACACTCACACCCACATTTGCACGCCTTTATATTATATATATATATATATATATATATATACCTATACAGCATCAGCTACGTTCATTGAACCCATACAGAGGGGATCATTTAAAAAAATTAAAAGCTTTAAGATACACTCATATTCATATCGAAGCGAATCTTGGAGTTGGTGTGCTCGGTATCATCTCACCATTTGATTTAAAGCTGCATAGTCCGATGGTTTTGGATTTTTATAATTTTCTGAAACAACCAAATATATTAGGTTGATTATTATAATCTATCTTGCAGTAATTTCGATTTAAAATGGCTAACATTGGAGATATTTGAAGTGTAAGCATGCACAATCAATTGTGACTTCCTTGTCAAAACTCTAACCTAAATAACTGAGCTAACCAGTCCTTGCCCTATCCTATTAATGCCGAACGCCAGGCTAGGAAGCGACAAGTATCAATTTTATAAGTCATTGGTTTGACTCGACCTGGAACCCAACTCCCGACCTTCCACCCGCGAGGCCCGCGCTGTACCGATTCGGCCACCGCGCCCGGTACACAGGCAATGTATACTACTACAGTATCGTAAAAGTACAATAAAACCTATCAAAATCGACCGATCTTGGGACCGACACATCTCTTGCATTCCGGGCCAATGTGTTAGCAATTATACCACCTAGGTCCCCTCATGTTACCACCCTGTCCACGGCCTGTGAAGGTGTAGCCGTGTGTAAATATTGCGCCTGGAGCGGGAATCGAACCCACATCTCTTGCATTCCAGGCCAGTGTGTTACCAATTATACCACCTAGGCTCCTGATGTTACCACCCTATCCACGGCCTGTGAGGATGTAGCCGTGTGTAAATATTGTGCCTAGAGCGGGAATCGAACCCACATCTCTTGCATTCCAGGCCAGTGTGTTACCAATTATACCACCTAGGCTCCTGATGTTACCACCCTATCCACGGCCTGTGAGGATGTAGCCGTGTGTAAATATTGCGCCTAGAGCGGGAATCGAACCCACATCTCTTGCATTCCAGGCAGGTGTGTTCGCAATTATACCACCTAGGCTCCCTGATGTTACGAACCTATCCACGGCTACCTGTCTATGAGAGGTCAGTGTGGGCTATTACACTCGTTCCCCTGGAATTGTAAGTCTTTTAAATGGTTTCTGTCCATAAGTCACTATAAAGTTTAATGCTTACAATTACATATACAGGCAATGCACTTGCATATAAACATACACAGGGTAGGTTCAACAACCATACAGCATGTAGCTTGTACAGGACCCTGGTCATGGAAACAGTGTCATTGGGGTGATGCACTTGGGAAATATTGTGCCTAGAGCGGGAATCTAGTTTGTGTAATGATTAGCAAACTGATGTAGGAATGGCAAGAAGTGTGGGTTCGAATCCTGCTCTCGGCACAATATTTCCCATTCTGATCACCCCCATGCCACTGGTTTCCGTGACCAGGATCCTGTGTACCAGCTACCTGCTGTATGGTTGTTGAACCTACCCTGTGTATGCATATATATAAGTGCATTGCCTGTATGTACGTAATTGTTTAAGTGCCTGTCACACCTTACCGGATTGAGCAACGGGCATAACCGGACAAAGAATGGTCTAGTCCGGTGGTGTTCGGTATCAAAATGAACCGATCTATGTCAAAATGTTGAGCTTTCAACGGACAAGGAACGTACATTAACGAATAGCCACCAGACGATAACCGGACGACACCGGATAACAAGGGACAAGCAACAGTCAACCGACGGGCAAAAACCAAATGTCAAACGGACGGACCAAACATTAACGAATAGCCACCGGACTGTCACGGATGCGCCAAAAAAACCCAATGGACCGAATTCCCCCAACACCATCAATGGACTATTCAGGATGCAAACCGGAGATGTAATGAACGGGTAACAAACATGAACCGGACAAAATGGACTAAACGACTTAAAACGGACACCAACCATACTCGTCAGTCCGGCGGTGTCCGGTACAAGTTTTGTGCATGTTCAAAACTTGCCACCGTACACACGGACACCACAGGAAAGAGAACAGAAACTCCAGATGCCTACCGTATATAAACCGGACATTGACGTATTTCACTGGACAGTGTCCGGTTTCTATCCATTTCCTCAGTCCGGTGATGTGTGACAGAGTCTTTAGCAATAACTTACTTATGGATATAAACTATTTAACAGACATGCAATTCCAGGAGGACGAGTGTTTTAGTCTGCAGGACCTCTCAGGCAAAGAGACACGTAGACATACCTGTAGGCGTGCATAGGGTGATTGCATGAGGGAATCTAGGTAGTGTAATGGTTAGCATGCTGGCCTCAGAAGGACAAGAGGTGTTGGTTCGAAAAATTGCTTTAGACACAGTATTTCCTATTTTAATCACCCCCGTGATATATATATATATTATACTCATTATAACTCTTGTTATATACCTCCTAGGCTCCCTGATGTAACATCCCAAATGGTGAAAGGGGAGGTAGAGAGACAAGGCGGCCTATTGTATTCAGTAGATATAATAACAAAAGAATCAGGGACTTAAAAATTGATACTTGTTGCTTCCTAGCCATCGCTAGGATCACCTAACCTAGCATCGGAGCTAGGTTAGGTGATCCTAGCGATGGCTAGGATTTATATAGGATAACAAAAAATCATATATATATATATTGAGACAGTCTCATAAGGTCCGAGGCAATATGGGACAAAACTTTGTCCATTGTAATGATCAACATACTATCTGCTTAGGCATTTGCTCAGGATAACCTGATTTGTTTTTTAAATGGTGTTTCATAATCCCAATAGAATACATATTGATTTGAAGCAAATGTCCTTGGGGTTTTCAGTGTAACCGTTTCTGTGCTGTTTTGTGACAATCGTTACAATGGACAAAAAAAAAAGAGTTATCACCTTTTGAGACAGGCTCATATATATATATAAATGCTCTATACTTTATCATGTGTATATATATAAGGAATAGTCCCTAATGTTTGTCGGTGTTCCTGTCCGGACACCTCTTGCTTCCCAACACCCCTTATCACTGCTTATTCTCTGCAGCCCCCCCCCCTGTAACCAGGCACTCTCTGCTTCCCTCCTCCTGGGAACCCGCCTCTCACTTCAAACTTGGACTTGCGTAAATTGAAAAAAATGTATAAATATATAGCAGAATTTGTTTTAAAACGAATGTGGCGCGGAGGGTGTTCGAGTGAATGCTGACTGTGTTTCACCACTTATGTGATGTATAACGCATTATGCGAGTATAAAGTTGTGGAAGGGAATTAACCCCTCTTAATTATTATTATGTGCTAATTATTGTTAATATTACACTACATACTGTACTGCCCCCTCCATCTCGCGACTGGTGGCGCCACCCCCGGCTGCGCCCGGTACCTGCCTACCCTGAATACATCACTCGCGTTGGGGATTTTCCCCTGCAATACACACATTATGGATGAATCCATAGTAGAATGCAGTATAATTTATAATGCAGTGACATTAATGTCCACTGTACACTCAGCGCGCAAGAGTTAACAAAAAAAAAGAAAAAAAAGAAATACAGCTCCATAACTCCATCGTAAATAACACTCGCATAATAACTTACACTACACATAATCTCGACGCCGGCCGGGCTAATTGATGGATGGCCCGCCCCAGTCTGAGAGTGGGCAGATTTTCCGTGAAATCACTGATACTCCTTTGTGAGGCTAATACACCAGAACCGTGTGTTTTGATAAGATAGGACCAGGGCCGGCTGGCGATGCTTTGCGTTGTCTCATGACGGCCCGCCTCCAAGCCGCACGATTAATGCCCCGCTAGGTTGGTAATGAAGGTGCATATTAAAGCGGGTCGACTGTACGGCGTCGTGTATATAGCATGGTACAAGAGGCGGCCAGTAATTAATCCCATGCCGTGATCTACTATGGAATAAAGGACGACTGATGAGCCATCTGTGATGGCATCTCGTGGTATTGTCGTCATACAAGGGAATTGTTTGGTATTGTCGTGTGTGGGGGTGGGTGGGTGGTTGCAGATAGAGAGAATACTTCGCCTAGAGCGGGATTCGAACTCATAACTCTGCTTAGAATAAATATGCCATAGACAATGGGGAGGCGGGGGGGGGGTCAGGAACCAGTGGAGGGGGTGAGTAGAGAATGCAATATGCTATAGACAAGGGAGGCTCGGGAACCAGTGGAGGGTGAGTAGGGGCATACACTATAGGATAGCCACGGGTGGTTCGGGAACCAGTGGAGGGTGAGTAGGGGAATATACAATAGGATAGCCAAGGAAAATTCGGGAACCAGTGGAGGGTGAGTAGGGGAATACAATATAGGACAGCCAAGGAAGGTCCGGGAACCAGTGGAAGGTGAGTAGGGGAATACAATATAGGATAGCCAAGGGAGGTTCGGGAACGAGTGGAGGGTGAGTAGGGGCATAGTAGGATAGCCAAGGGAGGTTCGGGAACTAGTGGCGGGTGAGTAGGGGAATACAATATAGGATAGCCAAGGGAAATTCGGGAACCAGTGGAGGGTGAGTAGGGGAATACAATATAGGATAACCAAGGGAGGTTCGGGAACCAGTGAAGGGTGAGTAGGGGAATACAATATAGGATAGCCAAGGGAAATTCGGGAACCAGTGGGGGGTGAGTAGGGGAATACAATATAGGATAGCCAAGGGAAATTCGGGAACCATGGGGGAGTGGGAAACAATAGGCCACGGGTTCGGACAGTGAAGGTGAGTAGGGGAATACAATATAGGATAGCCAAGGGAAATTCGGGAACCAGTGGGGGGTGAGTAGGGGAATACAATATAGGATAGCCAAGGGAAATTCGGGAACCAGTGGGGGGGCTGAGTAGGGGAATACAATATAGGACAGCCACGGGTGGTTCGGGAACCAGTGGAGGGTGAGTAGGGCAATACAATATAGGATAGCCAAGGGAGGTTCGGGAACCAGTGGAGGGTGAGTCGGGGAATACAATATAGCACAGCTAATGGAAGGAAGATCGGGAACCAGTGGGGGTTCAGGAGGGGAATACAATAGAGCACAGCTAATGGATGTTTCGGGATCAAGTGCTGATTTAGCATAAATGTTCAATGTCGGATAGTAAATTGAGGTCGGAGTTGGGATGAGCGTCCTAACCATTAGACTAAGTAGGCTCCCTGTCCCTAATGCAATCAACCTACCCACGCCTACGTACCTCCTTGCCTGGGAGGTCGGTGCAGACTTCTACACATGTCCACCCGGAATCAGAAGTCTTTTAAATGGTTTATCTCCATACCTCCCTTAATGTTCATGAGTACACCCACATATTAGGAATGCACTTATATAAATATATATATATATATATGGATATATATATATATATATATATATATATACAGAGTGCAGGTTTACTAACTATACCACATGGTTGGTTGCTTGGTTCTTGGAGTTGTACGTCCTGGCAACACCTAAGGTCATATCAGGACAGGTGCCGACCTGTGACAGTGTTCTCTCATGGCGACTTCATAGCGCTGCCCCACTAGGAAGCCAGGCCACCATCACCATGTCATGATATCCCACTCAGTCCCAGTATCATGACACTAAGTCAACCAGTGGTTACCCTATGCTAATAATGCCGAGCGCCAAATTGAAACAACAAGTATCAATTTTTAAGTCATTGGTTTGACTCGACTACAATTCGAACCCGTGGGCTCGATTTCCACGATCTACCAATACGAGAGACGGATGCTCAACTCATTCAGCCATCCAGGCTGGTCGGGAGAGCTGGGTTATATTGTCTGAATGCTGAAAAGGCAGACAATGAAGAGATGCAAAATAAAACCTGCGTTTTGAAAGTAACCCCCGTTTCTCTGGAGACACGATACACACGTGGTGCAGAATGCATTATGCAAATATAAATAACGGAAAGGTAAATAATTGGCAATGCATTCTACATTAATATGGATGGAGGCATCAATACCTCAGCGCTGAAAAAAGAAAATCATTTAGAGAATTAAATACATCTTTTAAAAAAAAACGAGAGAGAGAATTGCCAACTACTGAATATTCCTCACTCCAAATAGTTTATTCTGGTGGCGCCCCCTTTCGTTTTCCTACGTCACTAACTGACTACTGAGAGTTTTATTTTAATCAGTCACTGCAGTAAAGTTCTTGTTGTACTATCCCTTAAAGTGGCATAAGCCGATGGCTTTCAGATTTTGCCTTTTAAAAAAGATATTTAGAATATTATATTATCTACACTTCTTCAGCGTGAAACACCTTTTATTTTAAACTGACCTCGATTTGGCTGATGAGAGCGAAGTGTACTCTGCCAAATGCTATCCAAACAGCCCTTTTCAGTTTGTCTAACTGAATATGTGGCTGGAGAGTGCTGCAATAGTTAGTGTGCAAGTGCAATCCGAAGGGGTTCCTTGTTGTTCCCTAGTCTGTGTGGAACCATATTTGGTCACGTGGGGAACTATAATAGATAACGTGATGAGGGAATCCCACCTGTGATGTCATTCATATATTACATTCTGAGTTTGTGTGTCATCTCAGTGGACTATGCTAGCCAACTTTGAAGTTGCAGAGTTCGATAGTTTTGATTTTCTGTCTTTTTCTGAGATAAACACATTAGGTTGAACGGTATAAGCTACAGTGACCCTTATTTTAAATGGTAAACTTTGGAGATATTTGAAGTGCAAACATGCAAATTAATTTTGGACGGATGCCAACATTCTTACACCACAGGCTTCTGCGGTAACAGTTTATATTAAATTGCATCAGTATCCCCAACTATGCAGCAACAAATGTTTAATAGGTACACCAGTATCTAAGTTAAATATATAGAAAGAAATCTAGATAATTATTTTGATTTTGAAATTGTGACACTTTAATCGGACTACGCAGCTTTAAATGGTCAACTTTAATGATATTTGAAATGAAAAATGGACAAATATATATGTCAGTTATTGGGGGATATGCTCTGGAAATTCTGGATTCTGTCTTTCAGTTGTCCCTTTATTTCTCACATCCCAATCCATGCATAATCAATTAAAAACTGGCAGGCAGTGGTCACTTTAATCTAAACTGTGATATATCGATTTTGGAACATACTATACTGATTATGCCGGGGAAAAAGAAGGTCCCACTCATAGACCGCAAGATTAGTTGTGCCACATATTGGATAACACATCAATCAGCTGTAGCCAAAGTTCTTTCTTGTATTTGATTAATGGCTAAATCAATTTACTAATATGAAAAAACTGTATTTTCTCTGGCGATCCCTAAGCAGACAAATACATATACACTGGACCTATTACAGTATTGAAGGATATTATCCGAAGTAGAATATAACCATAAGAATAGCTTATTAAAGTTGTTGTCTGTAGTAGCTAGTTTTAAACAAAGATAACACATGATTCGGTAAGGGAGGACACAGAGAACGAGTGCTGGTAACAAAATACTTGATTGAAAACCAGCAGCAGTACCTGGGTTCAACCCTAAAGACAAATAATAAGTAGAAGTAATCAGGTGAGTGGGTGGAAAAAGTATATGCATCACTAGCTCGCCAAGAAATTAAAAGACAACAGAAAGCAAGTGATCGCGGGAGTAAGGTGTGAAAGTCACCTGCTGGCCAATCGGGTGCATGAATGGTGGTGTCATCCGTCCACTCAAAGTACAGTCCAAAGTCCAGTGGGCAGGGGATCGAAACTTGTCATTCTCGCTGAATCAAACACAATGTTGACATTGAAACCAATTAACTGGATGAGAACAAGTGTAAAGGCCCGTTTATAGTTTTGACGGCATGTGATGCCGTCAACTTTACACCAGTTGGTGCCATGTGACGGCGCAAAACAGTTGGGAAGTGCTATGAGTGGAACGTCGCCATGAAAGTCTGAATGCTTTGATGCACACGGTCGCCAACGTCGACCTATTCTCGATGTCAAAGCAGTAAACAAATTTGTGCTGCAGCAATGCTATGTCTATGCGGAGCATTTATTTTTGGCAAAATAAATGTAAAAGCTTTCATTGGGTCGATTAAAAAGATCTTGATGCACGATTGAAGAGGAAGATCTGAAGTATTTAGTCTAACCTAAGAGCAATTTCCTTTGAAAGGATTCAAAAGCAGAGATAATAGTGAAAGTTGGGATATTCTGAGTGTCAGTCTGAACTGCCGACGTATGGAAGCACTGACCTTGAGAGTACAACATGGTTGAAGTCTGGTCAATGCTTGTGCCGTGTTGTGCCGTCTAACGCCATCAGGCATCGACGTAAAGACTAAATGGCCGTAAACGATTAACACGACCCGGGTGACTTGGGTCACCAGAGTCATCAGAATTTCAAATCGAACACCGTGAGTAGAGTCGACAAATGCATGTGCCGTATGCAAAATGATCCAACCCCAGAAACCCACCTCTTGGCTTGGGTTTGCTATGAGCGATGACGTCAGATTTGCACTGGTACCATCCTGCAGGATAAAAGCCACCTATGCCAGTCATACATGTTTTTTTTTCTCAAGAATAACCTAGATTAATGAAATGGAAATATAGCTAAACTAGGCCATCATAAAATACACTAAATCCTATTTTGCTGTAGTTTTATCGGTTATTACAACAACAAAAAAGGTTTTGGATTAAGCCACCATTTCTTCCACCCTGAGCGTGGAGAAGCGTATTCGATTATAAGACCCGAGTCTGTAGGATGTGCGCATGCGCCAAAAAGTGGCTCAGGTGACCCGAGTTGATTAATCGATTATGCCCAATGGGAGTGTTGGCTTGCACCGTGTTACGCCGTCTAACGCCGTCTAGCGCCATGTTGCGCCATCAAAAGTGTAAACAGGCCTTAAGATGGGTATGCAGATTCACCTTTAAAATGTTCCAATTTAACATTTTAAAGCAAAGGTAACTTCAAACAAAAAGCAATGTTCATTATGATGATCAATCAACCTAGACCCACACACACTGCACGAATCTTACAACCATCTCAATTGCATTACTTTTGGTAGATCGTGGGACTCAAACTGACGAGTTCAAACCCTGGTCGAGTCAAACCCATGACTTAAAAAGAGATACTTGTCACTTTCTAGCCAGGCGCTCAGCATTATTAGGATAGGGCAAGGACTGGTTGGCTCAGTGTCAGGATAATGTGACTGAGTGGGATATCAGGTCATGGCACTGGCAGCCTGGTCTCCCAGTGGGGCAGCACTATAAAGTCACAATGAGTGCCCACTGTCATAAATAGGTACCCGTCCTGATATGATCTTAACTCCACCAATCAACACAATGAAATCCTCCTGGGATAAGCCATTGTGAGCCTTCTCACAAACCTGAAAGGCAAGCAAAACATCACCCACTCATCTGTCATAATTGATTTGTTTAAAAAGACCCACTATTATTTAAATATTGTTTCTTTGCTTTGTTTGCCAGACTTTATATCCTAGCAACATCTACGGTCAATCAGGATGAGCATCAAGTTATGGCAGGAGGCACTCGTGGTGATTTTATAGTGCTGCTTTGTGAGACCCGATAATATCCCACTAAGTCATATTATCCTGACACGGAGCTAACTAGTCTTTGCCGTATCCTAATATGAATAAGCAACGTGTCGGACCCCCCCCCCCCCCCACACACACAGACATAGGTTAATATGTATGTACATTTTCTATGGAATTGATATAAACTGGTCCCAGTGCCTTCTCCCATGTTTCAACCCAGAACCAGTTTCAGCAGTACTTATACCTGGCTGGTACTTCATTAAAACATGGGAGAAGGCACTGGAACCAGTTTATATCAGTTGTGCAGAAATAGCTGTTTCCGGTTTCTGGATTCTGGCAAATTAATTTTCCCTCTCTATGATTATGGCTCAGTATGGGTATTATTTATGTATTCATACACATGTTAGTAATTAGCCTCCCCCCTCGGTGGGTCGTATAAAGGTTGAGTACCAGGCTAGCTCACCACAATTATAGCTTTTCAAAAGGTCATTGTCTTGACTCGGCCGGGGTTTGAACCACATGAGAAACCAGTCAGTATTGTTGCCGATTTAGCCACCCTGCTCGCTGTCTTAAAGCAAAGTTGATCTATTTTCTATTTTCTTTACACACACAAAATTGAAATGGTCAAATTTGTGTAAAATGACAGCAAAAATAATCAGCGAATGTATACAGACCTGGCCTGGCACTCAGCATTACTAGGATAGGGCAAGGACTGGTTAGCACAGTGTCAGGATAATGCGACTGATTGGGAAATCATGTCATGGTGCCAGCCATCTGTTTTCCAGTGGAACAAATCCTATAAAGGCACCATGAATGCGCATTGCCACAAATCGGTACCCGTCCTGATATGACCTTAGATGTTGATTAGATGACGCAAAGCCACAACAAAACTATGCAGTCCACCCCGACATTGTCAAAGGAGAGGCCACATGAGACTCAAGTTCAAAGCGAAATGCTAGCATGATTGAGTAATAATAACCGAATCCACTTCGGCTGTTCCTCTCTAGAACTTAGAAGGTTCTGATCACTGCGTGTTATAGTAAACGTACATTAGTGATCATATGGAGGTTAGAAATACCTGCATATATGTTTCTTCATGAGAAAGCAACAGAGAAACAACATCTAAAGACAATGTCCAAAGAGAGATGGTTTTTCTCTAGTGTAGTCTGATATTTCTGTCAGTCATATTGCATATTATGTCGTTTGCTTATTTATTGTTCTTCATGAGTAAGCAAAAGAGAAACAACATCTAAAGACAATGTGCAAAGAAGAATTGTTCTAATGTAGTCTGATATCCCTCTCAGTCGCATCGGATAATATGTTGTCTGCATATGTTTTTGTATGAATAGGCAAAAGAGGAAAAATAATTATAGACAATGTTCAAAGAGAGATTGTTTTTCTCTTGTGTAGTCTGATATCCCTGTCAGTCGTGTTGAATAATACGTTGCTTTCAAGACCTCTTGTTATAGTTACATACATCAGGTTCACAATCATAACCGACTCTACTTTAAGCAAGAACCATTATCCTTGTAAATCACCCAAATAATGTAATATATTTTGTAAATACATATATAACATGGCCTCAGATGTTGCTAGGGCGTCAATGTCTTGCCACTAACAAGCGAGGGACCTCTAAATATCTCTATCTTCAAATGGCCGTAGTCATAGGAACTTGAAAACCAGCTGAAACTCCTGGATTGTGCCATGGCGACATTCAGCAAAATTGCATCAACAACTATCGCCAAAACACCACCCCACCCACTGCCCACTCACTACCTGCTCCGCATGGTCACGTGATGTCTCCGCGTGGTCACGCGATGTCATTAGAGGCCATTACAGGTAATTGAGATGCGTGCATTGAGAAAGCCGGAGCAGTATCAATGTCCACTTGAATAGCTCACTTTAAAATGATGCTCATGTTGATTGAATGAGTGAGGAGTACTCATAGACCTACATTGTTGTTGGGGGGGGGGGGGAGGGGTGCGCGTAGAGACCAGAATAGCCAACTCCCGCCCACTCCCCACCAGGGTCTGCTACTCACACCTACACCAGGCCTGGCACACAGGCATTAGCTCCTCACCGATCACCAATCATGTGTCAGCCAATCAGGTGGCGCTGCTCACCATTCAGCTTTCCTGCTGCCCAGCCGGCTCTCTGGCAGTCATAATATGTAGCTCGATAATTATCTGATGAATTGCATAAATGTTCATTTAGGCCAAATAAAAAAAAACGTTGGTCATCGTCCTTTTGATCACCCAATCAGGGTCAGGGAGGCGGTTATTAGTTTTGATTCATTTGTTTTTATCAGTTACATATCGGCCATAATCGATTAACACAACAGGGGAGACTCGGGTCACCCGAGTCATCAGAATTTCAAATCGAACACTGCGAGTGGAGTTGACAAATACATGTGCCATGTGCAAAATGACCCAACCCCAGCAACCCACCTCTTGGCTGGGGGTGGCTAGGAGCAATGATGTCACATTTGCACTGGTTCCATCCTGCAGGATAACAGCTACCAGTACCAGTCATACATGTTTTTTTGGTAATAACCTAGATTAATTAAATGGAAATATAACTAAACTATGCCATCATAAAATACTTTAAATCCTATTTTGCTGTAGTTATATCGGTTATTAAAAAAAAAGGTTTTGGATTAAGCGACCATATTTTCCACCCTGAGCATGGAGAAGTGTATTCGACCCGAGTCTGTAGGATGTGCGCATGCGCCAAAAAGTGGCTCGGGTGACCCGAGTTGATTAATCGATTACGCCCATAATGTCTGGCGTATGAGGTAGACATAATACGTAACTATGGTGCACAGATTATGTGCTTATGAAAGTTGAATTGCTGCTTGCACTACACATTTTTAACAGTACATACACAAAAATAATAACAAAATATCAAGGGGGGGGTAAATTTTTTAGATATGGGCTGGCATGATCACCCATTCTTGTTTTATTTGGCGTTAATAGTTATGCTGAGTCACACGATGACATTGCTTTGTAGCTTTTTGTCAGCTGGTGGTTCCGTGAATAACGAAATATGGACAAGCACTGCCAGTCTAAAAAGTTGCCACGAGTGCGCACTGTCACAAGTCGCTGTACTCGTCCTGATATGACCTTAGATGTTGCCAGGACGTAAAACTCCAACAACTGCCCATCAGCATACCACTTTCCAAAGTCACCAGTGTGAAATCTGTGTTGACAGGTGAGCGACAGCTTGCCAAATGGTGCCCCACGATATTCTGCACGGGTTCTGGTTTTCTCCGCCAGGCGGCCCAAGTGGCCATCACCGATCCCACCCACTCACTGATCCCGGTTCCCGCGTCACGCATCTACGTCATAATTTGTCACGTCACACCAGTCCCCCCCCCCTGGGACGCCGTGGATGGAATCTGCAGCGTCATCGCCTACATTCTGCAACCTTCCCTGCCACCAGAGTCAGTTAAAGGGATGGCCAAATGAGTTAGAGCGTCCGTCTCCCACGTGGTAGATCGTGGGGTCATCGGTTCGAATCCTGGTCGAGTCAAACCAATGACTTAAAAATTCATACTTGTCGCTTCCTAGCCAGGTGCTCAGCATTATTAGGATAGGGCAAGGAGCAGTGGAATGAGGAACACCAATCGCCTGCGACTGAAATTTCCCCTGCTTAAACAACTAATGTACCAACAAAAAAAGAAGAAAAAGGTACTACCGTCAACTCGGGCATAATGCCTGCGGCGCCACGCCACGCTAGGTGGCGCTCAATATAATTGATCTGCTTCTAACTTATTCTTATTCAATTCTTAATTCGCTTTATTCTGCTTTTGTACCAAAAACGCATTGGGGATGTTGGCCCGGCTAACATCTGTAATTCGCCAACGAGACGCCAGGTGGATCCTGGTACAAGTCGCGCTCTCGTCACTCGACCACCGAACCCCGAGCCGGCAACAAGTAATTTCAACGTCTAGCGCTACATTCATGCCTCCTACTAGGAAACGTTGCGGTCGGCCACCCGGTTCATCCGGTGTGTCTCGGCGAGGTTTGAGACCCCGAACACAGATCTCCTCGTGTCGTCCTCAGGTTTCTTCAGATGAGTCAAGCTCAGATGCCTCATCAATCGCGGTGGAGCAGCCGCAAACCCCTCGCTCAGCTACCGGCAGTCTGTCCAGCTTGGAGGCCAGACTGCTTGCCCTGGAGCAACTCGCTGACAAACCGGGTCCACGAATTCAAGTACCAGGCCCCTACTCGCCGCCGGTTCTTGCCTCAACCCCCGAGATCCGGGTTCTCTTCCTTCACTCCGACCCCCCGACATCGTATGCCTGAGAGGTTGCCTCCTGTCGTCACACGTGTTGCTTCAACGTCGCGGCCAGCTCCCGCCTCCCTTGCTCCGGGCGCTCGTCAGCCGGCGGCCGTGGCCCCAGCGGCGACCGTGGGTGCTCCGCTCTACCATCAGCCGCAACCTCAACCTCCGATAACCACAGACTTCCTGATCAACTCAACACATGCGCTCCACAAACCCCCAGGTACGCAATTCTACCCGCATAACTTTATAACCAGGGGTGATTCATGTAAGAAGATAGGGATAGGTGAGGCTTCCTGGGCCGAATACTTCTTTGCTCTCAGACTAATGTTGGCTCAACCTGACTTTCCTCGACCATGGGTGTCGGCGGTTTTCCAACACGAGGAAGATTTAGCAAGGATGGCAATAACGTGGGATTGGCCCACTTGCCGTCGGTGGTCTGAGAGGATCTTCCAGATGGTGGCAGACGGGCGTCTTAAAGAGGGGTGGCTAGATCCTACTGCGATTAAGGACGTACAACGTGACGTGTCTACAGAGGCGGTGCGGGCGCTTCAATCTCGCGGGGCTGGCCAATATGCTTCTGAGTCTCGCTATACGCCGGCCAATACCAGTCGGGCACCGGTCCAATCTTCTGCTAGCGGCCAAGCCGGGACCGCTGCGCCAGTTAATCCCTTGCCTGTTAACCAACGAGAAGAATACTCTAGAGACTGATGGCAAGCCCTGCTACAATTGGAATTGGGGCAAGGAGTGTGGCTTTAATATGTCGCATGGCACTGTTCCTGATCGGGCTCCCCATATTTGTGCGTGGTGCGCCTACAAGTTTAAGAGAGTGCTTCAACATAGGGAGCAGGATTGTATGAAAAAAAGGAAATTCCTAGACAAGAAGGCCGCAGAGGCGGCTGGTACTGCTGTAAGTTATAATAATGATATGTCTCTCCCAGCTAAATCGACTGTTATTTCGTCTAATGTAACACACAGTAATTTTAATGAGCCACGTACTGATAACATGTCGACCGAGTTTCCATCTACGGCCGCCTTATCGCTAGTAACTAAGCAACCATCGAGTACTAATCTCTATGACCCACAATGCACTGATAACCGCAACCCGGCAGAACTGCTAGAAGCTGAATATCTGAGTCCTAATCGTCAAGTGATTACTAAGTCTGAGAAAGTGAAACATAATGATGGGTCTGAACCTACGACCTTGGAACCTGTAACTATGTTAAATCTTCCGTTAATTGCAAATAATGATGTTTCTTTTCCACCACTAACAGCTAACTGGTTCGATGCCCCTATTGAAGTTGTATTAGCGGCCCTCCCGGCAGTTCAGTCTCCTACATTTGTCCCCCCTCCCTCACCATTGGAGTTTAGGGATTCACTAACTAACTTCTGGCCCTTTACCCGTAAACTATCATGGGTGACTCTTAGCTCTAACTATAACCACACCTACAATGAAGTTCGCTCAACTGGTCTTCCCAACTACATGGGAGCAAAAATACCAATACCCTCTGGCCTAAATATTCCAAAATGGTGTGCCGTTCTCCTTAACTATCCAGATGTATTACTAGTAGAACACTTAGAGTTTGGTTGGCCTATTGATTACTCCTCCACTTCGATACCTACACCCACGTATAAGAACCATTCAGCATCGTATGATGATATTCAGCATATTTCTGCGTTTGTAGATAAAGAATTATCGTTGGGTGCACTTCTAGGCCCATTTCAAGATCTGCCCTTTGAACCCTGGTGTCAAATAAGCCCAATGATGACAAGACCAAAGAAGAATTCATTACAGAAAAGAATAATTATCGACTTAAGCTTTCCAAAGGGAGGAGTGTAAATGCGGGTATAGTTAAGGGGTACTATCTAGGGAAGCCCTTTAATTTTTCCCTTCCCTCAGTCTCAACCCTTACCGATAGATTGACAACGCTAGGCAAGGGTGCCTGGATGTGGGGCGGCGATCTGGCGCGAGCCTATCGTCAGCTGAGAGTGTGCCCGCTCTCCCTCCCGCTGTTAGGGATCTCGATAAATGGTAAATTGTATCTAGACCTAGCGCCCCCCTTTGGATGTAGAACCTCTGCACTAGCATGTGCGAGAACTACCAAAGCTGTGGTGTGGCTTCTACGCAATCAAGATATCTTTTCTCTATGCTACTTAGATGACTTTATAGGTATTGAGAACACGGAAAGGAAGGCGTCTTCAGCCTACGCTGAATTTATAAACTTGACATCACAGCTCGGCCTCAGTCTAGCTATGGAAAAGTGTACCCCCCCTTCTACCTCGATCATCTGGCTAGGCTTTCTGATCGACTCTGTGAACATGACAGTTACCTTGCCACAAGAGAAGTTGCAGGATGTCTTAGATGAGTGTCGGCTCTGGGAAAATAAGGTGACTTGCTCTAGGAAACAGCTCCAAAGCTTGGCAGGCAAGCTGCAACATCTCTCTAAATGTATCAAACCAGCAGTCAGGTTTTCGAATAGAGTCTTAGAAGCATTAAGGAAAGCCCCGTATACAGGTCAATACGTTTTCGATAAGGATATGCTGAGGGACCTCGAATGGTTTCAATGTTTCGCGAGTGCATATAACGGTAAGCAATTAATTCCACAGGCCCCTCGAACCGACTGGGTGATAGAATGTGACTCCACCTTAAAGGCGGGAGGTGCTTTCTCCAAAGTAGCGTTCTACAAGTCGATCTATGATGATGAGCTATTGCAAAGAGAACTAGCCATAACTCAACTAGAAGCCCTCAACTTAGTACATGCTGTCTCACACTTAATGCCACAAGAACCACATGACTATTTGATCAAGGTGAACACGGATAGTCTGTCCTCACAACAAGTCCTAGAGTCAGGGAAAGGTAGAGAGAGAGTGCTCTGTGCTTGCGCGAGACAGCTATGGTTGATCGCCGCTCAATTGTGATATCGAAGTGCTTCATAAGCCCGGTAGTGAGTTAATTCTAGCAGATGCATTAAGTAGATCCCCCCATTCAACCCTAGCCTCCACTAAAGCACAGAAAATGTGTGCCGATCGTAATCTTGTTGAAGTAAACGTTCATGTCTCATTTGATCTATTGTCATGTAACATCTAACTACTCTCGCTGGAAGATAGTAATTCTTTTGCCTCTATCTTCCAGGATACACACTGAGTCACCACAATCGGCTCGTTAATCTCTACGCCTGCGCCCTGGCTCCACGAACGTGGCGGAATAAAGCCGCCCACGTGAGATTGTACCTAGACTTCTGCGTCAAGCACAAGTTACTCGCGAGCTCCCCGTCTATTTATGATCTTCTTTCGTTCCTATTGTTGTTGTCAGACAGGCTGAAATCCCCAGGCGCGGTGCTGAATTATTTCAGTTCCGTCAAAGTGTGGGTGCTCGGCACCTCAGGCGATGGCTCGGCGTTCGAAGCGCCGGAGCTCACTACATTCAAGAGGGGCCTACTTAAAGCGTCGAAACATGTAGTCAGTAGAGCCACCCCGGTTACCCCCCAAGAGTTTAAGGCCATTATAGTGGCGCTAGCAAACATGTCTCCTAGGCCTCATGTGATTATCGTTGCCCTCCTCATAGCATACTTCACACTAATTAGGCAGTCGAACCTCGCTCCCCTCTCCTCTGGAGCAACTAGCTCTCAGCATGTACTCAAGGGTAATGACATCTGACTACGGAGGGGTTCTCTCACAGTAACCCTGAGATCATCAAAGACAAGGTCCTCATCTGAACCTCCTGTGGTCTTCCGACTGCCGGCCCTGCCGGGTTCCATCTGCTGCCCCGTGACTACATCTCAGTGGTAACCCCGACGCCAGAGTCCCCAGCGTTCCTCTTGCCCGCCGGTTGTCAGCTCACTCTGTCGACTCTTACCAGAGCCCTCAGAGTAGCGTCCTATACGGCCTTCGGGGTCGACAAGGGGCTGACATTGCATGGACTCAGGCGAGGGGCGGCTCAAGCATCTCAGGGTTCTGGGCTAACCTTGGACCAGTTAATGGCGGCGGGGACCTGGCGAAGCTCGGCAGTTCATTCCTACCTGAAAGCGGTTCATGTCTCAGCAGCTCCCGCAGCGCTCGGAACTTTATTGGTTTGAGCGCTGGTCGGGAGCTGGTACGATTTCAGTTACGATCTATCTTGTTAACATGTTTCTTTCAGCGATCAGTGCCGAACTATGATGTTTCTGTCTTTAACTTGAACTATGATGTTGCTGACTCGAATTGAACTATATTACTCAAGAGGCCACTGTCGCCGACAAGCATTGTATTACACGACTGATCACGCACGACTTGCAGCTCATTCCTCGTGAGCACTAACCTAACCTGTCTGGCCATGCGCCTCCTAGCATCCGAGATTCAGCGTTGTTGTAACTTGAGCAGATTGATTATTAAATCTGTCCAAATATTATATATAAATGTGTTGTCTTGGTGTCTCGTTGGTGAATTATACTAATTTGCATGCTAATTTGTCAGCATTCATAAACTATCACACTGAGTTTGATTATAGATTATTACAAATGTTAACTGTTATTGTTAAGGGCGTTGATGTTCAGCTTGTCGGGGTCACCAGCAAACCCTAGGGCCATTCCTGCTTTGCCACCATTCAGGCATGGCCGTCGACACAGCATGCAGATTGGCTGCGTTATTTATTGAGGTTTTACGACCTAGGCACAACTGATGTTTATTACATGCCCACCCACTATATTCCCTGTGTCTGCGACTCAAGTCATATGGCGTTGTGCCATTTGTGTAGCACGAGCAGGCCCCACCTTTATGGATTCGGTGGTTGATTGAGGTTAGAAATGCATGGCTTAAGCCCCAGTCACACTTCACCGGATTGAGCAATGGACAGAATTGTCTAGTTTGGGCATCATAAGTATAATGTATTAAAATGTGTCAAAATGTTGCAATATCGGGTCAAAGGCCGCTGGACGAACGTACATGAAACGGACATGAAACGGACATGAGAAACGGACATGAACGGATAGCCAACGGACAAAACAAACTCAAAATGGACAAGAACCATAGATGTCAGTCCGGCGGCTACCGTTCCTAGTTTTGTGCATGTTCAAAACTTGTATGGACACAAAACGGACTTTGTTCGGTTTCTGTCCGTTTCCCCCAATCCAGTGATGTGTGACTGGGGCTTAACTGAGGTGACTGCTCGCTTCGCATGTGACACTGTCCTCGGATGACCTTAGCTGTTGCCTGGACGCAAAGCTCCAACAAACAAGCAATGTCATGTGATAGCTGAGTCAAAGACATGAATTAACGATGCATATTTGTTTGTGCCTAGCCTGGAGCTCGGCATTACTAGGATAGGGCAAGGACTGGTTAGCTCAGTATCAGGATAATGTGATGTGACTGAGTGGGAAATCGGCTCATCGTGCCGGCGGCCTGATTTCCCAGTATGGCAGCACTATAAAGTCACCACGAGTGTGCAGTGTCACACGTTGGTGCCCATACTCATATGACCTCAGATGTTGCCGGGATGTCAAACCCCAACAAACAAGTAATATATAACTGCATAGCATCCCACTCCTTCATATCATGGCACTGCCGATAGGCTTCATCTGTGCACTGGTCAGTTGGTTGTCAAGATAATGTGATTGAGTGGGATATCGGGTCATGGGTCTGGCAGCCTAATTTCCCAGTTGAGAAACACTATAAAGTCGCCATGAGGGTGCACTGTCACTAATTGGTACCCGTCTTGATATGACCTTAAATGTTACCGGATGTAAAACCCCAACAAACAAAGTAATATATATATATAAATGCATAACACCCCTCTACTTCATCATATGGCTCATGGCACTGTAACCAGACCATGTGGCCGAATGAGTTAGACCATCCGTCTCCCGTGTTGGTAGACCGTGGGATCGTGGGTTCAAACCCTGGTCAAGTCAAACCAATGACTTAAAAATGTATACTTGTTGCTTCCTAGCCAGGCGCTCGGCATTATTAGGATAGGGCAAGGACTGGTTGGCTCAGTGTCAGGATAATGTGACCGAGTGGGATATCAGGCCATGGTGCTGGCGAGCTGGTCTCCCAGTGGGGCAGCACTATAAAGTCGGCATCAGTGTGCACTGTCACAAGTCAGTACCCGTCCTGATGACCTTAGAAGTTGCTAGGGCGTAAAACAACAACAACAAACAAACATGGTACTGTCGATAGGCCTCATCTGTGTATGCCCTCCAAAGCAATCATGCACCGCATGCAATGCATGTCCTTTACCCACGATGTTCCCGCTCCCACCTCCCCCAGCACCCCCCCCCCCCCCCGCCCCCACAAGCACCGGAAACAAGAATAAGGTGAACTAATGATGACACACCCGGGACCAGGGTTCGACTTAGTTCTTCCGTCCAAGGTGAACTTGCCCCGGACTCTCTCATTATCTACCTTACTGCAGGAGAGAAGACAGAACACCTGAGCCAAAAGGGAGACCGCTGCGAAAGGCATCATCGTATAGAGCTAACCAACTGGCTCTTACAGCCATTCAAACTCCACGTGAAAAAAAAAAAAAGAATTGTGTGATGAATTTATTTCCCTTGCTCATAACGGATAAGTGTGCTAACACTTGCTTTCACTGCTGGGCAGCACTTTCTAGTCTATTTCGATTCAAATCTTTAGAATTTTGTTTTAGTATATACAATTATATAGCTGCAACGACTCTACAGGATCGACTTAAGTTATAAGCATTGCCTCCATAGCAAAAGTTGGATATTCCCATGGTGATGAATTTTTGCCATTTTATGGGATAACTACATTATATTGATCATTATAATCTATTTTACTTTAGCTTGAAGTAACTTTTATTTTAAATGGCTAACTTGAAGTGGAAACTCATCAAATTAATTTAGACAAGAATGTCAACATGCTGACGCCATAGGCTTCAGCAGTAATAGGTTTTATTAAGTTGGCTCAGTATTCCTTTCTGCCTAGTGTCACACATCTAATAAGTGCATCAGAGGGGATGACCGAATGAGGTAGAGCGTCCGTCTCCCATTCTGGTAGATCATGCGGTCGTGGGTTCAAACACTGGTCGAGTCAAACCAATGACTTAAAAATTGATACTTGTCGCTTCCTAGCCTGGCACTTGGCATTCTTAGGATAGGACAAGGAGCAGTGGAATGAGGAAGACCAATCATCTGCGATTGAAATTTCCCCCGCTTAATAAACTAATGTACCCCAAAAAAATATATCTAACTTATTCTAAGTTGGTTATGTCTTTCTTTATTTTTGGGAGTATTACGTTCTGACGACATCCAACGTCATATCAGAACGGGTATCGACTTGTGACATTGCCCCCCATGGCAACTTTATAATGCTTCCCCATTGGGAGACCAGCTGATATCCCATTCAGTCACATTATCCCAGCACAAGGCCAACCAGTCCTTTCACTATCCTAATACTGCTGAGTGCCTGGCTAGTTAGCGACAAGTCAGTTGGATATGTAGGATCAAATCTATTTAAATGTTTTGGTTTTGAAAATGTATTGATTTCTTTGGACCATGCAACTATGCGATTTATTCCAATTGGTCTTAAAGGGACAATATTTGGAGCCACAAACGAATAATGCAGTTTCTGCTGCTCGCTGGTGTCTCTTTAAGTGTCATTTGCTTATCATTGGTGGTTCTTTTTATTGCTAATAATTCCACAAGTTCCTAATAATAAAACTAAGATTAGTATTACTGGCTTGGCTTTCTCTTGCTTTAATAAAATCATCTGCATTTTAAAGCATACGTTTTCAATCCTGAGTTCTAACTTTACATGGTGTCAGATGTGGGAACTTTTTTTATTTAACTTTTTTTTTTATTGAGGCTGTGTTTATACTGTCCATAGCATATAAGCTTGAGTATTTGGGCTTGTTTTCAATGCTGGCCAGCTGTAGTGGTGGAGTTATCTTATCACACAGTAGTAGCTGATAAGGTGTTTGATTGCCTGTATTACAGTAGCAGGTAAGTGGTTGCTTAGTATGTTTAGTAGTCTATGTTAATTCTTTTGGGATTTTCTTCGTATATATATATTTTACTTTTTCTACTCTTATTACTAGACTAGCCTACTCATATTTACATATCATAGGCTTGCACGTGGTTGTTAGGTGTGTTATCTGGTTAATTTTGGCATGGTTACCTTCCATTAGCCGTCCCGCTGGTGGGCCGTGACAATACAATATCAGGACGGGCTTTCTTTTGGAGGACGTCAATAATAAAAATAAAACTGTATATGAATAAATGCACATGTTTAAAAATAACAAAATAAGGTTACATATCAATCCACGCCTTTCATTCAACAGGTTGTTAATAACATCTTCAAACCACACGTTATTTATTCCCTGGTGTTTATTCCAGAGGGTACCCCCTTTTGTTGCTTCCTGTACGGTTGCTGTGTGTGCCGTGTGCCGTGTGCCGTGTGCTTCTTTCTATGCGTCTCATTAGACTTCCGATCGATAGACGCTATTCTGTTCCGATGAGTTTGGACCACGGTGTTTTGAAAGCAAACTAAGGCTTGCATCTCCTCCATCCGCCACCTCCTCCCCCCCCCCCCCCATCCTCTCCCTCCCACATCCCCTGTTCATCCCCTTCTCCGCCATCTCCACCATTTCCTCCATCTCACTTCCTACATGAACCCCTTCCTCCCTCATCCTCTTCCTCTTCCCCAGTCCTCCCCCTCCTTTGCCTCCTTTACCTCTTTGCCTCCTTTGCCTCCTTTGCCTCCTTTGCCTCCTCTGCCTCCTCCCCCTCCTTTGCCTCCTTTGCCTCCTTTGCCTCCTTTGCCTCCTTTGCCTCCTTTGCCTCCTTTGCCTCCCTTGCCTCCTTTGCCTCCTTTGCCTCCTTTGCCTCCTTTGCCTCCTTTGCCTCCTTTGCCTCATTTGCCTCCTCTGCCTCCTATCCATCCTACCTCCTCCGCCATTCTCCCCCTCTTCCCCCATCTCCTTCTTCAGCCCTCCCCTCTTCCTCCCCTCCCCTATCTCCACCATCCTCCCTCTCCTCCCCTCCTCCCCCTTCCCCTCCTGTCCATACTCTCGCCCCTGCATCTCCTGCTGCCTCCCCCTGACCTCACTCCTCTCCCTCCTCCCCAGTTGCCACCGCCTTCCTCGTCCGCCCCGCGTCCCTCATATTCCCCATCTCCCCTTCTCCCCTCCTCCACTCCTACCCTCCTTCACCTGCTCATTCCATCCTCCCCTCCCCCACCTCTTCCCTATTCTCCGTCATCAGCCATCCGCCATCTCCTCGCATCCTCCCCCTCCTCCTCGTCCTTCTTCTTCCATCCTCCCCTCCCCCACCTCCCCCTCTTCCCCTCTCCCCCATCCTCCATCTCCTACCTACCTAGCCCCATCCTCCTCCCGCCCGCACCCCTCCGGCTTCTCTCCTGTCGACGTCTGATTAGATGGGCCAGCGTCAAATAGAACGTGTTTGGCTGCTTATAGAGCACTGGCCTAAAGAAACGATGGTGTTATAAACCACAGTTTATCTGCAAGAATTAAACTCATCATTAAAAACAGGGCTGGGACTCCACCCTGCCCAGAGCTCTCTCGCCCCCTCTCTCCATCTCTTGCCCCGCATCACCCCCGCCCCACATCCACTCTGCTATGGTCTGACCTGATAAACTCCCAGATCTGGCGGAGTAGTTAGACTTTTTTCTACGTCGAACTCCTAATCTGAAGGTTAGTGGTTCGATTCCCCATGGCATAACCTATGCCAATTTGGATTCCCACCGCTGTGTATAACTTACAGCGTCATCAAAGGCCCATTGATATCATACCATGTCTATGTGGTGTGGGAGGTTAAAAATCCCTTATACCCCTGTCACACTACGACGTAACGAGCCAACGTGAGCCTAACGTGACGATTTTTCGTCATTACGTTGCTGTACGTTGGGTCACGTTATGATGACGTCATAATGACGTTAGAGTGACGTCGAGCTACGTCATATTACGTCGTGTTACGTCGGCGCGCGTCAAGGTTTTGAACCTGTTCAAAACTTTCGACGTATCTGGACGTGAAGCCGTTACGTCGGGATGACGTGACAATGACGTTAGGTAGACGTTCCGCGATCGTCATAGCAGCGTAAATGACGTTAGAGTCACGTTATGTCACGTCAGACCGACGGCCCGGGTGGGAGCAAGGTGTGGGCAGCGTTTTGCACGTTACGGTCACGTTTACGGTCACGTTACGGTCACGTTACGGTCACGTTACGGTCACGTTACGGTCACGTTACGGTCACGGTTACGGTCACGTTACGGTCACGTTACGGTCACGTTAGCACGTTCGTGGCGTTACGGTCACGTTACGTCCACGTCGCACCCGTTACGGCGACGTTACGCTCACGTTACACTAACGCCCGGTCACGTCGCCAATTACACCTACCCCCTAACGTTATCACGTTACAGCTAAGGTCACGACGTACACCAACGTTACTTTCACGTTACGCTCACGTCCACAATTTGCATATTACGCCCATAACTTCGACGTAATATAATTATTTTCACGTTCTGCCTACGCTGACGTAGTCACGTCGTAGTGTGACAGGGCCATATGGTCAGTAAAAGTGTAGGCTCGGGCTTTCTATTGACCAACTGTCTAATGGTGAAAACAAATCTATTCAAACTTGACCATGAGAGGCAGTGTTAATCTTCAAGAAAATAGATAACTAAGACATGACTAACCCTGTCAACATGAATGACTTCTAGTAAGAATAGCTGAAATCATCAACAGATAATTAACCAGATGGAATGGCCAAATGAATTAAGTGCCCACCTCCTGTATAGGTAGGTCAGGGAATTCAAACCCCCAGTTTTGAACCCGGGTCGAGTCAAACCAGTGTCTTAAAAATTGAGACTTTTCACTGCCTAGCCCGGCATTCGGCAGGACTAGAATAGGGTATGGAGCTGTGGCATGAGGAAGACAATTGGACATTTCCTTTGCCTAATCAACTAATGTACCACCATCTCCTCCAACCCCCCTCCAAAAAAACCCATTAAAAACATCCCCAAAACAAACAAAAAACCACAAGAAACAAACACAAAATAAAAAAATAAAAAATAAAAATCCCATTAATTAGCATCACTGCTATAGCCATACTTAGGTGTTATTTCAGAATATGAGGTGGAATAATAGGTGTTATTTCAGAGGAGGATGGCCAAGGCTCGCGCATCTTTCGGCCGACTATGCCAGAAACTCTGGAACAATCACCATGTGTCCATGCGGGTCAAAGGCAAGATCTACCGTGCAATAGTGCTATCCACCCTACTATACGGAGCCGAGGCCTGGACAGTTTACAGATGACAGGTGAAAAAGCTGCATGCCTTCATAATGCGACATCTGTGTTCAATCATGAGGCTAACCCGGAAGGACAAAGTGACAAATAACGAAATACTCGAACGGACGGGGCTGCCCTCTATGGAAGATCTTCTGATCAAAAAGAATCTCCGGTGGACTGGACACCTCATGAGGATGTCATCAGACAGGCTACCAAAGCAGATCGTCTATTCTCAACTGTCTTCTGGTTACAGAAAGAGAGGGCGCCCTCAACTCCGGTTCAAGGATACCATCAAGAGAAACCTGAAGCTGAGAGACATTAAGACCATCTCATGGACATCAATATCACAGCAGAGAGCTAAATGGAGAGTGGCAGTCAAGTAATGAAAGCAGTCTTTGTCGCATCACGACCGACAGCATGATGATAATGATGATTTCAGAATATGTTGTAGATTCACTTACATGAATCTAACCATACTGAATGGACACCACCAACTCTGGCTAATCCTATCTTCATACCAGCTGCTCTTCTAGACGTCATCATGCTGAACCATCTGCCATTTAATGTCCTTTAATGTTCTATGCTTAAAGTGCCTGTCACACGATGCCGATTGAACAATGGACAGAATTGTCTAGTCTGGTGGGGATAAGTATCAAAATGTATTAAAATGTGTCAAAGTGTTGTGACATCGGGTCTATGAACGGACCTGAAACGGACCTGAAACGGACATGAAACGGACATGAAACGGACATGAAACAGACATGAACAGATAGCCAACGGACAAAACAAAATCAAACCAGACAAACACCATAGACATCAATTTGGCGGCATCCATTCCTAGTTTTGTGCATGTTCAAAACTTGTATGGACACAAACCGGACATTGTTTGTTTTCTGTCTGTTTCCCCCAATCCGAGGAAGTGTGACAGGGCCTTTTCCTTGATATCTGGCTCATGCATAACAATTTCAAACGGCTGGAAGACCGCTGCCCTGCTGCTATGAAGATAATTATTCAGGTAAATAAATTATTCACCACCTAAGAATTGTCACGTTCAGATGATGATTGACATGAACGGTATGGGTACAAAAAGTGACAAATCCAGTTTAGTTGTTTTCAGTCGAATAGAATTTATTCATGACCTTCCCAGTTAAAGTCTTTCAATTCCATATTGAGTAGGGCATGGTATACGGTATGTGCCAGCCAGCAGAAAATAAGGCATTTGACTATCGGAATGACGGCAGCTTCAGCTTAAAGTCACGGGTGGGCATGGTGAGGAACTCCATCCTCACCATATTGAGGGCAACCGGGTCATGCCATCCGTGGGGAAGACGGTCTCCGAGTATCGGCGGACGGTAGGCCACGGATAGACCAGGTTGTCCCGCAGTACCGTGAGGGTGTGGTGGTTCAAGCCTGGGAGGGAGTGCACAGGGAAGCTTGGGTGGCTGATGAGGGTGAGGAGGGCGAGGCTGTACTCGTCTTTGGTCGCCTCGGGGCGCTTGACCGACTACCGCTCAGGCCCCCTCTCCACGAGGTCAGAGGGGAAAAGGTAGTCGGGGGAGATACCTTTTCTCCTCCCGGTGTGCTGCGCCTCGGCCGACGCCAATATCTCCCTCACGGCGTCGGCCGCGGATGCCGGGGTGTGGTCGACGGCATCCTGGATGTAGGCCTGGGGCGCGGGGGCCGACGGCTGGGCGGTGTGACGGGTATACCGCTCATACTGCGGGTGGACCGCACCCGGGAGCAGCGTCTGAGGCGGGGGCGGAGGGTGAGCTCCCCCGACTATGTGTGCCCGAGGCGTCGGGATGGGCGGTGAGGTGCAGGCCGGCCGCCGGCTCACCGCGGGCGGGGTCGTCTCCTGGGAGCCGTGGGCGCTCCCGCAGTCGAGAGCATCGAGACAGGTGGTTATTTGCCCCAGTGCCTGAAGGATGGAGGCCGTGTTGGCGTCGACGCCCGCAGCCCAGTCGCCCGAGGGGCGGTTGCGAGGCGCCGGGGGGAACCCGGGGCTGAGGGGGCAGGTGAGGCGGCTTCCGGCGTGCCCAAGGCGGTCCTCCGCGCTCCCCGGCATCCTTTTCCTTTGCCGCTTCCAGGCATGGTGTAGATCGGCCCGAGGGTGTTCGTGGAGCGGTCCGAGGTGGAGGTAGCCAAGAGAAAAAGGAGCTTGAGCAGGGAGGATGGCTGGAAGGCGAGGGGCTGAGGGAGGCCGGCGGGCGGCCTTATAAGGGAGGGAGCGGGGAGGCGAGAGGCGGGGGGAGGTGAGAAAGCGGTGGGGCAGGGCGAGAAGGGCGAGGGAGAAAGCTGAGGGAGGGATGACAAGGCAGGTGAGAAAGCTGCGCGGCAGGAAAGACGGGGGGAGGGTCTCTTCCTTTCCTCGCATCAAACGCAATGCGAGCATTACGACCAAAGTCACTGGTTATACGTCACCCAGATACAAACGAATTCAGCATCAAAAGCTCTCCAAACATACCTTTGCTTAGTTTGTTCAGTTCATGCCACTGATCATGTGGGAGGACAGTTGAGGTCTGTGATGTATAAATGACATCATAGGTGGGATTCCCTCATCACCTGACCTAGAGGGGTTCCTCACACACAGGGGAAGCCATGGCAACCACCAAGATGGCAGCCACAGAAAGCTCTCAATTCAACTTTTAATGTCTATTAACCTACATGATTTAATCAACTATTCACACAAAAAGTAGCTGGTTATGATAAATAAACATTTTACCTATATAGTTATCATTTTAGATTGCAATTTCTAACATTTATTTCTGTATATGGTTGTCTATAAGTGTCAGTGCTGCTGGACTAAATAAAACACAACAGAAGCAAGCAATGTCAGCACTCTCCCCCCACATATGTAGTTGCATAAACTGAAAACAGGAAAGCGAATGCTTGGAGAGCATTTGTTGGAGTACTGGTTGTCTCTCAGCGACCTATAGCTGGTCCCTTTAAAAGACGTAGTCATAATTTCATGTTGGTGCAGATGGTGTTTGTCGATTTTTGCGGCTGAACACATCGTATTGCAGAGCAGGTCACGTGATATTTATCGTGTATTCACTGTGGTAGTGATAAGATATTCATATTGTAGAAAGGCAGTCAACTTAAAATCTGCTGTGAATGCCCATGCAATGTATGCTCTATTGATGTTCTTAGAAGGATTAATAGTTATCGTTAAAATTGAGGCTAGTACTCAAACATCCCGTATGGCCATCGGATGTTGTATCTGTACCTAATTAATCCTGGCCACGGCATCAGTATCTTGGAAAGTGTTGCAAACAAATAGGATAATCTACCTAGAGTGGAACTCGAATCCAAATATCTGCCATTCATTTGAAATCTAGAACCTCTTAAATGCATGTTGCAGCCATTTCAGAGAGGTTGCATAGTGGAATTATTTGATTTTGGGGGTGGGGTCAGCTCCCCCCCCCCCTTGCCCCTTCCCCCGTTCGCTACAGCCCTGAATACACAATTAGGAAAAGCTTAGCACATATAGTGTCAGACATGATGCATATTCAAACAGAGTCAGATGGACAAACAGACTTAACATTCAAGATTTGGCACTCTTGTCATTGGTGCTGGGCACAGAGAAATACAGGCATATGCTTGGGGAGCCGAGCAGACGGGATGGACGAATGAACTGAGCGTCCGTCTCCCGTTTTGGTAGATAGTGGTATTCAAACCAATGCCTTACAAATTGGTACTTGTCGCTACATAGCCAGCCGGTTGGCATTATTAAAATATAGCAATCACTGGTTGGCTCAGTGTCAGGATAATGTGACAGAGTGGGATATCAGGTGTTGGTGCTGGTGTCCCTGTCTCCCATTGGGGGAGCACTATATAAAGTCACCATGAGTGCGCACTGTCCCAAGTTGGTACCTGTCCTGATATAACCTTAGATCTTGTTAGGATGTAAAACTCCAACAAACAATCAACCAACCAATAAGTTTGGGGAGGAGAATTTATTCCCATATCACAATCTCCCTCAGCCTGTAGACCGCATATATGTTGATTGAATTTGGCTCATATGTGTGATGCTGTCACTGACGCAAACTGTACATATTTACATATAAATTACATATCATTCATATTCATCCGTCCTGATATGACCTTAGATGTTGCTAGGACGTAAAACAACAACAAACAAACAAACATATCATTCATAAATTCTCGACAGAATTGACTTACCTGATTAGTCACTGGTGGAAAAACTGGCTGAATCACCCTTGTTAGTGCAGTGTGAGAGGGCACAGGTTGGGCAGTGAGTTGAATATAGCGGGAGTGAGTTGTGAAATTTGACTCGCTGGTGGTGTCTTTCACTGGGTTAGTTGGTTGTTAGAGTTTAATGTCCTGGCAACATCTAAAGTCATACCAGTATGTATACCGACTGGTTACAGTGTGCACCAATGGCAACTTTATAGTGCTGCCCCACTGAGAAACCAGGTCACCAGCACCATGATCTGGTATCCAACTCAGTCACATTATCATGAGAGTGAGCCAACCAGTCCTTGCCCTATCCTATTAATGCCGAGCACCAAGCTAGGAAGCGTCAGGTATCAATTTATTAGTCATTGGTTTGACTCGGATGGGAACCAAACGCCACATAGCCCACACGTGAGGCCCACGCTCTACCGACTCGGCCACTGCGCCTAGTCTCTGTCACTGGGTGGTTATCGTATGAAGAGAGGAATCCCTGTATGTGAGGCCTAAAGGCCCAGTCAGACCTTACCGTACTGAGTACCGGATACCACTGGACAAAGAATTGTCTAGTCCGGTGGTGTCCGGTGTCAAACTGTTGCAATGGCCGCCGGATGAAACGGACGCCAAGCGGATGCTAAATGGACATTACTGAATAGTTAAACGGACGTTAAACAGACGTTAAACGGACATTAAACGGACGTCAAACGGACTTCAAACGGACGTCAAACGGACACCAACCGGACACCAACCGGACACCTACCAGACACCTACCGGACTGTTCATAGATGCGCCAAAAACCGAAGGACCGAATTCCCGCAGCACCGTCGACGGACTCTCCAGGATACAAAACGGACACCTAACGGATGATTAATGGATATGAACCAGACGAAACGGATGAAACAGACTTAAGACGGACACCAACCATACACCTCATCCCGGTGGTGTCCGGTTCAAGGTTAGTGCATGTTCAAAACTTGTACCAGACACCGCCGGACACCACTGGACACCGCCGGACACCGCCGGACACCGCCGGATGGGTACCGGACATGTACCGGACATTGCCGTATTTCACTGGACAGTGTCCGGTTCATGTCCGATTCCCCAGTCCGGTATGGGGTGATTGTGCCTTAAGGAGGCGATTAAGTTATCTGTTGAAAGTAGTATTGTTAGGGGGAATGCAAAGAAAGATATCATTGCGCCAAGAGATAGATTCAAATCCCAAGCTTCTTGCCATTCTCGAACTAGTGTCAGAACCATTATACTATCTAGGCTGCCTGATGCAATCACCCTATTCACACTTATCTGTCTATGTGGGTCCTTGCCTAAGAGATCAATGCGGACTAGGACATTCATCCCCCTGGAATTCTAGTCCTTTAAATGGTTTAATGCTTACAAATAGGCCTTTAAATGGTTTAATGCTTACACATATTTATCCGAGAGCAAAACCGGAGGGTGCTGGTTATAAAGGCTGAGGTTTGAGTGACGGAGATGACTCGGTGCCTGAGGTTAGTGAGTCCGGAGCCTTAGCGGAGTGAGTCGAGGGTGAGGGGCAGGTCCTACCCCCTTTTGCCACCGCTGTCCCCCTCCTCCCACCCCCCTCCTCCCACCCCCCTCCTCCCACCCCCCTCCCCATGCCACCATCAAAGAGTGGCTTGAGGGCTTTGAGGCACAGGTCTGTACTAGGCTTTGTGGTTCCCTGCACCCCGCAATGACCCCCAAATGAGCACTCTCACTCATTCCAAACAATGAATTTGCCTAGGTGATGTGACTGTCCCCTTTAATTAATCCAACAACCACACCCACATCCAACTACATCTACAAATATCAGCCATTAGTTAGTAAACCGTGCCCTTATAAGTTATAGAAACGAATCACACGCGCTCCAGGCGCCGCCTGGTGGGCCTGCGTCATCTCTAACTTCCGGTTGGAGACTTGAAACCAAATGCGCATGACATTTCCCGAATAACTAGCCCGTGTATTTTTACATATACCCAAATCACTCGAAAAAAAAAGAAGAAATGACATCTATATAACCCCCCCCACCCCCATTAAAGGTAATGGCTGACCTGGAATGGTTATAATTGTTGCCTTTGATCGTGTAGATGTAGCTATGTGAAGCCTCACTTCTATTCGTGTAAGTGTGTGTGTGTGGGTGTAGTTTCTTAGCTTAGTACCCGGAGATCTTCAAAGGAAGGACACTGGTAGAGAGGGCGCCTAATAGTAGTCGTAATGATCACAAATTGTAAGATGACATGAGTAGGTGCCTCCATTGTATCTATATATACACATGCATCCTACCTTCAAAATGATCCAAAATGCAAAAATTATACTTGCATAGCCTGATGGTTTTTGAGTTTCTGTCATATTGCTTCGATGGTTATATTTATTTATAACCTACTTTACTTCACTTTGAAGTAATATTTTGAAAACAATATTTTATATGGCTAATTTTGAAATCAACTTACAAATCCTCTTCTGGCTGATATAGGTCCTATTGGGCCTCTAATGCCAGCTCGTTATCATAAGAGAACCTATTCCTTTGCACACGTATGGAGGTCGACAGAGCCCTGAAGTCATATAATTGTCAGTGTCCTCTCCAATGTCTATCCAACCTTCTCTCAAATACTTCTACCATTGGTGCTTCAACCACTTCGTCTGTGAGATTGTTCCATGGATCTGTCACTCAAAAGAAAAATGAGCATTTCCTGACCTGAAGTCTGGGTGTCTCCTTGAAGATCTTATACCACTGGCTTTTGGTGTTACTGTTTATTCTGAGGTTGAAAAAACCCTGTTGTGACATCACTGTCATAGACTCCAGTAATAATCTTATAAGTCTCTGTCATATCTCCCCTGATACGATGATATGACAATGTTGGTAGCTTAAGTCTCCTCAGGCAATCTTTTTTCTTGAAGATTTATACTGCCTGTCATGGATAAGTCTGAATAGACTTGTTTTCACCATTAGACAGTTTGTTGATAGAAAGCCCGAGCCTACACTTTTACCTACCCAAGGGATTTTTAACCTCCGACACCACATAGACATGGTATGAGAGCACTGGCCTTTGATGACGCTGTAAGTTATACACAGCGGTGGAAATCCAAATTGGCAGAGGTTGGGGGGCACAGGGAATCGAACCACCGCCCTTCAGATTAGGAGTCTGACCTAGAAAAATGTCAGACACTCTAACCACTCAGCCACAGAGAACACAACACGTCCAATCGCTCACAATCCTGGTAATTCTGGCATGCAGGCCCAGGTGGTGGACACTATCAGGTTCAATGATGAGAGTTTCTATTAAATTAGCTGAGTATTCTTTTTATGCAGCTATAAATACATAATATGTGCGACAGCGTCTAAGTTTGATATCTAGGATCCAATTCAATTCAATTCAATTCTTTAGTTCAGACTCAGGATTATGGTAGTTACATAATTTGGTCCATAATAGGTAGATATACAAATTAATGTGGATAGGATATAAGTAATAGTATGAATACTACCATACTAACCAATCTAGGTGAGTGATTATGTTTTCTAAAAGTTTATGCTTTGATCAGATTACGCAGGGTTAACATACCAGACTGCACTTTTGAAAGTGGACCTAATAATTTAAGTGAATTTGAGAGCCACAGTTTGTGTGTGTGTTGTTATAGTACATGGCTCAACAGTATCAAATTTTCAAAAGCTAAGACCGTATCTAGATTTGAACCTACATATCCAACTTAGATACTGGTACAGTTTATCAAGCATTGGCTAACACCTAGAAGTGTATATTGTTATTAAGACAATTTAGCAGAATCTGTTACTACTGAAGCCTATGGGATCAGGGTTTTGGCAAGCTTGCCAAAATCAATATGACATGTTTTCTCTTCAAATATCTCCTAAGTTAGTCATTTCAAAGCAAAATCACTTCAAACTGAGGTAAGATAGACCATAGTGATCAATCTAATATATTTATTTCAGAAAATGAACGAACCTTAAAACCATCGGACTATGCAGCGTTAATATCCATACATACATATGTAAGGGTTGGTTGGTGGTTGGAATTTTACATCCTGACAACATCCTAGGTCATATCAGGATGGGTACCAACTTGTGACAGTGCAAACTCATGGCAACTTTATAGTGCTGCCCCACTGGGAGATCACGCTGCCAGCACCATGACCCGATATTCCACTCAGTCACATTATCCTGACATTGAGCTAACCGGCCTTTGCCCTATCCTACTAATGCCGATAGCCAATCTAGGAAGCGACAAACATCAATTTTTATGTAAGTACTTTGACAGTGCTTTTTATTATTTAGAAAATATGGGCTGTTTTCATTGCATGACCCATTTTAACAACGCTGACATACTTACACATAATATTTGTATTCTTAATAAGAAATGTCTTTTAATCGACGAACCTTCCCAGAAAACGCCTCAAACCTATAGTATATCACCACACCAATCCCATAATCCCAATCCCAGGATTGTGGCTACTCTCACCACCAATCCCATCCACCTGTGCCAGAATGATCGGACGCAGCACCACCATCTTATCAGATACAGCTGATTGCTCTCCTCCCACTCTCCGAGACATGACCGTTATCTTTGCATGCACCAGTGACCCTCACGCCACTGAGAGGAGACAGCTCCTGAATCCCCTCTTACCTACACGAGACCTCATAGAGGATTGTCATTTGGGAACTGGTCCCAGTAATGACTAAGGAGGGTCCAGATGTTATCATGGACTGGTGTCTATTGAGCACACCAGAGGGCGCCTTTCGTTGAGATATATATATATATATATATATATATATATATATATATATCTATACATGTGTATATATGTGCGTAGCGTGGCGTAGCGTAGGGTAGCGTATCTCGTGGCAATGCTCTAAGTGTGCAGTGAGGTTAGTATTCTTAAAATGTGAATACATTATTAAGATATTGCGAATATTCATGCCAGCGAATGAATGTCAAGCTCACATTGTCAATTACATTTTTTTTTTTTTCAAACAAGGTTAAGAATACCATACTTGAATGCTATATCCTAAAGGATGGTCATTAACATGTGAGATCTATATACACATCCATATTCATATATATACTGGGATGGAAAACTGTAATCTGTGACAAGAGGTAACTGCCTTTTACCTACAAATCAAACAATTTAGGGGCGAGTAGTACAGGCGTGAGGCAAGAGGCAGGCAAGGAAGGCGCAGCAAGGTGGCAATTTTGTAAGATGTAAAAGGTTCACTAGGCCACCTAACAAAATTTACTGCTGATCATCTCTGCTCCTGCCTGAAAAATCGTGCGGCCCTGATTTGTTTGTTTAAACTGTTAAAACTGAGTCGGGCTTGCAACAATTCAACTTTTGTATCAATATTTAAGTCATCGGTTTGACTCTGTAATGGTTCAAACCCAGGAGTTTGAATCCCATGACCTACCAGAATGGGAGTCGGATGCTCGACTCATTCAGCCATCACATCTGGCTACGTATCACGTCTACATCATATGCCAGGAAAATAACAAATACAAATAAAAACCGCCCACTGGGCCCTGATTTGTGTGATCAAAAGGATGATCACCGATAATATTTTTTTTCTTTAATACTCAGAAGGCTGTTCCACACATTGGTAACTTTCGTTACAAAAAGAGGAGTTGTCTGCAGGAGGTTCTGGTTCTTCTCTTATACAGCTCCACAAATTGGTTTTCGCTCCAGTCCTGCTGTGAACTAGATACAAGATTCACCCCGTACTGCTGCAGTAGGGGTGCAAACCAACCCTATGTAAAAGCTGTCGAAAAAACGGGTCAATGATTTGAGAGCCTAATTTCACAATCTAAGAAGCAACATTTATTCTTTACATATGTCTTATTGATAGCCCGCTACCTTTGAGTTGAAAAATATAATATAATATCTAGTTTAATCAGATTTAAAAGTGAAATCGACGGCGTTCTCTGGCCGCCATCTTGTCTTTTTGCATTCTCTCTCATTCACCAACTCTGTACTAATATAAGTAACCATTTGACACTGGTGCCAGGCATTCTACTTGTTGTTCCATACTAACGCTATTTTTGCCCGTATTTATATAAGGCTGGTCTTCACCCGTGTACTACAAGTACTGGGTGAATCTTTTATCTAGCTGCGAACATGCCTGGTGAAGCTGCAGAATCATACACCACTCTTAAGATTTTGTCTGCATGCACTTGCATGAATGCCGATCCACCCATTGGTCTGCCTCATTCCATCGTTCCTTTTCCTAACTTAGTATTGCTGAGCACAAATATCAATTTCTTAATGTTACATAGTCCGATAGATAATGTTGCATAGTCCGATTACATAGTCATTAGTTTCAATAAAAGTGTTCAGTATTAACATAATGGATAATCTAGATACATTTGTCTTGGTTATGTTTTCACATGGTAGATATGAGCATGTCTCGGTCCAATTCACCTGTTCAGCTATTATGTGCATTCTGCCTGTGCTTCTAGAACAGTTCTCAGCAAAACGTAGTGTGAATATTTTTGGTGTCCATTCTACACGATAGCATATCTTAATACACAGGAAATTTAATCAGGGTTATACAATATGACTTATATACTAACATATATTATACAATATGACTTATATACTAACATACTAATACAATTTACCATGGGAACGGCTACTACTATCTCATTTTCAGCCTGTCATGCTAATTACATAGTTTAAAATACAAAGCTTTGATTATCTTAATTGCCATAAATTTCTTTCACGTAGCTCGTTTGCGCAAATTGACCACTTTGCTGATAACCCTGTTTGGGTTTGTCGCCTTCTATTGATAACCAAGTCTACTCACAGGTTTTACTTCTCGGCCGTGTCGGGTTACATGGTTATTTTGTGCCTTAACTCGCTTATCTGGTCATTTCGGTTGGTGGCCTGCTGGATCTGGGTCTGTCAGTTGGATTTCGATTCTTTCATGTTTGGCCGGGAATATATGTTTTCGCTTTCTTTTCAGTGTGACATTGTTTCGATTTCCTATTTTGTATGTTTTCTTCAATTGTTTTAGTTATGACACGGGAGGCCCATTTTCCTTCGTGTGTGATGTATCGAATGTGTTCTCCGATTTGATTTGTTTGTGCTGTTTTCCTGCATGTTGGTCATAGAATGTCTTTTGATTTTGCTGAATTTTCCCAATCTGACTGTCTTTTACCTTTTCTACCTCTGGCTTTAACTGTACTGTTAATGTTGGTAATTTTGACCGCAATTTTTGACTCATCAACAGCTGAGCAGGTGATGCATTTAGTTCTGACAAAGGCGTATTTCTGAAATTTATCAAAAATAAATTGTAGTCCTTTGACTCATGCATAGCTTTCTTTATCATAGTTTTCACCGTCCGGATATGTCTTTCCACTTGGCCATTGCTTTGCGGGTAGTGCCGGCTTGAGAATGCTACTGTAAATTCATATTCTTTTGCGAAGCTCCTGTATTCAGAACTAGCGAATTGTGGACCATTGTCTGAAACCAACTACCGACGGGATGCCGTGCCTGCCAAATGTCTGTTTCATGGCTAATATTACTGCTTTGCTTGTTGTCGTTTATAATTCAATAACCTCTGGGTATTTTGAAAAGTAATCCACTATTAGCAAATAGTCCTGATTACCTATTTGAAATAAGTCGGCCCCTATTTTGCTGAATGGTAAGCAATTTATTTCTTGTGACTGTAGGGGTTCACTGTGCTCTTTGTTTTTCGATATTGTTGACATAGACTGCATCTTGTTATTATCTCTTCTAGCTCTGTTTGCATGCCTGGTCAGAAAACATGTTCTCTAGCTAACCTTTTACTTTTGATAATGCCTGGATGGGTTTCGTGTAATTTAATTAGTATTGCTTTTTGTAGTTGTTTCGGTATGATTAGACTGTTGCCTTTTAACAGTACATTATCACATTTAGTTATCTCATGTCGAAACGTGTGAAATGATGTCAGCCATTTATGTATTAAATTCTTGTCTTTGGGCCAACCATTTTCAACTAATTTGACTACTTCTTTCAAGACCATGTCATTTTGTGTTTCAATGGTGATTTCTTGTAGGCATTCCTGCAGTATCTCTATTGCTGTGACGCTGATCTCTTTATCGAACAGCTCATTTGGACCAGTCGTGTCACTGTGGTCTCTTGATAACGCATCTGCAACAAACATGTTACACCCTTTTATGTGTATTAATTCCAAATTGTAGTTTTGTAACCACATTCTCATGTGTTGCATACGTGCCAATAGTTGATGCAATGGCTTATTTATGATTGAAACTAGTGGTTTGTGGTCCGTTTCTACGCACACTTTCTTTCCGAATATGTAGTTATGAAATGTTGTACACCCGAAACATATGGCCAGTAGCTCCTTCTCGATCACCGCATAGCTACTTTCCATGTCATCTAGAGTTTTCGAAGCCATTTCTATGGGATGGCCTTCTTGTTGGAGTTCAGCTCCTAGGCTAGATTTAGAAGCATCCACCTGAAGGGTGATTTCTTTTGTTTCGTCGTAGAAACGGAGTACCGGTGCATGTGTTATCATGTGCTTTAATTTGTCATATGCATTTTACTGTTCCACTTGCCAGTGCCATGCTGTTTCTTTGTTTGTTATTATGTGTAGCGGTTTTGTTATTTCTGCTAGGTTAGGTAGGAATTTTGCGATGTATGCTACCATGCCTAAGAATCGCTGTACTGCTTGTTTGTTAGAAGGAGTGGGCATGTCAGTGATTGCATGAGCTCTCTCATTGATGGGTTTGATCCCTTTCCCTGAAATAACAAGACCCACATACTCTATGCTGGTCTGACATATGCTGGATTTATCAGGATGTAGTCTGAAGTTATCTTGCCTGGCTCACTCAAGAACAGCTCGGAGGTTGTTCTTGTGTTCCTGTACAGTTTTACCATAGACCAATATGTCATCGGTTATAACATTTACACCCCTTAAATCATGCAGAATACGGTTCATTTCAGAAATGAATATGTCACCGGCCACATGGAGAAACACACAGCATTGTACTTTCTCGCTCTGACTAAGAACTCCTGCTGTGGTGATGTAAATGCTGTAAACATGTATCCAGCCCTTCCAATTGGCCGCTAGATTTCCATCTAGAGTTAGTGGTCCAGGTGGTCTTAACCCAGAGAGAGCCATAGCTGATCAGAAGGTCCGCTTCTGACACCATATAATAAAGATGTGATTAAGAACCGACTACACGCGTTGACGTCCCATTGCTTAATGACTTTATTACAGTGCTCCCAGTCTGCGCTGATTAGCTCTGTGTCAAGATAATGTGACTGAGTGGGAAATCGGGTCATGGTGCCAGTGGTCCGGCCTCCCAGTAGGGCAACAGTATACAATCGTCACGAGTGCACACTGTTACAAGTCGGTACCTGTCCTGGTATGATCATACATGTTTCTAGGACGTAAAATCCCCACAAACAACAACAACTATCACAACTTCTGTGATATGCCACAGAAACAAACATAATGTCATGTCTTCCATGGCATACCACTGAAATGAACATAATATTATGCCCTCTGTGGCATGCCACTGAAATGAACATAACGTCATATGTTCTGTAGCATCCTGTTAAAATGAATATAATGTCATGTCTTCCATGGCCTTCCACTGACATGGATATAATATCATGGCTCTTGTGGTGTGCCTTTGGAATGAACATAATATTATGCCCTCTGTGGCCTGCCACTGAAATGAACATGATATCATGTCTTTCATGGCCTGCCACTGAAATGAACATAATATTATGCCCTTTGTGGCCTGTCACTAAGATGAATATAACATAAATTGTTCTGTGGTGTCCTGATGAAATGAACATAATGTCATGTCTTCCATGGCCTACCACTGAAATGAACATAACCTTATCCCTTCCGAGGCAGTCAGCATTCTCACAACACCAGCTCTGCACTCATAGTTTACGTCAGTGCCTGCGGCGTTCTACGTCATTCCATGTCATTCTACATCACAGCAGTGTCTGCATACGTCACCATTGCGTCACTATGACGTCATTCTCTACTGCTGAGATCTACGATGGACGTCAATATCTTATTCATCACACAGGGTGTGTAGAATTGACATAGGTGAGAGTCCATATGACTACTTTGTCTTCTTTTTGCATTTATAATATTATATCCTCCAGCCTGCCTTTACATTACCTACCAGCCAATCATTCATTGCTCAAAGTTCGGAAATATATAACCCATTTAATGGACAAATTTGTTCATGGTGGTGTTTTGTTCGTAGTTTTCCTTTTGGTGAATGTTATTATATCCAGCAAAGATCTCTAGTGCTGTACCATTGGTCTTCCGACTATACAACATTAGATAAATAGTTGTTTTTTGGTTGTTTTGTTGTTGTTGTCATTGTTTATTTATTCTGCTCATGACGGTTAAAGCTGCATAGTCCGATGAAGCATCAAATTTTCAAAATCAAAACAATCACCTGCATTTGATTCTACATACCTAACTTAGATACTGGTGCACTTATTAAACATTTATCGCTGCATAGAAGGAAATACTGAGGCAATTCAATAGAACCTGTTACTGTAAAAGTCTATGGTGTCAGAGTTTTTGGCAAGCTTGCCAAAATTAATTTAGCATGTTTGCACTTCAAATATCTCCAAAGTTACCCATTTAAAATATAAGTTACTTCAAACTAAAACAAGGTACATTATAACGATCAATCTAATATATTTATCTCAGAAAACGACAGAAACTCAAAACCATCGGACTAGGCAACTTTAAGTGCATGCACTTGTTTTCGTTGGTTTGTTTACTGGGCGGTATGGCCGAATTGGTAAGAGTGCTAGCTGGTTTCCCATGTGGGAGGTTGTGGGTTCGAAACCCCGGCCAAGTGAAGCTAATGATCTACAAAATTGAAACTTGTCGCTAACTTTTGTGATATTTGAAGTATAATCATGTACAATTAGTTTTGGCAAGCATGCCAACAACTCTACTACAATATAGGCTTCAACAGTAACAGATTCCATTCAACCGTCTCCGTATTCTCTTCTATAAGACAACTAGTACTTAATAAGTGCATCAGTATCTAAGTTAGATATGTAGAATAAGATCGAGATAATTGCTAAAGGTTTTGAAAAAGAAATTGATGTCTTTATCGGACTATGCAACTGTAATGTTAAGGCAGCTCTGAACGGGAAGCTTAGTCAATACGACACTTACTGAAAACCACACACAATCAGAGCCCATTCTCAGGGTGCTCGCAGTGTTGTGAGCTGCTCGTGCTGTGAGCTGCTCGGCAAAGCTGTGCTGCTCTGCGTTATAAGCCTCGTTATCCGCACGATGCTATCCACAGCAGAAGCGGTTCTGGAGGCGACACTCCTCATCAAAACCAAGCAACAAAAACAACAACAAAACCTCGGAAGTTTCATTCCCATTATGTGCTATTCACACCTATGTAGTTGGTTTCGTCTCATTAAGAGCTGTAATTTGATGTGCATTATTGTATGGGTCCGAGGGGAATTAGGGGAAAGGGTGTTAGGGTTCTTTTTTGTTTTCGGACTGAACTGCAGTAGGTGGTGACAGTTCTGGGTGGACAATTAGAGAAGGTGTCTGAGTGGGAGAGTGGAGGGAATTGGTGGTGGGTGTGGGTGTGGGTGTGGGTGTGGGCGTGGGTGTGGGTATGGGTGTGGGTGGATGAGGTGGGGGGTAGCGGGTGAGATTAGGGGTAGCTGGAATTTGGGTGTGTGGGTGTAAGTGTGTGAATGTGGTTGTGTGAGTGTGTGTGAGTGTGTGAGTGTGGTTGTGTGAGTGTGCCAGTGAGTGTGGTTGTGTGAATGTAGTTTTGTGAGTGTGTGTGTGTGTGAGTGTGGTTGTGAGTGTGGTTGTGTGAATATGAGTGTGTCAGTATCTGTGAATGTGTGCATGTGAGCATTTGTATGTGAGTATGTGCATATTTGGGCATGTCAGTGTGTACTTATGGGAGTGCATGTATGTAAGCGCATAAATGTGTGTGGATGTGGGTGTGTGCCTATGTGAGTATATTCACGTGAGTATGTGAGTATGTGTGCACAATAGTATGTACATGGGAGTGTATGTGTGTTAGTATGTGAATGTGTATGTGGCTATGTGAATATATCTATATGAGTATCTGAATGTGTGTGCATCTGAGTGTGCGCGTAGGTCAGCATATTCATGTGATTATGGGAATGTGTATGCATGTCAGTTTGTACATATGTGAGTGTATGCATGTGAGTATGTAAATGTGTATGTGCCTATATGAGTGTACTTATGTGACTTATGTAAAGGTGTGTGTGAGTGTGTTCCCATGTAAGTGCATCTTTGTGAGCATGTGAATAGGTGTGTGCATGTGAGTGTGTTTATGTGATTGTATTCATGTGCGTATGTTGAATGTTTGTATGTCTATGCGAGTGTATCTATGTAAGTATGTGAGTGTGTGCATGTGATCGTGGGGCTACGTTAGTTTATTCATGTGAGTACTTGAATGAGTGTGTCTCTGTGAGTGTATCTATGTGAGTATGTGAACGTGTGTGCATGTGAGGGTGTGCCTATGTGATTGTGTTTATATCAGTATGTGAACGTGAGTGCATGTGATTGTGTTTATGTGAGTATATGTGTGTGTCTATGTGAGTGTAATTATGTCAGTATCTGAATGTGCGTGTATGCATATGAATGTGTGTCTAGGTGAGTGTATTATAGCGATATAGCGATCGGTAGACAGGAAGTGTGAACACTTGTTTGTCTCTCATTTTTGCTTGAGTGCAAGTAATTAGCAACACAAGGAATAAATTAGTAGCATGTGGTGAATAAGGGGTCAAATTTCCCTGGATCATCAGCCCATGCTTTTTCTAATCTGTTCTTGAATGAATTTATTGAGCCGGCATCTATAACATTTTGTGGGAGACTATTCCATATATTTATGATCCTGTTTGAGAAACTGTGTTGCCTTAATTTTGAAACGGCTCTGGGTTTTACTAGTTTGAGAGTATGGCCCCGGCTGCCTTCTCTTTTATTCATGGTGAAAAATTGGTTCATATCTATTTAATCAAAACCTTTCATAATTTTAAATACTTCAATTATGTCACTTCTTTTCCTTCTGTAGGAAAGGGTAGGAAGTTTCAATTTCCTGAGCCTTTGTTCATAGGGTAAGTCCTTGATAACTGAAACTAGTTTCGTTGCACGTCTCTGAACCTTTTCGATCTCCAGAATATCTTTCCGAAAAATTGGGCTCCAAATTTGTGGACAGTATTCCAAAATTGGCCTAACAAGAGACTTAAATAGAATGAGAAAATTGTTCTTGTTGAGGCGATGGAAGGTTCTTTTAATTATTCCTACTCTCTGGTTAGCATTTGATGTGAGTATGTGAATTGGTGTGTGCTTGTGAGTTTGTGTCTTACATAAGTGTATATATATGTGAGTATGTGAATGTGTATGTGTATGTGAAAGTGTGTATATGTGAGTGTATTCATGTGAGTATCTGAATGTGTGTGTGCATGTGATTGTGTTTATGTGAGTATATGTATGTGTCTATGTGAGTGTATTCATGTGAGTATGTGAATGTGTGTGTGCATGTGAGTGTTAATGTGCGTGAGTTTGGCTGACTAGGTGGGGTAAACACAAGGTGCTGCTGGTGAACGATAAGGGTGGAGGTGGCGACCCTTGGTGGTGCGTGTTGGGGAGTGATATGAGAGAGTATTATGATAGAGTGATATGAGAGAGCCACCTGATCTGAAGGTGGGTGGTTCGATTCCCCATGCCCCCCACCTCTGCCAATTTGGATTTCCACTGCTGTGTATAACTTTCAGTGTCATCAGAGGCCCATTGCTCTCATACCATGTCCATGTGATGTGGGATGTTAAAAATCCCTTGGGTCGGTAAAGGTGTAGACTCGGGCTTTCTATCAACAAACTGTCTAATGGTGAAAACAAGTCTATTCAGACTTATCCATAATAGGCAGTATAAATCTTCCTGAAAAAAAAGAAGTAGAAACACACCCAACCTTCCCACTCACAGCTAGTTCACTATATCTCCACTCATCACCGGACGCTTCCACCCTGATATGATGCCAGGACATAAAACTCCAACAATCATAGCCGCACCCTGTGGCTGAATTGGTAGAGTGCAGGCTTCCCGTGCGGAAGTTTGGGACCTCGAATCCCAGCCGAGTCAACCCAATGACTCATCAAATTGATAATTGTTGCTACCTAGCCTAATAGCATTACTATTCATTCTAAAACAAGCATCATTTCTTTTCGTGGATTTCTCATCACTAATTTAATCTATTCGCGACGGTATCTTCACAATAGGAAGTTGCAGACAGTGGAAGCTGTACTTGCATTTGTTGTGTGTGATGGAGTTAATTCGAACATTTTCAGCCCAGGTTTTTATTTGTTTACCTCACACGTCTTCAATCATACCAGTGATATATCTTTTATATATCTTTTATATCAATTTCCATTGGTTAGTTTTTTTTTCAGACAAAGCAAAGGCCATTGTCACATCTATATAATATATATTCACATAAGTTCTTATACCATACATATATAGACAGAGATCCTCCAGTGTGTGCGGCGCGATGGTGGGGGTGCGGGGGGCACCCGGCCTGTATATTATTACCCCGAGGGCTGGTGGGGGAGGGGGATGCCAATGGAAGAATATCTTGAAAAGTATATGTTCCCCCAGCATTTATACTTGTATAATGCGTCATGAAAGCTTTCATGAAAGCTGCCTGCAAAAGTGTTGAAGTGCTGCTGGCTTTTGCAAGTTACCAGCGGCACTCTCTCGGGGAGCAAATAGAGGTTTCACTGCGGCAAGAACATGTCAAGATGGGCGCAAAACTATTTGCCCCTGCAGTGGCTGGTCAGGAGATGTTGGGAGTTCCATACATCAACCGCCATTGATGCTGCCACAGTGACATGGTTTTCTGCTTAGGGTTTGCTCCCTTAAGCTTCGGTTCTGTCAAGAATCTGTACCACAAGGCAGTGGTTTACAATTCTGCAGGGCAGGGGCGTCAAACTCCCTGATGTATTGCTATACCTGCAATACCTGCGTACACATATACACTGTGTTATACACCATATACATATATATATATTACAAGCTTAAAAACCAGGCTCCGCATAGATTTTAAAGCCTGCTTCTCCGGTGGATTACTTGAGCATTTGGCCCATATAACTAAATGTTTAGAATAATAAATAAGACACATTTTAATGAAAAATCAATTTAAATACATAATAGTCCCAATGATGGTCCCAACCAATGTCATTTTCACTGCCATTTATAATAATTATATCAACATGTTTCGTGATCAACACAAACAAACAAAGACCCACATTCACTTTTATTTATATGGACATATATGTGCTATATAATTCCTTATGTGGATATAAATAAGGAATACCATGCTTCCTCTTATCGACACCACAGCTGCTATATTGTCATATCTGCAGCCAATAACTGCATTCACAAGTGACGCCACTTCAGGCATGTTTTGTGACTACTTATTACTGCACGGACATTACTGGAACACTCTCGTGGTATATATAGCTGGTATATCACCAACATCCACCCCCAGCCTGTTCCCCATCCCCTGTGCACACAAGGACTGATGTGTGTAGACATTCCAAATGGATATGGGTATACAGAAGATGCAAATTCGGATCCGACACGTGTGTAATAAGCATGTCAACGAATCAGATAGGATAGCTGGATCAGATAGGATGGCTAAATGAGTTGAGCGTCCGTCTCCTGTTTTGGTAGATCATGGGATTCGAATCCATGGTCTCTAATGCTGGTCGATTCAAAAATCGATTAAAAATTGATACTAGTCACTTTCTAGCCAGGCGCTCAGCATTGTTAGGATAGGGCAATGACAAGTTGGCTCAGTGTCAGGATAATGTGACTGCGTCAGATATCAGGTCATGGTGCTGGTGGCCTGGTCTCCCAGTGGGGCAGCACAATAAAGTCACCATGAGTATGCATTGTCACAAGTCAATACCAATCCTGATATGACCTTAGATGTTGCCAGGATGTAAAACTCCAAAAAATTTTAGCGTTCTGCGTTGTCTGGCACACACATTCATGTAACTGACACCGAGGTGTAGGATTGGAAGGCGATTCCTCTATATTTGTTGTTTTAACTTCCTAGCAACATCTAAGGTCACATCAGGATGGGTACTGACTTGTGACAGTGCGCACTCATGGTAACTTTACAGTGCTGCCCCACCGGGCATAATGACCCAATATCCCACGCAGTCAGATTGACCTGGCACTGCTTACACCAGTCCTTGTTCCATCTTATTAATGCCACGTGCCAGGCTAAGTAGCGACAAGTATCAATTTGGTACATCGTTGGTTTGACTCGGCTGGGATTCAAACCACAGACCTTCCGGACAGGAAGCCTATGCTCTACTGATTGGGCCACTACGCTCAGTGTATGCGCATGTTGTGAAGCACATATATACGCTGGAGTGGTGGAATGCTCGCTGGTCCCGGCCAATGCGTACCTGACCCGCAAGTGGCGCCAGTTCCGGTTAGTGAGGACTAAAGCTGAGATTCCTTCTACGCGGCATGCGGTATGCGGTATGCGGTATGCGGCATGCGGCATGCGAATGGTAAGATTCCTTCTATGCGGTATGCGGCATGCGGCATGCGGCATGCGGCACACGACTGGCTATATTTAACAAATACAAATAAACAAGTATACTCCTTACTGCACTGTCTCCCGATTGGGACGGTCCTAACATCCTAAACTGAGCCATGTTAGGACCGTCCTTTTCGGTCAACAAAATCTGGGACGGTCCTAACAGCCCTCGGCGCAAGCTAAACTGAGCCATGTTAGGACCGTCCCATTGGCTATATTTAACCACCTCCTGTCAGCACCCTTGTGTCCGTAATTATCAGTCGCCTCCTCCTGCCTTAAACCAATGGACAAATGCGACTGATGGTTTTCTATTAAGTAAGTAAGTAACCCTTGTGTCCGTAATTATCAGTCGCCTCCTCCTGCCTTAAACCAATGGACAAATGCGACTGATGGTTTTCTATTCGCACCCCCGTGCTGCATGCCGCATGCCGCACCGATCGCTACAGGGACCGATCGAGTTGTCGCATTCGCATTCGCATTCGCATACCGCCTGTAAGGGTTGCAGCCCATTGACTACAAGGCGTTTTGATTTTTTGCCGCATTCGCATTCGCATACGCATACCGCATACCGCGTGTAAGGAATCCTAGCTTTATGGAACTAACCAGGCAACGCCGCTACATAGGTAATACTATTGACATATCATATTGTACAATACATGTATCCACATGCGCATGCACGCAGATATACACAATACACATATACACACACACACATACACACATATATATATATGTGCATATGCACATGTATACGTGAATATGCACATCAAATATACACAATAATATATACGTAAAGCCTCTCTAACCGACCACCTCCACAGATTGACCACTCCCCTATATCAATCACATTATTTGGGTCCCAAATGGTCGCCCATACAATACCAATGTTTTTTAAACGCCCTAAACCGACCACCTCCCTACATGGACCATTTTAAGTTGGTCCCATGGTCGGTCGATTTAGAGAGGTTTTACTGTATTTCTTATTTCCATCACCCCATCACACTGGGGCCATGGCCAGGATCCTGTAAAAGCTACATGCTGTGTTATCAGTGTGTGGTTATTGAACTTACCCTGTCTATGCATTTCTTGAATGTTTGGAATAATAAGCATTATGGTGTTCTCTGTGGCGGAGCGGTTAGAGTGTCTGACTATTTTTTAGGTAGGACTCCTAATCTGAGGGTTGGTGGTTCTATTCCCTGTGCCCCAACCTCTGCCAATTTGGATTTCCAACGCTGTGTATAACTTACAGCATCATCAAAGGCCAGTTGCTCTCATACCATGTCTATGTGGTGTGGGAGGTTAAAAATCCCTTGGGGCGGTAAAAGTGTAGGCGCGTGCTTTCTATCGACAAACTGTCTAATGCTGAAAACAAGTCTATTCAGGCTTATCCATGATAGGCAGTATAAATCTTCAGGAAAATTAAATGACTTATGAATGTAAACCATTCAAAAGACTCACGATTCCAGAGGGATGAGTCGTGTAATCTGCACTGACCTCTCAGGCAAGAAGACACATTGACCGGTAGGCATGGGTAGGGTGATTACATCACGGAGTGTATATACCAAAGACCCTATAATACTAAGACGGCTCACTCAACCTGTACTGTGTAATCAAAATGATCAAACCCACCACTTGGTGCGCTGGCTGTTCTCTTGGTTAAACAGTTGCTATATTATATCAAAGACCCTATAATTCTAAAATGGCTCACTCAGCCTGTACTGTGTAATCAAAATGATCAAACCCACCACTTGGTGCGCTGGCTGTTCTCTTGGTTAAACATGTGCTATATTATATGTATAAATGTATATATGAATGTGAAAGATGTGTGATGATGGCGATGCTGATGATGATGCTGATGATCATAGGTATTTGTTCATAGCAATTTCATACTGATGTGTATTCATACTTACCTATCTCATGTATAATATAATTGTATGTGTTTACATGTGAAAAAAAAAAAAAATAAAATAAATATAGGAGACGAACGATTGGAGGTGATTCACTGGGCCCATATGCATGACGCGGTGTTAGCGGCTTTTGGTGTTACAGCCTGACACCGTTTAGCTATCACTGAGGTCTGAAATTATGTCATGCAGTATGTACAGGTGCCTAAAACTTGAAAATTAAAAAAAAACTAATATAGAAACTACTAACACCCAAAACCGCAAAGGTTGGCCCGAGAAAAATCAGGTAAAGACTCCTGAGTGCGGGACCAGACCAATCCAGTACCACAGCTGTCCAGCGTTGAAAACAAGCACCCTCACGGGAGCTTATACGTTATGGGCAGAATAAAAAACTTGTCACAAAAAAAAAACAAAAAAAAAACAACACCAACAAGCAGCCCGGCTGATCAAACCCACCACAAGGTGGCACTGGAAAATTTACATTACCATGGGAGAGATATGGAGTGAGCCGTCTTAGTATTATAGGGTCTTTGTATATACTCATAGTTAGGATGGTATTCCAGGAATGGCAATAAGTGTGGTTTGAATCCTGCTCTCTAGAGGCGCAAAATTTTACATTTTCATCAACCTAATGTATTTCTCTCAGAAAATGAACAGAAACTCCAATCCATCGGATCACGCAAGTTTAAGCTCCTGGTTAAATAAGCACGACTTAATTCTTTGCCGGTTTTCCTCACGTGACCTGCTTAGATGGATGGTGTAAAGGGACCGTTTACTTTAAATCCCTTTCAGGTTTCAGGCCGATAAAAGCGTCCAGCGATATCAACGCTTCTCTTAGAAACAAAACAATGTATATTCTTTGTGCACAGCCTCCCAATGAGCTACACACACTATCGGATACTGCCACATACCAGAAGAAGAATAAATATTAAGCTGATTTACCCACTCGCCCACTGAAATGGCATGTATCTCAGTGAAATAATTGTGGTTACAAAAACTAGGTTTCATTTGAGACGCAGACGACATTTATCCGCAGCAGACGATGCCATGCCGTCACTGATGACGGCCTAAAGGCGTCATACCCGTGGCATAAGCCGTTCTACTAGCTACCCCGCTTCGGGCGTCGCCACAACCCGTCCTCACACACAGGCTGCAGGGCCTCTTAGTTGGACGTTGTTGTCATAGCAACTCAGCCTGCGTTGCGCGCCAAAATAACTCACACAGCGTCTCCTACTGGGATTCACGTGACTAGTTAGTTACAATGAGCGAGATGTGCCAACATTGATATACCGGACGTAGTGGCGGATCGGTAGAGCATAGTCTTGCCGTGCGCAAGGTCGGGAGTTCGATTCCCAGTCGAGTCAAACCAATGACTTAGACACTTGATACTTGTCACGTCCTAGCCTGGTGATCGGGATTATTAAGATAGGGCAGGGGGCTGGTTAGGTCAATGTCAGGATAATGTGACTGAGTGGGATATCATAGCAGCCTGGTCTCCCAGTGGGGCAACACTATAAAGTCACCATGAGTGCGCATTGTCACAAGTCGTTCTTCATACTGATATGACCTCGGATGTTGCCAGGATGTAAAACTTCAACAAACAAACTGACGAGGATTACTATAAAAGCTGTAAGAATTTAGGAAAAGGGTTATAATCATCAGGACGTCATAAAAGCGGGGTGGGTGGAGGTGGGGGGGGGGGGGGGGTGGGGGGGGCGGGGAGGGTGGGGAGGGTCCACAAGAGGGAACCAACCAGTACCGAATCCTGGCCGAGAACTAGCGACGGGAAAAGCTCCCGGGGATGGCAGCGTTTCTGGTGACAACGAAAATGGCGGTTTTATAACAGAGGGCGCCTTGCTTCTACTGCCCGCCCCTCCACTCCTCCCCCCCCCCCCCCCCCCGGCTGCACCCCCCCCCCCCCCACTCCCCTCGACCCCATCGATGCCGGTGGATGGCGCATCGTGGGTGACGGTGGGATGGGCGGAATAAGGGGTGTGATGAAGATAGCTGGGCTGAGGAGGCAGTGGGGCGGGGAGCCGGGAGCGGGGCGCGGGGGGCGGGGGCCGGGTGACGGGGTGGGGGGGGGGTCTGCAATATTGGACTAAGGGTAGCCATGGCAGCCAACCGCATCTCCCTCCCTTCCTGTCCCTTCCTCCCCTCCCCACTCCCTCCCATTCGCTCCACACCAAACACCGACAATCTCTGTGCTGGGATTAATGTATAAATTTCATGAATTCAACCACTTGAAGACGAGTATATGTGGGGTGTACGGATTATGCAAATATAAATAATCCGAAGGTTTCATATTATTGTCATACTCCAGTATCCATTAACCTCCTTCAAGGTATCTCCTTGGGATCGATGGCGCCCACACTTGGCTCATTTCCTCTCCAATCGCGTCTGATGACCTGGCTCAGTCTTCACGGAAAACTTGCATGAGATAGGATGAAACATTGCAAGAGATTATAACTGGTCTAGTGTTATCTATTACTATTTTTATTAGTATTAGTTACTGTCGCCACTGTATATTATAATATATACATAGTATTATCTATAGTATATATAGGATATATAGGGTATATAGCATACAGAGTACATATAATATATATAGTATATATAGTATAGTAATAGTATTTATAATATTAGTATATATAGTATCTATAGTATAAATAATATTTTTGGTATTTATAGTATGTATAGTATACATAGTATACATAGTATATATAGTATATATGTAGTATATATGTTGTATATATAGTATATATATTATACATAGTATATATTATATATATAGTACATATAATATATATCATACATGGTATATATAAATGTGTGTATATACGTATACCTATACATAGGAAGTTCTCAGCCATATAGTTCTGAGATTGAGCTGGACTGTTTTTTGGCACCTTCAAAGAAATCAATGCTTTAGATCCACGCCATTTTCTTTTCCAGCTAATTACAACTGTGTTTGTGTGCAGCTCAGTGAGCCTTCATCCAGGAATAGCACTGCGTATGCTCCAACGACACCTTTCCCCTGCTACTCCCCTCTCCCTCCCCTTCTCCTTCCCACCCTCTGCTCCTCAAATCTAATCCTCTCACTCTTCTCCTCCTCCTCCATCCCCCCCCCTCCTGTTCCTCGCTGTCCAGCTCCCCTTCCCTTGCTGAACCACCTCTCCCTCCGCTCCTCATATTCTCCCCTCCCCGCTATCTCCCCCTCTTCTCTCCACCTCCTCCTGGTCCCCACTTCACTCCCTTCTTCATCGTCTTCCCCTCCTCGTCAAGATCTCCCTCACCTTCTCTCCCCCTTCCCTTCCCTCTCCTTGCTCCTCCTCCTAGCTTTTCCTTCCCTCTGTGTTCCCCTCTCTCCTCTCCCGCCCTCTCCTTCCTCCCCTTCGAGCAACCCACCACATATTACTGGCAGAGTTAAATTCAGACCTGCATAGGTTAAGCCTCAGTAACTTGCGGCTTCAACAGAATAACAATAAAAGAAACTTATCCACAACATGTTTATGGGAAAACACTTATATCACAAACAATCCTCCTTTAATTAGAAGCAATTTATTTTTATTCAGCCACTTATTGTATATATATATATATATATATATATATACATATTTATATAATAAATTATTTTTTTGCTAAAATATTTCAGTCATGAACAGTGATGAAAACAACACCTCTTTGAGTACGGAATCACGGTCGGGAACCAGCAGCGGGGAAAACCTATGGGGATTGGTAGCATTTCCGGTGACAATTAAAATGGCGGTTTTAAGCCAGAGGGTGCCTTGCTTCTCTCCACATGCCCCTCATTCCCCCCGGCTGCGCTGGCCAATTGCTTTAAGTGTCTACCACATATTTCAGATACATCCAGTAGAGTCCAACGATGACCCTGATACAGTTATCTTAAGGTTAGGGTGGTGGGGGGGGGGAAGGTTACAAGAGGGAAGGATGGGGGGGAGGCTCCAGGCAAAAATCCTTGGCGGCCCGGCAAAATACTACCATTTATCATATAAAAAAGTTGCTTAATCCAAAGTATCGGTTAATCCAAACAAACTGTTCGGTCCTAGGCCACTTCCGGTATGGCTAAGCCAAACTTTGAGACCCCACCACCTCTTTCATGTCGTTATGGGGTCATCTGAGCACCCACCGCCGCTTATACCACAGTTGTTTGGATAAGTGTTAGCATGCCAAGCCTTAATGGCGGTGCTTATGCAATTAGCCATTTATGTAATCAGCTACAACGGCCCTCTTACATGTGCATACCAGGGCATTGTGAGAGTTGTTTATATATTAATTGAGGGTGCTGTTTGTGTGAATCCACACATAGTGGGCATGTGTTGTTGCATGCCATCACTTTTCCACATCGCCTTCACTTATTCACATCGCCTTCACTTCTCCACATTGCCAACATGTCCACTTCAGCTACACGTAAAAGGAAACACGAAGCAAAGTCAATGGAGGACAAGAACAATGCCATTAAAGATTACTAATACATGTATATATATATTGAAAAACAATAATCAAAGTGTCCACATACATTGTATATTACATGTGCAATATATGCTTAGTAATTCATAATGCACCCACTTTTTTGCCAAAGCCAAGTCAAAGTCAAAGCCAAAGCTCGGTTAAACCAATGATCGGTTAATCCAAACAGATTTCTAGGGTCCGTTCAAGTTTTGTTTAACGGGGTTGTACTGTAATAGCAAGAGAGCAGATAAGCAACAAATTGCAATAAGTATTTACTGTTTACACCAGTATCTAGGCTGAACATGTAGGATCGGTCACAATGTTTGCATTGTGTTTGATTTGGCGGGAATGAAATATTTCCTCCCCTGCCCACTGCACTTTGGACTCTACGTCAGGTGGACAGACGAGTTAATCCTCCATCCACCTGATTGCCCAGTGGACTTTCACACCTCTTCCACCATTTACTATAGCTCACCCTTCTCTATTCACTTCTCACTGATGCACACACTTTTCCACCCACCCACCAAACTACAATGTTTTTATTGGGCTCAGCCTGGGTGCTACTGCCTCTGTTGAATAAAGCTATTTTTTACCTGCACCACCTAGGTCATGTTTTGGTTTCGAAATTGCTTTGATTGGCTTATGTAACTTTAACAGTAGCATGGATGAGTTGATATCACATCGTAGATGATGTTGTTTGTTTGTTGTTGTTTTAGGTCCTAGCAACATCTAAGGTCATATCAGGACGGGTACGGACTTGTGAGAGTACACACTCATGGTGATTTTACAGTGCTGCCTCACTGGGAAATCAGGCTGCCGGCACCATGACCCGATATCCCACTCAGTCACATTATCCTGACACTGAGCTAACCAGCCCTTGCCCTACCCTAATAATGCCAAGCACCAGGCTAGGAAGGGACAAGTATACATTTTGAAGTCATCAGTTTGACTCAACCAGGAACCGAACTCGCAAACTCCCGATCTTCCGCACGCGAGGCCTGTGCTCTACCGATTCGGCCACCGCGCCCGGTCATCGTATCACCATGCTACCCATGCCTACCTGTCTATGCGGCTCCTTGCCTGAGAGGTCAGTGCAGACTACTACACTCGTCCCCCTGGAATTGTAAGTCTATTAATGCTTACAATTACATACATACAGGCAGTACACGTATACATACATACACAGGGCAGGTTCAACAACCATACATCACATAGTGTTATAGGATCATGGTCATGGCAACCAGTGTCATGAGGGTGATGAAAATGGGAAATATTGCGCCTAGAGCCGGACTCGAACCCACATCTCTTTGCATTCCTGGCCAGTGTGCTAACCATTACACCACCTAGGCTCCCTGATATCACCATGCTACCCATGCCTACCTTTCTATGTGGCTCCTTACCTGAGAGGTAAGTCTATTAATGCTTACAATTACATACAAACAGGCAATACACTTATACATACATACACAGGGCAGGTTCAACAACCATACAGCAGTTAGCTTATACAGGATCATGGTCACGGCAACCAGTGTCATGGGGGTGATGAAACTGGGAAATATTGTGCCTAGAGCGGGACTCGAACCCACATCTCTTTGCATTCCTGGCCAGTGTCCTAACCATTACACCACCTAGGCTCCTTGATATCACTGCACTAACCACGCCTACCGGTCTATGTGGCTCCTTGCATGAGAGGTCAGTGCAGACCACTACAATGGGAAAAGGTTTTCTTTGCAAATAACATGTTTTAAAAATATTTATATATAGCAGACACAAGTGAAATGATCTTTATTTAAAGTTGCATCGTTCGATGAATAAAAACGTCTACATTTTCAAAAGCAAAAACACTTATTTGGATTTGACTGTACACGTCCAACTTCGCTAGTGGTGAAGCTTCTAAAGAGCTGATTATGTATATAAGGGCAGACTAAATCAATTGAATATAATTTATTTCTGGTGAGGGAATATCCATCCCTAACATTTCACAAATACTATGGTTTTAAAGGTTTCTTTAGATAAATATATTAGGTTCATCGTTGGAATCTACTTGTTATAGTTAGAAGTAGATCTTTTCATTCTAAACGGTTAAATTTGGAGATATGCTGGACATAGGTTCGGTTTTCCCATTTTCAAACATATAAGCATAATATAGGAAGCACCAAACTGCAATAAATGCTAAAAAATTGCGTAGTCCAATGATTATTTCTGTCATTTTCTGAGATAAATACACGTTTAATAACTTCACCAAGATCTAAGTTAGATATGTGGAATCAAATTTAGATAATTATTTGGGTTTTGAAAATTTGACTCAAGAAGGAATAAGGACTCGTGGAGTTGGAGTGGTGGTGGTGGTGGGGGAGAAGGTTGAAAGCGGGGAGGGTGGGGGGGGAGGCTCCAGGTAACTATCTTCCAAAAATGGAGTTTTCAACCAATTTTGGATTGATAAGAATCAACCAATGACAACTTATAGCTATTTCTGACTCTATGTAATCAATACATGCAGGGCAGTGTATTTACATTTTTTAACTACATATTGACAGTTCATGAATGGTATTAATTAATCATAACTTTGGCATTAACCCTAAGAAATCCAAATGTCAGCCAGAAGTGAAGCAATTCCCCAGCGCCAACCACATATCCCCTCCTACCCTCCTGTTCTCCACATATTACTTGGGCAGACTATCAGCTGAACATCACATATTCTTGTGTCCATGCACTATGCACATTTACATATATATATACAGTAAAAACGCTCTAAATTGACTGACCATGGGACCGACTTTAAATGGTCCATTTAGGGAGGCTCTTGGTTTAGAGAGTTTTTTAAATCATTACAATCATATTGAACCGGCAATCATTTGGGACCCAAATAAACCGATCAATATAAGGGAGTGGTCGATATGTGGGGGTGAGGTGGTCGGTTAGAGATGGTTTACTATGTATATATATGTACGTATATATATACGATTAGCGCATAGCTTTGCCTTCTTTCTTTTCTCTCAATATCGCCCATCTGGTGGCTGGTCGGTTTCAGGTCATCGCCCACCGACACGCCATGCGATCTATAGCGCAGATCTCGTGAGCAACGACACCGCGCACATTGCACCAACTCACCAAAGGTTCGCTGACCAATTTCGCAAAGAAATACATTTTCAGATTCGTTAAAATTGCACATCGCTCTCTCTCTGGCTCTGCATAAATAATATATATAATATGTGAGGTACAGCACTTATGCAAATATTATTCATGTATGTGTCGTGGGGGTGATGAAAATGGGAAATACTGCGCCTAGAGCGGGACTCGAACCCACATCTCTTTGCATTCCGGGCCAGTGTGCTAACCATTACACCACCTAGGCTCCCTGATATCAATACACTCCCCACGCCTACCTGTCTATGTGGTTACTTGCCTGCAGACCACTACACTCGTCCCCCTGGAATTGTAAGTATTGTAATGCTTACAATTACATACATACAGGCAATGCACTAACACATACATACACAGGGTAGGTTCAACAACCATACAGCGCAAAGCTTGTACAGGATCCTGATCACGGCAACCAGTGTCGTGGGGGTGATGAAAATGGGAAATACTGCGCCTAGAGCGGGACTCGAACCCACATCTCTTTGCATTCCGGGCCAGTGTGCTAACCATTACACCACCTAGGCTCCCTGATATCAATACACTCCCCACGCCTACCTGTCTATGTGGTTACTTGCCTGAGAGGTCAGTGCAGACCACTACATATGTAATGATCCTGCTTATTATTATTTGTCTTCTACTACTGCTCCTGTGACCTGCTTTGATATGCTCCTTTCTAGTATGGATTACTGGAGGCTCGGGTGCAGCCTGGAGAGTTGGAGGTTCACTTCCAAGCCGCTCCTCTAATTCTCCTCTAGCCTTCCAGGTGGCCCTTCACCCCATACTATCTGCCCATTCCACCCCCAATTTTGCTCAATAAAATGTAAGGGTAGATCTTAAGAGCCAGCCAGAGTCTTAGGCTCGATCCATATACTTCTGTCTTGTTTCCTATTTGTTATGGGAGGACTTAATAATATATGCAGATACTGCAAATACTGCATAACAGAGCCCTCAAAATCTGTCTAAGAGTAGACAAGCTGCACCCCATCTATGACATACACAAAAGAACCAAAGTGAAATTACTAGAAAATAGGAGAATAATTAATTTGAAAATAATAGCATATAGCTATATTCAAAACAATAAACTCCTAACAAAACCACAAAAGGCTACTAGAGCAAATAATGCGCCACTACTAAAGCAGACCAGAAGCCCTGGATGCTGCAAATGGCTGCCAAGGTGTGGAATGCCCAAACAGTAAAGGAATGACAAATTCCTGACCTAAAAACTTACCAAAATTATCTGTGCAAAATAAGGCTAGGAAACCCCCACTAAGCTGCACTGCAAAGGGGCATGGGATATGTCACGGCCCACCACCGGGATGCCTAATGGAAGGTAACCATGCCAAAAGTAGCCAGATACAACACCACTCAGCTATGTACAAGCCCATGATATGTAAATAGGAGTAGGCTAGTCTAGTAATAAGAGTAGAACAAAAATATAACACATATATGCCAAGAAAACTTTAAAAAAACTAACATAGGCTACTAACCGTACCAACCAATTATCTATCTGCTACTGAAATGCAGGCAATCAAATACCTTATCAGCAGCTACTACCGGTAAGATAACATCAACACTACAACTGGCCAGCATAGAAAACAAGCCTGCATACACGGGCTTATATGCTATGGACAGCCTCAATAAAAAAATAAATCAAATAAAATGATACATAACGTGTTATGCGAGTATAAATGTATGGAAGGGAACCTACCAACAATGCTTTTCGTACCCATTTACCAATCTCTTCCATTTGCGCCACCATCCGGCCAACACTCCCCCCCCCCCGTGCTGCATTGGACCTCTGTCAGTCGCAGCGCAGGAATTTAAATATATAAATATATACAGTATACGAGTGGCAAGCTAATGCACTGACATTGATGATTGTATTGGTGTTCATTCCAATGTGGCCATTTGCCCTGGTACTACTGTTACCAACGTACAACTTACCCAATGTGATCAGCCTGGGTTCGACACCTAATTCAAACAGGAGGCGGACGCTCAACTCATTCGGATATCTTATTGCTCTACGTACTAGTTAACTCCAGCGGCCTGCGTTTAAGTGTCCCAGATTCACATCCCTGAATCTCTTCATAAAGTTGTTATTGTTCCTCACTTCCTTCTCTCCCACCCCTCCCTTGACATCCCGCTTCCCTCCCCCACTCCCTTTACCTCCCCTCTCCTTCTTCCCCCACCCCTCCCTTTTCCCCTCCTCCTTCTCCCCCACCCCCACATGTTACCCCCCTTCCTTCTTTCCCCTCCTTTCTTTACCCCCTCCTTCTCCCCCACCCCCTCCCTTTATCCTCCCCTCCTACTTACCCCCCTTTACACCCACCTTCGTTTTCCCCCACCCTGTCACTTCCCCTCCACTCCCCCCTCCCTATACCCCCTTCCTTCTCTCCCCTCCTTTCTTTACCCCCTCCTTCCCCCCCCCCCCCCCCCATACCCCATCCCTTTATCATCCCCTCCTTCTCCCCCTCCCTTTACCCCACCTTCCTTTTCCCCCACCCCGTCACTTCCCCCTCCATTCCCCCTCCCTATACCCCCTTCCTTCTCCCCCACCTCCTCCCCTTTCCCCCTCCCTTCTCCCCCTTCTACCTACCCCCCTCCCCCCTTTCTTCTTCCCCACCCCCTCCATTCTCCCTCACCCAGTCCCTCCCCCCTTCCTTTTCCCTTCCTTTTCCCTCCCTCCCCTTCCCCCCACCACCTTCTCCCTCCTCACTTTACACACTCCATGAATGGCGCGTTTGAGACATCACATGACTAGCTACTGATGTGAATTATCTCCATGCATATCGATCAGGGTATATGCTCTTTGCCCCACAGTAGGTCCTTCCGCTGTGGATGTCCCCAGGACCTTCGCTTTTATATGTTCGTCCCTTAGCGGTGAACCTTGTGATCTCCGGGCAGTCTCCTCTTTCCTCGTGTCATTTTCCACCCACAATAAAGCAAGATTAAAAATATATAAATTTAATGCAAAAAATAAATGGGCCATATAATATTTCGCCAAACATGATGTATATTTCAAATATAGAGGCAAGTAATGATATACAGATGAACCTCGATCCAACGGTCTAATAGGGGGGAGCAGTTGTCCGTTAAAGCCGTTTGTCCATTGCAGCGACAAGATTTTCCGGGGGTAGGAAAATAAACACAAAATACAGAACTAAGGTTCATAAAAAGTGCTACCCACGATCACTTAGTAAACAATGTAAATAGAGGCTGGGGTTCAGAAGACTGGGGTTCAGGAGGCTGGGGTACAAAATGCTGGGGTTCAGGATCCTTGCATTTAAAAAATGTGTCAAGTTTCAACTGCTTGCCTCGCTTACGGTGCGCAAATGTTCAGATATTCACTCTAGCGGATTGTGTCTGTTGGATCCGGAATCCGTTGCATCGGTGTCCGTTGGATCGAGGTTCATCTGTAATATGATATAATATAACACCCATGATATCAGTTTTGGCACCCTGAATTACCGAATGACCGAATGAGTTGAGCGTCCGTCTCCCGTTTTGGTAGATCGCATAACTAGCATCCTATGATGCAATAAACATATTACCGCATCGTACATGTTATTCGTAAAATGCATAATTCATGAGGCAGAGGGGGGCACCCACAAAATGAACTATGGTGCCGCCACCTACCGGAAAACGCTGGAACTAACATAATACTAGCCCAGCACCACCCTTCCAACTGGTGGATCGTTTAAGAACTAAGCGGCCGCCCACCACCTCCAGGGCCTAACGTCCCGAAACGACCAACACGAAAGGACCTATACCCTTTCCTTCCTCCACCCACCCACACGGCACGGGAACCAACCAAACTGGTAGGGTTGAGGGGTCGAGCCCCACCCACATGACATTGACATTTGACCTTGAACCTTGAACTTTGAACTTTGATGACCTGATGACCTTTTGATTGATTGTTACATAATGCTCATTTGGTCTTAAGCCCTTCTCACATGCTCTGAATAAAGAACCATTATACCCATACTGTCTCCACCCTTTGTGAATTACATAGCTAAACTATATTGTGTATATGATTATTGCCAGAAGACCAATACATCAGTGCTGAAAAAATAACTATTCAGCTGAATTCAGCTGAATAAACATTATTTAAATGAAGAAAACAAGGCATACTCACATACACTGGTTTGTTGGTGTTTATTGAGTTCGTAGGGTGACTATCCCAAGTCTCAGAATAACAGGAAGGCGAAGCTGAAACAGCAGACACACACACGCAATGAGATAGAATTAACAGTAACAACATTGGGTATTTAAAGCTGCATAGTCCGATGGAGAACCAATTTTTCAAAACCAAAACAATTATCTAGATTTGATTTGGCATATCTAACTTAGATACTGATGCAATTATTAAGCATTTGTCACCCCATAGAAGGGCATACTGAGTCAATTTAATAGATACTGTTACTGCTGAAGCCTATGGTGTCAGACTTTTGGCGTGCTTGCCAAAACTAATTTGACATGTTTGCAATTCAAATATCTCAAAAGTTAGCCATGTGAAATAAAAGTTATTTAAAACATAAATAACATAGATTATAACAATATATTTAATATATTTATCTCAGAATAATGACAGAAATTCAAAACCATCGGACTATGCAACTTTAACATATTCAACTGTGGGAGGGTATTTATTGTTGGTATGGATGTCAGTTTCAGGATTATTTGGGTACACGATGGTTGTAGAAAGAAAACCTAAGCAAATAGTGTTACCCTTATTACGATAAATGCTACACAAAGAACGACCATTATTTTAATAGCTGTCACCTTTTCGCTAATGGACCGGATGTGAGGACCAATGCGTTGAGTGTCTACTTTTCATGGGGCAGGTTGTTGGTTCAATGAAACCCATTACTTAAAGCTGCATAGTCCGATGAAAACATCAAATTTTTCAAAACCAAAACAGTGATCTAGATTTGATTCTACATACGTAACTTAAATACTGGTGCACTTATCAAACAACATTCGCCACATAGAACAGAATACAGAGCCAATTTAATAGAACCTGTTACTGCAGAAGCCTATGGTGTCAGAGTTTTCGTGTGCTTGCCAAAATTAATTTTGTACTTTAGAACGGAATACAGAGCCAATTTAGTAAAACCTGTTACTGCAGAAGCCTATGGTGTCAGAGTTTTGGTGTGCTTGCCAAAATTAATTGTGTACGCTTACACTACAAATATCTAAAAATTTAGCCCTTTAAAATAAAAGTTACTTCAAAGTAAGGTAAGGTAGCTTATAGCGATCAACCTAATATATTTATCTCAGAAAATGACAGATACTCAAAATCATCGGACTATGCATCTGTAACAAAATGTATCCTTGTCACGAGCTGGCCTGGTGCTGGATATCACTAGGATAGGGCAAAGAGCAGTTGATCGACGGTCTATGATTGCAAATTCCTCTGCTTAATCAAGTAATGCAAAGAATTGGATTGAATGAGTGAGGCATAAGGGATGGGTGCTCATACGATTTTGCTGCTGGAGGGACACACAGAACAGCAAAGTTAATCTCTTCCCTCTGGAGCCTACCACTCATATCTACGCCCTGATTGGTTTTCGCCTATTGGCTCCTAATTGCGATCAATCGGAGATCAGCCAATCTTGTCGCGCCCTGTCCTACCACTCATCCCACTGGAGCCTACCACTCATATCTACACCCTGATTGGTTTTCGCCTATTGGCTCCTAATTGCGATCAATCGGAGATCAGCCAATCTTGTCGCGCCCTGTCCTACCACTCATCCCACTGGAGCCTACCACTCATATCTACACCCTGATTGGTTTTCGCCTATTGGCTCCTAATTGCCATCAATTAGGACAGGGCGCGATCAGTCAATCCGGTCGCACCCTGTCCTACCACTCATCCCACTCTACGACAGTCAGTCTTCAGATACCCGTCCTCCTCACCTCATCAAATTCTCACCCACCCACCAATGCTTGCAGGTGATTGGGTTCACTAAGCACCCAATTATGCCAAGCAATTCACCAGAAAATTCATACATCATAAACTACAATATATATAATTATTTTGATTGCATTACCACTAGTCGGCACAAACATAGGCCGCTTTGCTGAATTTACCTTGTTTTAGTGATTTTTCATTAACAGATATCTAGGGTGTTTATGGTCCAATTTCAATAAGAATTATATAAAAAGAAAAAGGTTCCCTATTTTATCTACATTAGTGTATAATTATTTTGATAATAATCTGGAAAAATAACAGAATTAATTTTGATTCAGAAGGTATCTCTTGATGCCAACTCAGGCAGTGCTAGGAATTGGGTGTGAGCTCCATTATCTACATGCCCTATTCGAACTCTGAGTTTTGGAAGTACCTTCCTATATGCAGAACAACATATTACATATTTAAGATGTGAGTGGTCCTACCACTCACATCTTAATGAGTGTAATAGGGTGTTATTCCCCCCTCAGATGTCCGAATCATTGCACAGACAGCCAACCAGATGCACACTAGTCATGTTTGAATATTTGTAGTTGCCATGTTTGATTATTTCCTTGATTTACTGTTTATTCATATTATTCCGAATAATAAAACCTTAAATTCTTTGTCGGGAATTTATTTCCCTTGGCCACAAATATATAATTGTGAGCTTTTTAATTGAATGAGTGTCTATTGACACATAATTGATTATATGCTTTTATATGTAGAAGCGGTGGTCTGAATAAAAACCGAACAGTTAGTCGCTGTGAATATAGCCTATGCTGCCGACACTGCATAAATCAACCACCAATCAATCAATCAATCAATATTATTCCGAGACTTGATAATGCATACAGGGGCGTAGCTAGGCATACGCGCGTACGCCAAAACGTCAATATCGTTTTGTCAACAACAACAAAAATAAAAAATAATAAAGAGAGAGAGAGAGAGAGAGAGAGGAGGCATGTAGTAGTCCGGAGTGTCGAAAACTCAAGTCTAAAATGTGTAAAATCCGCCCGCTTAAGCGGCCCCCTAAACCCCCTGCCGAAATTAGGAGTATACATCTTTAAAGGTCTAGCTATGCCCCTGGCATATCCTGATTATTGTCTGATAATTGTATAAATATTTGATTATATTGAGGCATACGGTGTTATCGCTTTGTAGCTTTGTCAGCTGGTGGTTCCGTGAATAACGCCACCTCTGATAGACGCTGCATGCCAAGCTGCTCACCAAATTCGGAATAAAGTGACGTTTCTTCACACATTCTTTGTGATACACTTGCAATGACGATTACATTAGTGCAGATTGAACTGTGTAACATACACTGATGGATACATCATGTCTTTCCCTTGAACAAATTGCAGAAGTCAATATGTGTATGCATAGCTTAGCACATTACCATTTGACGTCAAACTAAAAGCCACCCAAGATCGTTACTATACAGCAAACTAATATATATGTAAATGTTTTCCGCGGAAACTATACATTGCTACTGTGATTTATTACGAACTAAAAACAACTATTATACCATGTCATGAATTGAGTCGCCATTCCAACTATTTTGATCAGAGTAATCGATAAACAATTTTTTTGGGGTAAATATGTTTATTCTGCTGAATAAGTCTTTTGTCAGTGCCGAAGCACTGGTCGTCCAGCCATTTTTCAATTCAGGGTTATTTACACAAAAGGTATATAGAATAAGGTGTACAATACCTGTTGAATACACAATTTGCACCATGTAACACAATGACATTCTGAAACCCAAACATTCCATAACAATATGGTATATTAGTGTCATATAACGAGATCAATGTGAGTATTTACATAGTATTTAGAATGTAATCAGAGTTTTGGTGTGCTTTATCTAAAAAAAATCAGCTTTTCAGATCCTATGCATCTTAATGAGCAACAACTCCTGAGATATGTGTGATTTTCAAACACAAGAGTTGCATTGCACTTGCACACACAAAAACATATATCATGAAAATCGCGAGACAGTTTTCCATTTTCCTTTCGATAAGTTCGTCCATTGTGACTCTTTAGACACAGGTAATCACTTAGACTCTAGTGATCATTCCTAACCATATCCTGGTTACAGTCACATAACATATGGCACAGACATGTCAGGTCAAGCCCTGGAACTAATAAATAATAAGTTAAGGTTATTTATTATTCGCAGAACATTTGGAATTCAGGTAATTCAGATTTCTGACAGCCCTGCATCGGATCAAACACAAAATGGATATTTCTTGCCATGAATATGTCGGTCAAAGTGTTGCCGGAATGAAATGAAACTCACCCTCTGACTCAGTAAGTCCCTCAGTGAGTCAGTCCCTGACTGAGTCACTGACTCACAAACTCATTCATGAACACACACACGCATGCACTCAGTCGACAAATCATCCAACTACCTCCTTACCTCCTCATCTACTCAGTAATTCATTCGCTCATTCAGTCATTCATTCAGTCACTCACTCATACACTCACTCATTCACTTGCTCACCTCCTCCCCACCTCCCCTCCTCCCCTCCTCATCTACTCAGTAATTCACCCGTTCTTTCATTCATTCATTCATTTAGTCCCTCACTCATTCATTCACTCACCTCTTCACAACCTTACCTCCCCACCACCTCACCACCTCACTTCCTCACCTCCTCACCTCCTCACCTCCTCACCTCCTCACCTCCTCACATATTCACTCATTCACTTACTCATTCATGCCCTCACTCACTCATTCATTCACTCACCTCTTCACAACCTTACCTCCTCAGCACCTCACCTCCTCACCTCCTCACCTCCTCACATATTCACTCATTCACTTACTCATTCATGCCCTCACTCACTCATTCATTCACTCATCTCTTCACCACCTTACCACCTCACGTCCTCACTTCCTCACCTCCTCACTTCCTCACCTTCTCCCCTCCTCATATATTCACTCATTCACTTACTCATTCATGCACTCACTCATTCATTCACTCATACATTCACTCACTCAGACATTCCCTCAGTGGTTCAATCATTAATTCCCTCATTCCCTCATTCCCCACTCATTCATCCCCTCACTCACTCATTCCCTCATTCATGCATTCCCTCATTCCCTCGCTCAGTCACTAACTCATACATTCATTCATTCACTCACGCATTCACTCAATCACTCATTCATTCATTCGTCCATTCATCATTCATTACATCATACTCCCATTCACTCACTGACTCATTAACTCACTCATTCCGTCGTTCTCTCATTCCGTCACTCACTTCTCCACATACTCACTCATTCATTCATTCCCTCACCTGGTCACTCATCTGATCACTATTAAAATCACTCCAGTGGATTACTAACTCCGAAAGAGAAAACAAAACCACATACTCACCCTATCCATGTCTAACCCATGACCAGTTTGCATGGGTTAGGCATGGATAGGGTGGCTGCATATCCTTTAATCCGGATTCGTCCCAAATACCGTACATGTCGACGACTGCTCTACAATTAAAAACAAGCAAGCTTTTGTTTGTTTGTTTGTTTGTTGTTTTACACCGTAGCGACATCTAAGGTCATATCAGCACGGATACCGACTTGTGACAGTGCGCACTCATGGGGACTTTATAGTGCTTCTCCACTGGGAGACCAGGCCACCAGCACCATGAGCTGATATCCCACTCAGTCCCATTATCCTGACACTGAGCCAACCAGACCTTGCCCTATCCTAATAATGGTTTGTTTGTTTGTTGTTGTTTTATGTCGTAGCAACATCTAAGGTCATATCAGGACGGGCGAGCGCCTGGCTAGGAAGCGACAAGTATCAATTTTTAATTCATTGGTTTGACTTGACCAGGGTTCGAACCCACGTTCTCACGGTCTACCAACACGGGAGATGGATGCTCTAACTCATTCGGCCATCCCGTCTGATTCACAAACAAGCAATAACAACAACAAAAACTCCACCCCAAGAAAACCTTTTGATCTCACTACTAATTGGTTGTAATGCAGATGGCATGATTTCTTTAGGCTGTCACCCAAGAATCCCTCCGTTACCGAATGCTCCCATTGAACGTCTGACCCATGTTTAACGGAGTCGTATTTCCGCCTTAAGCGCAAGGGCAGAGGTTCGCTTAAAGTTGCAGGGTCTGATGGTTTTGAATTTCCGTAATCTTTCTGAGATAAATTGATTAAATTGATTGTCATAATTCACGAAACGACAAGGACCTACAAGTGTAGTTGGATGATTTGTCAAGAAAAGGCGTCGATGAGGTGTCAAGGTATGTCCAGGTTGGCATGTGGCAATGTCAAAGCAGCCTTGGCAGCCAGGTCTGCCTTTTCATTTCCCCCAATACCAATGTGACTGGGCACCCGACAAAAAACAATTGTCTTTTTTGAGGATAAAAATACACACCTCTGTATCACGATCCCGATTAGGGATGTTCCAGCTTCATCCATTGCAAAGCTTGCATACATGGAAGTGAGCCTGTGAATATGATATATTTGGATGCATGTAAATGTTGGATTTTTTCCAGGTCATCAATAATCGCCTGCGCTTCAGCTGTAAAACTAGAGACCGAAACATGTAATCTCTTGAAAATTACTTCAGATGGAAACACTGTAGCAGAGGCCACAGCATTGCCATCTCGTGACCCATCGGTGTAAACCTGAATAAAGTCAGTAAATTTGTCTTGTATTTCCAAGAAATGTTGCCTGTATACTAAGGCATTTGTGTGATCTTTCTTTAATTTCACTAGATCAAACACAATATCAGGCGGTTTAATATACCGTGGTGGGGGGACAAAGTATGGAGACGTCTCCAATATGTCATCAAAATTAATGTCGGATGCAGATAAAGTCTGCTTGATCCGAAGCCCAAAAGTCCGACCATATGTTTGACGCTCAATAGCCAATGATATGAAAATCAATGTGCTCTAGAAACGTTGTTAAATAAAACAAGCTTTACTTCAGGTAAATTCAGTGCTTATTTCACCTAATCAAGCGGATGTGTGGGTGGGCATGTAGAACATAGCTGTGAGGGAAATGGCGGCCAGCAGTAGACTGCCTGAGGACGCCGCCATTGAGGGCGAGGAAAAGTGGCAGGGCTAGGTGGACCATGATTGGTTGGCGGGTTGAAAGGTCAGCCAATCAGAGAAGGCCATGGTGAAGGCTGGGATTGGCTGAGGCCCTGGGAGAGGTGTTAATTTTGCTGTCCCCCAGCAATGACGACTACTAAGACCGCACCCGACTCATTCAGCCTATTTTTAGTGTTTCGTCGAACACAGTTGGAGATTGAAACGATGATCCTACCAGAGAATAGGTTCAAATCAATGTCATGTCCCAATTCTTCGAAGCATAGTACTATTCTTAGTACGCTACACTGAATTCTCAGGCAAGGAACCACATAAACAGGTCGGCGTGGATGGGGTAATTACATAAAGGAGCCTGGTCATGGCTCCAGAGACATAATGAGGTCTGGCAGCCAATGGGAACATCACGCCTAGATCAAGACTCGAATCGCACCCACAGTCCTGCCATTCTAGTGCGTAAGCGATAGCACACTGGACCGGAATGCAAGAGATGGGGGTTCGAATGTGATTATCTAATAGCTACAGGTCACTACACTCTCCAAGCATATGAGTGTAGGCTGTAGCACCCAATACGTGATTATCTAATAGCTACAGGTCACTACACTCTCCAAGCATATGAGTGTAGGCTGTAGCACCCAATACGTGATTATCTAATAGCTACAGGTCACTACACTCTCCAAGCATATGAGTGTAGGCTGTAGCACCCAATATGTGATTATATAATAGCTACAGGTCACTACACTCTCCAAGCATATGAGTGAAGGCTGTAGCACCCAATATGTGATTATCTAATAGCTACAGGTCACTACACTCTCCAAGCATATGAGTGAAGGCTGTAGCACCCAATATGTGATTATCTAATAGCTACAGGTCACTACACTCTCCAAGCATATGAGTGTAGGCTGGAGCACCCAATACGTGATTATCTAATAGCTCCAGGTCACTACACTCTCCAAGCATATGAGTGAAGGCTGTAGCACCCAATATGTGATTATCTAAAAGCTACAGGTCACTACACTCTCCAAGCATATGAGTGTAGGCTGTGGCACCCAATATGTGATTATCTAATAGCTACAGGTCACTACACTCTCCAAGCATATGAGTGTTGGCTGGAGCACCCAATATGTGCTTATCTAATAGCTACAGGTCACTACACTCTCCAAGCATATAAGTGTAGGCTGTAGCACCCAATATGTGATTATATAATAGCTACAGGTCACTACACTCTCCAAGCATATGAGTGTAGGCTGTAGCACCCAATACATGATTATCTAATAGCTACAGGTCACTACACTCTCCAAGCATATGAGTGTAGGATGTAGCACCCAATATGTGATTATCTAATAGCTACAGGTCACTACACTCTCCAAGCATATGAGTGTAGGCTGCAGTACCCAATACATGATTATCTAATAGCTACAGGTCACTACACTATCCAAGCATATGAGTGTAGGCTGTAGCACCCAATACATGATTATCTAATAGCTACAGGTCACTACACTCTCCAAGCATATGAGTGTAGGCTGTAGCACCCAATATGTGATTATATAATAGCTACAGGTCACTACACTCTCGAAGCATATGAGTGTAGTCTCAAAAGGTGATAGCTCTTCGTTTTGTTTGTCCATAGTAACGATTGACACAAAACAGCACAGAAACAGTTACACTGAAAACACAAGGACATTTACTTCAAATCAATATGTATTCTATTGGGATTATGAAACACCATGTAAAAAACAAATCAGTTTATCCTGAGCAAATGCATAAGTAGATAGTGTGCTGATCGTTACTATGGACAAAGCTTTGTCCCATATTGCTTAGCACCTTTTGAGACAGTCTCATATGTACATTGTTCTGGAAGTGAGGTATGCCCTGACACCGGAACCGGATGTTGGGCTAATAAGCCAATCAGCAATGCCCTTACAAGGGTATATTAGGAAAGGTTATTGGGTAATTTGTGAAGCTGGAAAAAGGAAGTATTTAGTAATCATGACTTGCATTCTAATACATGCATAACAATTACGTAGTAGTCTGCCTGACCTCTCAGGACACGAGCCGCACGCACAGTTAGGGATGGATAGGGTGATTGCATCAGAGACTCTAAGTAGTGTAATGGTTAACATGCTAGACCTGAAAAGGCAAGTGTGGGTCAAATCTGGTTCTATGCGCAATACAGATGTATGTGAATAGAGTAGTGATATATAAGTATGTACCTTTGTTATTTATATTCATATACTAAATTATGTAGGTCATATATGTATATATCTGCTCATTCACAAATAGAAATCATTGCTCATGTAACACCGGAAATGGATTGAAGTCCTTCAGAGCTAAATAATTCACGAAGGGCGGAGACAGTGTGGGTATAATGGTTTTTATTCAGAGCATGTGAGAAAGGGCTTAAGGCCAAATGAGCATTATGTAACAATCAATCAATAGGTCATCAGGTCATCAATGTTCAACATTCAAATGTCAAGGTCATGTGGGCGGGGCCCAAACCCTCAACCCTAGCCATTTGGTTGTTTTCTCAGTGGTGTGGGTGGGTAGGGGAAGGAAAGGGTACATGTCCTTTCGTGTTGGTCATTTCGGGTGTTGCGTCATTTGAACTTGGTGGGGTTCAGTCACGTAACCATTTTGGTGGGAAATTTGACTCCTGGGCGGGGAGACGTTACGGCCCTGGAGGTGGTGGGCGGCCGCTTAGTTCTTAAATGATCTGCCAGACAGTGTAGTGGTGCCGGGCTAGTATTCTGTTAGTTCCAGCATTTCCTTGTAGGTGGCACCACCATAGGTCATTTCGTGGGGACCCCTGTCCACCCCATGAATTACGCATGTTACGAATAACATGTACAATTAACCCAAATGACAGAACCAGGTGATGTCAGTAGGGTCTGAAACCAAAACCAGGGGCCATATGCAGGAGCCAGTGTAAGCGGGCTTTGGCCTGTTACTGTTTAGCTATCACCGACGTCGGGAACTGTGTCAAGTCGTATGCAGGAGCGCGTAACACTTTCATTATAGCTAACCATGAATTTATTTATAGATTTGGGAAATCCCTCTGCGTCTGTACCCATATATTAGGCTTAAATATATTAAATGCTGTCATATTTAACAGAATTAGATATGCAATAAGTGAAATTTGATGAAATTAACCCTAAATTCGAAGCAATATTAACGCTGCCGCCGTAACGGTGGCGATTTTAATATTTATATTTTCTAATCGACGAGCATAAAGTAAACAAATCGCTAATACATTGCCGCCAATGCGTCGACGTCGGCCAGTATGGATGTCGACGTCGACGCGGCGGTGGCGACGGCGGCGATTTGCTTACTTTACATTCGTTGATTCGACACTATTAATATCGCCGCCAATGCGGCGGTAGCGTTAATCTGGGTTCGCTTTTATGGTTAAATTGATCAAATTTCACTTATTGCGTATTTAATTCTGTTAAATATGATAGCATTGAATAGATTTGGTCACAACCTTACGCTAACACCGCCCTTAAACACCATATGAAACGGGGTTAGTGTCGCGGACCTTAAACGCGCGGTGTTAGCGTAACATCGCCTCCCTCATACTGACTTTTCGGCGCTAAACCAGAAATCCTGTCTAAACGCGTTTTGGCTCGCTAACACTGCTTCATGCATATGGCCCCAGTTGTTGTTGGAGATGTTACAGTAAGTGAGAACATGAAGCCTAGAGCAGGCAAACAAACGGATGTGTGGCGCAGCCTAGGGGCCTGGTTGGTAGCTAATCGACCACTGACGCTGCCTTATGCAATATCACAGATTCCTACCTACCTGTGTATGTGGCATTTCACCTTGTGAGATAGGCGTACCTAACTGCAATTCCTTTCTCGAGAGAATGCTAATTACTTTTCTCAGGGGAATGATCCATTTTTTTTTTGTGTAGTGATATGTTTCTTGAAAATCCTCTTTCATAATTAATTACCTACATACAGTATTAGCCTAACAAATGTTTCAGAGTCAATTTTCGGTGGAATTATCAATCTGTGCTTGGTTCCTATTCCTGCGCAAATGAATTACCTTAATTATCCCAGTGGAAACTGAGCTTAGAGGGGAGTCCATGGTTAGATCACGGATAATGTTTTAATTTCGAAATATAAGGTGTAAGTGACAATCTCCAAACATAGTCGTTGTAAATTAACCAGAAGTAGTAAGTGAATGAATAGGGTGCTTGGCTATTGTTGAAGGGATTGAGTTTGAACCCCGACTAAGTTAAACTAAAGACTTACAACATGGATGCTTGTTGCATGCTTGCTTGCTTGTAAAGTCGACGGCTGGCGGTTTGAGTGGTGTAGATAGGCTAATAAGAAATCAATACAGGCAAGGAAGGAAAGTAGATAAAGAGTGAAAGGTAGGAGGGTGAGACTCTCTCATTTATTGTATTTATAGTTTCAAGAACAAGATGGTGGTGATCACATGATCCAGTCTTCCAATCCCTAACAAGCATTCCTCTATCCACCAATGAGGGTTCAATATCCCTGTTACCAAGGCATGGTTAGATCTGGCTACAGTGCCCTGTTGTATCTGGTGCAGTGATCCATAAATAACTCTTGGAGGGGAGGGGGTATGTGAGGCGACTTCCCAAAGACTGTCCCACATGTCAAGAAGTGACCCTCTCTCAGGTCAAGAAGTGACCCTCTCTCTACTATATTAATACACAACCTCTATCCTCAATTAGTAATGGATAACCAACCCCACATATACCTTATATGCCTTTGGTTTTACATACCATTTACCATTTTATAGACAAGTTGCAATTTATTATAGCAGAGTTCTCCATATCCCATATCTCATATATCGGAAAATTTGACACGCTGTTTCGCATTACAACGCTGATACTATACAATATGCAGTGGAATGAGCAATAGCAGTGCAAGTCTTCGGATATATTTACGCTGGGACCCAGCAGGCCACTAATCAGGTTCCTAGATAGGCTCGGGTGGGGATGAAGCACACCGCATCAATTCAGACATGCACATGCCAGACCCAGGGGACACGCCGAGTGGTAGCACACACTGAGGGATCAGTGCGTTTGTGGTGCACTGGTGGAGCCGCAGCGAACCCTGCTGTCTGCATATAGGGGTGGGTCAGGAATTATCCTTATTCATCATCATCATCATCATCAATCCCTTAAAAGCGAGGGTTGTTGGAGCACCACAGATGACTTTGCAACCAGTTATCTACAGTTATCCCTGTTCTCCGCTGCCCTCTGGGACTTGTCGATCGCCAGGTCTGTTCATTCCCTGGTGTCGTCTTCCCACCTCTTCCTTTGTCTCTTCTTGTCTTCTTCCCCATTTCATCATGCTTTGTAAGATGGTATTGGTCAGTATCATGGTTACTAATTATGACTGGGTGTGGGTGACCAGCGTCGGGACTCTGTAGTTGGGGGGCCGGGGGCGGGGGGCGGATGGTGGGGGTGGAAGGGGGGTGAGGGGGGAGCTGGCTGTGAACATATACAGGACGTGGTATTTAAAAAAATCTATTTACAATATTGAATAAGATCAATTCATTACATAAAAAAACTAAAGTTAAAAGTGAAAAGTTCAGGGGCAAAAATCCTGGGCGACTCGGCAAATGAGAGTCAGTTTTGGTCACACCCACACAGACACACAGACACATACAGACACGCACAGACACATACAGACTCACACAGGCACACCCATACACACACAGACACACACATACACATGCAGACACACACAGACACACACAACCATGCACAAACACACACAGACACGCACAGACACACACATACACACAGAAACACACACATACACACAGAAACACAGAAACACGCAGGCACACACAGACACACACAAACACACACAAACACATACTGACACACACATACACACACAGACACACACATACACACAGACACACACATACACACACAGACACACACAGACACACACAGACACACACAGACACACACAGACACACACAGACACACACAGACACACACAGACACACACATACACACACAGACACACACATACACACACAGACACACACATACACACACAGACACACACGTACACACACAGACACACACAGACACACATACACACAGACACATACATACACACATAGACACACACATATACACACAGACACACACATACACACACACACACACACAGACACACCGTCCACCATATGGTCCTGCCTGGTGATCAGCTTCTCGAATCAGACAGACTTGGAGCTATCCGCGTCTCAGGTACCTACGGTTATCTTGGATTACATTTTGTTGGCTCATATGTAGAGAGACAACAACAAAAGAACCGTTTTGCCCTTTTCTTATGGAAGTCACAACCTTTTAAAACCTTTAAAGCAGCAACATGCACTTCTTAGACCCATCTTAAGCACATTGAAATACATATTAAGCACATCGTATACATATCGTATACCCATCTTTAACCCATTGTAAAGACATCGCAAACACATTCATGCACACATCTTAAGCATCTTAAGCACATCATAAGCACATCTATAACATATCGCAAGCACATCTTAAGCACATCATAAACACATCTTAAGCGCATCACAGACACATCATATATGCATCTTATTCTTAAACAAATATTAAGCACATCGTAACCACATCTTAAGCACATCTGAAGCACATCCTAACGATATCATAAACACATCGCAAACACACTGTATAATATCTTAAGCGCCTGTCACACCTTACCGGATTGACGACCGGACACCACTGGACAAAGAATTGTCTAGTCCGGTGCTCTCCGGTACACAAAATGTATCGAAATGTATCGAAATGGAGCATAATTGGGTCAATTGCCGCTGGACAACCGGACAAGTACCGTACAAGTACCGTACATGTACCGTACATGTACCGGACGAGTACCGGACGAGTACCGGACGAGTACCGGACGAGTACCGGATGGGTACCGGACATGTACCGGACAAAACGGACACCAACGGATGGGTACCGGACATGTACGGAAGGGTACCAGATGGGTACCGGACATGTACCGGACAAACCGGACACCAACTGGACACGTCAGTCCAGTGGTGTCCGGTAGAAGTTCTGTGCATGTTCAAAACTTGTACCGGACACCGCCGGACACCACCTGACACCGCCGGATGGGTACCGGACATGTACCGGACATCGCCGTCCATTACCGGACAGTGTCCGGTTCTCGTCCGGTTCCCCAGTCCGGTAAGGTGTGACTGGGCCTTTAAGCACATCCTAAGCACATCTTATACACAGCTTAAGCATTTATAAGCACACCCCAAGCATCTTAAACATATCATAGGCAATTCTTGGACACATCTTAAGCACATTGTAAGCCAATCGTGAACGCATCTTAAACACATCGTAGACACATTTTAGACACATCTTAAGCACAACTTTAGCAAATCATAAACATCTGAAGCACATCTGAGACATCGTAGACACATATTGAACACATCTTAAACACATCGTACACACATCGTAAGCATTGATGAACTATCTCCGCGATTTACTTGGTTTTCTTATGGTATTCTTCAATTTGTTTTATTCCTAAAGTAGTTGAAATTTTCCACGATTTCCGCGTGGTTTCTTTCATATTGTAAATTGTTTATGTTATTTCTTACAACATTTAGATTATTCTACATTGGCTTTTTGTTGGCGATATATGATCTGAATATCATCATACTATCCCAGGAAGATCTTTGGAGCGGGCGTGGTGGCCGAATCAGTAGAGCGCAGGCCTCCCGTGTGGAAGGTCAGGAGTTCAATTCCTGGTCGAGTCAAACAAATGACTTATAAAATTGATACTTGTCGCTTCCTATCTTGGCTCTCGGCATTATTAATAGTGTCATGGGGGTGATGAAAATGGGAAATATTGTGCCTAGAGTGGGACTCGAACCCACATCTCTTTGCATTCCGGGCCAGTGTGCTAACCATTACACCACCTAGGCTCCCTGATATCAACACACTCCCCACGCCTACCTGTCTATGTGGTTACTTGCCTGAGAGGTCAGTGCAGACCACTACACTCGTCCCCTGGAATTGTAAGTCTTGTAATGCTTACAATTACATACATACAGGCAATGCACTAACATATACATACACAGGGTAGGTTCAACAACCATACAGCGCAAAGCTTGTACAGGATCCTGATCACGGCAACCAGTGTCATGGGGGTGATGAAAATGGGAAATATTGTGCCTAGAGTGGGACTCGAACCCACATCTCTTTGCATTCCGGGCCAGTGTGCTAACCATTACACCACCTAGGCTCCCTGATATCAACACACTCCCCACGCCTACCTGTCTATGTGGTTACTTGCCTGAGAGGTCAGTGCAGACCACTACAATAGGATAGGGCAAGGACTGGTTAAATCAGTGTCAGGATAATGTGACTGAGACATATCAAGTCATCGTGCTAACGGCCTGCTTTCCAAATGGGACAGTACTATAAAATCACCACGAGTGTGCACTGTCACAAGTCTTGGTCCACATCCTGATATCACCTTAAATATTGCCAGGAAGTAAAACTCCAACAACACCAACCAATCGTCGTCAATCCCCACTACCAACCCGGCCTCTCCACCCCTTTCCCTTTGAAATCCACACTTTCACTCCAAACACCCCTCCAACAAACCGGCCCCCGCTCCAACAAACCAGACCCCGCTCCAACCAACCAGCCATCCTCCGACAAACCAGCCCCTGCTCCAACAAACCAGCCCCCCTCCAACAAACCAGCCCCCGCTCCAACAAACCAGCCCCCTCCAACAAACCAGCCCCCACTCCAACAAACCAGCCCCCTCAAACAGACCAGCCCCCGCTCCAACAAACCAGCCCCCACTCCAACAAACCAGACCCTGCTCCAACAAACCAGCCCCCGCTTCAACAAACCAGACCCCCTCCAACAAACCAGCCCCCTACAACCAACCAGCCCCCACTCCAACAAACCAGCCCTCCTCCAACAAACCAGCCCCCACTCCAACAAACCAGCCCTCCCTCCAATAAACCAGCCCCTGCTCCAACAAACCAGCGCCCTCAAACAAACCAGTCCCCACTCCAACAAACCAGCCCCCCTCCAACAAACCAGCCCCCCTCCAACAAACCAGCCCCATCTCCAACAAACCAGCCACCATCCAACAAAACCAGCCCCCGCTCCAACAAACCAGCCCCTGCTCCAACAAACCAGCCCCTGCTCCAACAAACCAGCCCCCCTCCAACAAACCAGCCCCCAGTCCAACAAACCAGCCCCCTCAAACAGACCAGCCCCCTTCCAACAAACCAGCCCCCACTCCAACAAACCAGCCCACCTCCAACAAACCAGACCCCGCTCCAACAAACCAGCCCAGCTCCAACCAACCAACCCCCCTCCAACCCCCCTCCCCCTACATCTCCTCTACAAACACACACACACTCCTCTATCACCCAATGGATGCTAATAGGTGGCGCTTCGATCACCTGGGCGTAGAGCCTCAATTTCGCCTTCCACCCACGACGCAGGCGTGTATCTATCACAATCGAAACTGCCCCCTGGCGTGAGGGAGACAGACTAGGCCCTCTGCCGGCGCATATTGATTCTCTGCTAATGCACCACCTATGTGTCGTAGCGCCAGGCTGAGGGTCGATTGGGGAATGACCAGGGAGGCTGCGAAATGCCTGTATTGCGGCCGGGAGTGAGCGATATAATGTGTCAAAGGCCTCTTTGACATCAGCCCTGACCGACAAACCCAGGAATCCTGGGCTGCAAATAAGTTGTTCGAGACCGATAACCACTGAAATTCATCGATTTGAAAAAAAAATGTATGATTAGCTATATTATCAATGTTATTAATTAAATCGAAGGGTCCAGGTGGAAAAACCGACAAATCGATTTGAGTTATTTTCTGTTAAATAGAATTTAATGTTGTGCTTTCCAGTTTAAAAGCTGTTGATTTCATATTGAGTATGGTGTTCCTTATATAGGGGATGTAGCAGCTTCTGTGGATAAAACTGGAATTGATTATCAAAGTGATAGCAGTTTCCGCTCAAATGTGGTAGTCATGGTTTCATTTTGTCGCGGAAAGCATTTGTCGGTTTTCCGTCTAAGCACATCAAATATTAATAGTGTTTATTTATATTTCAGGCTTGCCAGAATTTTCGATTATATTCATTACATTACAAGTTATGTTAATTTTGTTAAAAATGAGTAGTCTGATGAAATCATTAACATTCCGAAAGCAAAAAACTATCTAGATTAATGTTGATTGTACACATGTATATGACCATGGATACTGTCTCTGTGACCTCGACTCGCCGTGATCTCAATGGCAGTGAGTCCCTTTTTCATCTGAGCACAGAATCCATATGAGAAATTTGATACAAGCGACAGTCAAAAAGTGATCATCAATCAAGTGGACACCAGACATAAACGAAGGTGTAGCAGACAAAGATACATAACTACACCATTACCTAGATGGTTGGTTGTCCTGGCAACTTTATAGTGCTGCCCCACTGGGAGACCAGGTCGCCAGCACCATGACCCGATATCGCGGTCAGTCATATTATCCTGACACTGAGCTAACCAGTCCTTGCTCTATCCTATTAATGCTGAGCGCCTGGGTAAGAAATTACAAGTATCAATACATTTAGGTCATTGGTTTGAGTTGACCAGGGTTCAAACTGATGGCTTCGAATCCCACCATCTACCAAAACGGGAGACGGACGCTCAACTCATTTGTTTAGTCATCCTGCCTGGTTACCAGGATCTAAGGTAGACATGTACTTTTTGACTGTCGCTTGTATCAAATTTCTCATATTGATTGCTTTGATCAATCAGAGCGAATATTGGTATTGGTTAGTTATGTTATGATATATGAACGTAATCAGCATTCAGTGCTTAGCTGTATAACCAACAGGGAACACCACATGATCTAGGTATCCTGATAGAGGTCTATAGCGAACCGAATCAGTAGTGGATAAGTAAAGTGAGTTCTATCGCCTGAGACCTTCATTCAAAGTTCCTTTGCGTTTGATCTCTCAGGGAATCCTCGGAGAGAGCAGGACTATTCGGTGGGTTTTGTGAGGATTTTATTCTGTGCTCAGATGAGAAAGGGACTCGCTCCCATTGAGATCACGGCAAGCCGAGCTCACAGAGACAGTATCCATGGTCACGTGGTGCTTGTTGTCCACTGTGAAAGTCAGCCCTTTGTAAATTGTAGGAATTCTTTACACAACTATAAGCAAAGTTGGCACCTGTTTGACTAAATGTCAAGAGTTGGCGGCGTGGTATTTTAATCTAATTTATTTTGCATCCTAGCAACATCTAAAGTCTATATTTTACATCCTATCAACATCTAAGGTCTCACACCGGACGCGGAGGCCGAATCGGTAGAGCGCAGGCCTCCCGTGCGGGAGATCGGGAGCTCAATACCCGGTTGAGTCAAACCAATGACTTAAAAGTCGGTACTTGTCACACTGGCAGGCAAACCCCACCATTCTTCCAGCATCTGTCCTGCTCACCCGGAACTCGGATAGTTCCCCCCCCCCCCACACTTTGCTGCTTAAGTTTAAATAAACTAATTGCATGCCTTTTGTGAATCACCCAGAGTGGAAGTTCTCCAATTTCATTTATTAACTTTGTCTGCTTGAATGGAATAACCGAGTATCGACAGAACAAAAGAATAAAAAAGAATAAAAAAGGTACCATGCACCACCTATATTGATTTTGTATTTAACCGCTGCCAGAGGTTCACCTATTCACATTTCCCAATGTGAATAGGTGAATATTTTACAACATTTTATTTCTCTGACGATACTCGCTAATCAACATTTATTGTTTTCCATTGTCCGTTAACACGTAGAAAAACACCCAACATTCACCAGCTATCCAATTGTAAATAATATTTCCGCTTTGCTGTCCTATATTTGAATTGATTAATTTCCTTTGCTTTCCAAACGCACACCATCTTGCAACAGAATAAATTAACTCATCGCCTGTTATTATTGTGTGTTTTTTTTTGTTAATTGGGAAACAGCCAATATTTTGCTCACGATTTTGATTTGTTGAAGATATCTGATGAAGATATGCTTACTTTTGTCAATGTTGCTTTGGTTCTGTAGTGGTCTGCACTGACCTCTCAGGCAAGTAACCACATAGACAGGGAGGCGTGGGTAGTGTGTTGATATCAGGGAGCCTAGGTGGTGTAATGGTTAGCACACTGGCCCGGAATGCAAAGAGATGTGGGTTCGAGTCCTGCTCTAGGCGCAATATTTCCCATTTTCATCACCCTCATGACACTGGTTGCCGTGACCATGATCCTGTACAAGCTATGTGCTGTATGGTTGTTGAACCTACCCTGTGTATGTATGTAAGTGCATTGCCTGTATGTATGTAATTGTAAGCATTAAAAGACTTACAATTCCAGGGGGACGAGTGTAGTGGTCTGCACTGACCTCTCAGGCAAGGAGCCACATAGACAGGTAGGCGTGGGTAGTGTGTTGATATCAGGGAGCCTAGGTGGTCTAATGGTTAGCACACTGGCCCGGAATGCAAAGAGATGTGGGTTTGCGTCCTGCTCTAGGTGCAATAATTCCAATTTCCCTCCACCAAAAACAAATCCAGTATGTAGCCTTCCTGAAATGGCTGCTAATTGCCTGTTTGAGTCTCTAGATTAAACAAAATCGTTGGGGAGGACATACCCCCCCCCTTCAGTAATCACTTGCGGCTTTGGTATTTGTCCATTCCAGTAATTTATCTGTTAACAAATAAACAACACTCCCCCTCACCTACCCAAAAACAAACAATAGCATGTGAGCACAAAGACCACTTGTCAACTACAGTCTATCTGGCCGCAAGTTGGCGCCACACACCTTCCACACCTGCTTCCTGCGCAGTAACCACGGTGACAGCGGGACGCCGTGCCTTCTCACCTCGGTCATGTGACTGACTGAAACGCTGGTCGTGAATATCCGAGCAGAGTGGCGGACGATTGTTCCCGCTCAACAGGGAGAGCTCTGGTGTATTGCGTGGCTAATTGTGGGTGAGGGTGTGGGTGTGGGTGTGGGTGTGGGTGTGGGTGTGGGTGTGGGTGAGGGTGTTGGTGTGGGTGTGGGCATGGTTGTGGGTGTCGGTGTGGGTGTGGGTGTGGGGTGCGTATTGGTGTGGGGTGGGGGTGGGGGTGGGGCAGGTGTGGGTGTGGGTGTGGGCGTGGGTGTGGATGTGGATGTGGGTGTGGGTTTGGGTGTGGGGTGGGTGTGGTTGTGGGCGTGGGTGTGGGGGTGGGTGTGAGTGTGGGTGTGGGTGTGGGTGGGGGAGGGTGTGGGTGTGGGTGTGGGTGTGGGTGTGGGTGTGGGTGTGGGTGTGGGTGGTTCTGGGTGGGGGTGGGGAGTGGTGGGTGGGGGTGGGGAGTGGTGGGTGGGGTTGAGTTTTGGTAGTGAACAATAGGCTACACTACCCTCACTTCACCAGGCCGGGGTCCAGTATATCCAATAGATGATATCGTCCTTCCCACTGCGCATGAGCTGAAAATGGCGCTGACAGCAAAACAGATGCATATGGCCATTGAGCTTGCCGATACGCATAGTGCAAAACTTCGATTTTATTCAAAATTAATAGAAATACATTTTGTCATAAACAATGCCAAATGACATACAATTTGGCATAAACATGGATGCACACATGCAATATAATGATATAATTAATATACTTGAGACAAAACTAACCATATTTAAGCATTTTGAGCGAAGAAACGTATAATTCCACACAAAACAATGTCACTTTTAGGCTGATATCCACATCACCATTATTAATTCTTGTTCTAAATATTAAAATGCCAAATGTATCAACGGAAAATTGCTTCAGAGAAATATATAACCAATGTCTGATTAACCCTACTCAATTCCTAGCTCTACATATGTCATTAAAGATAGGATATAAATAAAAACGAATAAAATAAGTAAAACTGACTCTGGCTATGGCTCTAACACTAGTCTCATTGACTAGATTTCTCTAGATCTAAATGCAGATGGCATAAGATATGCCAATTAGATTGGTGTAAATGCAATGCTAGATACAAGATTAAAATCTTAATTTATTATATATATTTTTATAGTTGGTAGTCTATGTTTCAAACAAGAGCTGAGATGAGCTGAAACTAGCACATTTCATAGCTGCACCTATTGTATTAGCATGTGCCATGTGCTTCTCGCAGGTTTGTTTTTCTTCCACGCATCCCACAATGCACCGTGCGCTGGAATGATGAACTAGTCTATTATATAAAATCACCATGAGTGCACACTGTCACAAGTCGGTGCCCATCCTGATATGACATTAGATGTTGTCAGGGCATCAAACTCCAACAACCAGCCAAACGGACGACCAGAGCCAACCCTGACATGACAACGATGGCGAAAATGGCGGAAAAGGTAACGGTGGAAGTCATAAGCATATTCAGCGCTCTACGGAGCCACCCAACCAGCCACGGTGCGACCCAACCAGCCACGGTTGAACTCGTTTGAGCTCGTTTAAACTTGTTTCCAGTACAAAGGCTAGGGGACCAGGTTGGAAACTGAGCAATAATAGATGAAAATTCCTATGCCTCTGCATGAGCAAATAAATGCCAGGGGACCAGGCTAGACCTCCACAGAGCTAGCAGTGTAGTCAAATATTATTTGACTATGTTGTTGTTGTTGTTTGTTCAGACATTATCACATATTTATGTATCTTTTGCACAGATTAAATTGTTTGAAGTATATTTGAAATTGATCTACATTGATTTCTGTTTAAATCACACAATATCACTACTTAATGAATGGGAAGCTCATCCTGCAAGGGTATGCTCGATATTACCCAGTGGGAACTCGTTTTTCATCCTTTCGTCGCTGTGGACCCTTCTCGTGGAAGTCGCCAGTGGTGGCGACGAGGTGAGAAGGCATGGTGTCCTGCTGGGCGGCGCCACCGCTCTGTTGCCGTAAAGATGTTGTGGAGTGGGGGTTCCGGCATACACCTCTCTAATCCCCCCACCCTGCGTGGCGGTGATACTACACTTGTTGGGAAGATTTATTTTTAAAATAAAGGAGTTGAGGTGTTTTACCACTTCTCATAGTCATACTGCACTACCTGTCTCTGCTATCTTAACGGAAGAATTATTACACAGTCGAAGCAGAAAATATCCGCCAGTGCGACTGACACTGGTCAACATCCCGGAGAGGTGAGGTGGCTGAGATGGCGCCACCAGTAAAGTTTTGTATCTTACGGAGGATAACAATAACAATACTAATATGTAATATTCGCTTACATATCATTATACTCGCATAATACGCTACACATCATTATATATATATAGATAGATGCATCCATCACTGCGACTGAGACATATCTAGCTCAGTGGGGGAGGTGAGCGGATGGTGGCGCCACCGGTACAATTTACTATGTAATTCGGTATAAAGGTACCTTCCGTACATTGATACTCGGATAAAGCGGTATGCATCACATAAATACATCACATACATATATACGCATAAACATATACGCATATACCTGCCAATACCATTAAGGGAGAACTACGACGAGGCGGGTGTGGTATTACAGCGATGGATAGGTTAGGCCCCGACCACTCACCCACTCCATCACCTGTAATTAACCTTCACACATCCCTGCGCTGCCAGAGTCCTTGTGTGATCCTGTTCGGCACAGCGCAGGTCTGGACTCACATTACATTCCCAAGTCACCGCCAAGCCTCGCTTAAACGCGGCTTCAATGCGTAACCAGGTTAAGTTGGTTGGTTGTTCGATTGTTTATGTCCTGGTGACATGTAAGGTCATATCAGGACTGACACCGACTTGTGACAGTGCACTCTCATGGTGGCTGCCCCACTTGAAGTTAGGCCGCTAGTGTAGTGTATGTGTGTGTCGTGCGTAGCGCGGTGGTCACGAGAGGTCACGAGAGGTCACGGGAGTTGTAGTGGTGACGTCGCCGGATAATAAAGTCAGTTCTCATACACAACTCAACGGGTTCGTTCATATCTTACATGGTGTCAGAGTAGGAGACGAACAATGGCGCTCACAGGTCTGAAGCCGCCGGCGGCACTGAATTTACAGGACGACTTGAGCACGAATTGGCAATCATGGATACAGGCATATGAGATTTATGCCGTGGCTGCTGGTGCAGTAAATAAGACGGAGAAGATACAATGTGCTGTATTTCTTCACGTTGCGGGTGCCGAGGCGCAGAAGGTGCACCGCACTATGCAGATTGACACTGAGGAGCGAGACAAAATAGAACCGCTCATTAATGCATTCAGAGTTTACTGCGAGGGAAAGGCTAATATTACGGTGGTGAGATACAAATGTCATTCATACAACCAGGGTGACCAGAATATGGAGACGTATATAAGAGAATTGCGCACGCGAGTAGCCCAATGTGAGTACGGTGAGCTGGAAAGTTCTTTATTGTGCGACAGGCTCGTGTGTGGCGTAAAAAGTAATATTCTAAGAGACAAGTTGCTTCAGACGCAGAATTTGTCTCTCGAACAGTGTATAGAAATGTGCCGGCTAAGTGAGCATACTTCCGCAGCTCTTATGCCAGCACAAAGCGCGGGAATGATGGGTGAGCAAAGCGTGGACGCCATCTTGGTTACCGGTAACCAAGGTAAACAGCAACAGACATGCCCCCAAAATTGGAGACGCCCCCAAGTACAGCCGTTCCGAGCAGCGACTGCCAACAAAGTTCAGTGCCAATGGTGTGGTTATTTGCACGTACGCGGTCAGTGCCCAGCTAAGGGTAAGGAATGTGCAGGGTGCCATAAGATTGGGCACTTTGTGAAAGTGTGCCGGTCACAACAAAGGGGAGGTGCCTCGGTGCATGAAGTGGGGGTTGACCCAAACAACACATGTGAGGAGAGCGCAAGTCATGTATCGGCAGTAGATGGCAGTTCGTTCATATCTTACAGCTAGCACCATGAACCGATATATCACCTAGTCATGTTATCCTAATACTGAGCTAAACCAGTCCTTGCCCTCTCCTGTCGGAGCCTCAAGAAACAATTATGTTGGTGGCTGCCCCATTGGGAAATCAGTTCACCGACAACATGACCCGATCACATTGTCCTGACACTGAGTTAACCAGTCCTTGCCCTATCCTATTCATGCCGAGTGCCAAGAAACACTTATTTTGGTTGTAAGAAACTATTATTTTGATTTAAGTCTCATTAATAAAATCTTGTTTGAATTTGTGTGTTAAAATCATGTTATGAATGTGTGTTAAAATCATGTTATGGATGCATGTTACATGGTTATATTAACAGCTTTTTCAATTTGTATAAAAAAAGAAATTAAAAAGTGATGACAAAATACATCAAGTCTGACATTTGCACAACAAATTAACCTTCATATGAATATGGATGCTGTTATTATTTGGACTGTTTTTATGCCATTATTTGGAATGCTTTCACTTTTGGTTTCCACGTCACAAAAGTGGCACACAGTTTCTGAGATCGACACAATCATCGAACTGAATCACAATACAATACGCATTTAATGTAATTTAATTCAATTTAATTGACGCTCATGCCGAAGTGGGAAGGAAAGGCGGGTCTGAATACTATGGTCACCTGACTGTTCATACGGCCCGTCGAAAGGACTGTGTAAACCCCGCAGAGAGGACGCAGTAAAACGATGCGGACACCAACGATTTCTGCTCTTTTAGCATAATTGAGGTGGCAACGCTAAGTGACGCAGGCTAATTAGTAACCCCTTGGTGGGCCACTAAGTATCTGATTGGAGAAGGATTGACGAATAAGCAATCTTGAAGTGTGTGTGTTAACATTCTACTTATTTAACTTAGATACTGAAGCACTTATTAAACAGGTGTCAGCACATAGAAGAGAATAATGAGCTAATTTAATCAAACATGTTACTGCAGAAGCATATGGCCTCAGAGTTTTGGCATGCTTACAAAAACTAACTTGACATGTGTACACTTCAAATATCCTAAGAGTTTATGATTTTAAATAAAAGATATTTCAAGCTAAATTAAAATAGATAATAATGAATAATCTACTATAATTATCTTAGAAAATTGACAGAAACTCAAAAGCATCGGACTAATTTATAGAGATAGTAACCACATATTGTCTCCTTCTCTCCGGTCACTATGGACAATACTCACGGATGACAATAAGATGACTATTTAAATAATAGGAATGAGAGAGTTAAAGTAAATAAATAGATCTGTGGGGTAGGGTTAATTTGACATTATAGAGGGCGCCACTTATACCCCCAGCTATTGTTGGGTGTGCAGGTGGGGGGAGGGGGGGGTGCTCGCTAATAAGAGGAGTGGAGATAGCTAGCGTCTACTAGAAAGGGAGGGTTACATAACTTGGGGAGGATGTAGACTATATTTAGAGCAGGAGGTAACAGAGGCTTAGGTTATGCATTGGGTTCATTAATCAAAATCATAGGTTGGAGCTTAAGCCCAAGTCACACCTACCCGGATGAGCCCCGGATTTTTAGCCGGACCACCCCTGGACCACTCCCCCGGACTGCAGGACAGCCCCGGATGAAATCGCTATTTTTGTCTCGCTCTCACACCTACTGGTATGAGCCACGGACTACAAGCCCAGATCACCATGGATGAGCCCCAGACAATACCCGGACTACCCAAATGATCCCGGACAACACCGGATGAGCCCCGGACAACCCCCGGATGATAGCCTGAAATGCGGGACTCATCCTGGGGTAGTCTGTGAGTAATACGTGGTTGTCTGTGGCTATCCGTGGTCATCCGTGGTTAATCCGTGGTCATCCGGCCTGTGCGGGTCTTATCCGGGCAGTCCGGGAGTGGTCCGTGGCTCTGTCGGGGCTAGTCCGGGCTAAACCGGGGTTAGTCAGGGCTAAACCGTGGCTAAAACGTGGCTCTTCCGGTTTAAAAATGCCCCGGACTGCCCCGGACTGCCCCGTACTACCACTGGACCACCCCCGGACTACCCCCGGACCACCCCCGGACTACCCGGACCACCCCCGGATTACACCCGGATGATGCCAGATCGAGCCTTGATTGCAATATTCTCCAGATCGCCCCGGACGTTTTAAACATTTTAAAACATCCGGGGCCGACCCAGGATGAGGCCGGACCAGCCAAGGATCACCAAGGATCACCAAGGACCACCAAGGACCAGCCACGGATGAACCACGGATGAGCCAAAGATCGCCAGAGACCACCCGGATCACGGGTCGGGGCTCGTCCGGCCCCTGATCCGGGTAGGTGTGACCTAGGCTTTAGAGTTGACTAATGAATGCAAACCCACTGATCTCCATGTTACAAGAGCATAGCCTGAGAGTAAGCCTGATTAAAGATACTTAACTACCAACCTCTCTGCTTGGACACTAGGCCTGTCAACACCCTGCATAACTTTCACCCTCCCACCTCTTCTCTCTCTCTCATTCCTCGCCCAAGTTGAATTTATCGCACCTTTTGCTATGATTTGCAGGCACTGTACAGGATTGTAACTCATATATTCTCATAGCATTTATGGAGCAGGACGTAGCTCAGGCGGTAGAGTGTCCACCTGTAAAGGTGTTGGTCATCCGATCGATCCTGCTCAGTGGACCCATTTGCAGTTTGGGCTATTTTCCGTTCTAACCATGGGTTCACAACTGGTTCATCAAAGGTTGTGGTATGTGCTGTCCGTGCTGTCCATGCAGCATTTATATATACACATATATACTTATACAGTATAACCCCATTAAACCAAGCTCGTTTAAACCAACAGATTGGTTAATCCAAACTTTTTTCGGTGGCCCAGCAAAATAATACCATCTATCATATAAAAAAAGTTGGTTGAACCAAAGTCGGTTAATCCAAATTATCGGTTAAGCCAAACAAAATTGTTGGACCCCAGGCCACTTCCAGTATGGTTAAACCAAACGTTCAGGTGGTTATAAGGTCATCTGATACCCCACCAACTTTTTTATATGATAAATGGTAGTATTTTGCCGGGCTGCCAAACAAAGTTTGGATTAACCAATCGTTCGGGTTAACCAAGCTTGGTTTAATGGGGTTACACTGTATACACATAAAGGACAATAATCAAAGTGTCCACATACATAGTATATTACATGTACCATACACGCTTACTAATTCATAATACACCCGCATTTTTGCCAAAGCTAAGTCAAAGTCGAAGCCAAAGCTCGCTTAAACCAATGATCGGTTAATCCAAACAAATTTCTAGGGTCCCTTCAAGTTTGGTTTAACGGGGTTATACTGTACGTCGGCCTATATACCATTCAAATTTGACAACGGACACTTGCAGATCTTTCACTATCAGTACAGCCTAGTCTCAAACAGCTGAGGGATGTGGGGGATTCCCCCAACCGCAAACTCCCTGTTGCAATGATTAATGACCATTAAATGCTCTCTTGACCTATCTCACCTCTGTGGTGCCGAGCCAGTGTCAGTAGTCGGTAGGGTTGGGGAGGCGGGCAAGTTCAGGGACAGCTGTCATTTTAAATTGACATACAAATACCATTCATTGTGAGCTAAGACGCGAAGAATTGCATCTAGGTAGTGTGGGAAATAATTATGGCACCATAATCCATTGCAAAGACTATTAGCATCCACCGGATGTGGTGGATGAATCGGTAAAATTGATGGTTTCTCGTGGAGAAGATCAACCAAGTCAAACAAATGACTTGATACTTGTCGCTCCATAGGCTGGTGCTTGGCATTAATAGATTAGGGTAAGGACTGGCTAGCTCAGTATCAGGATAATGTGACTGAGTGGGATATCGGGTCAGGAATCTGTCAACCTGATATCCCACTCAGCCACATAATCTTGACACTGAGCTAACCAGTCCTTGCCCTATCCTAATAATGCTGAGTGCCTGGCTAGGAAGCGACAAGCATACATTTGAAAGTCATCGGTTTAACTCGACCAGGGTTCAAACCTGTCGGTTCGAATCCCATAATCTACCAAAGCAGGAGACGGTCGCTCAACTCATTCGGCCATCACTGGTGGTCAGCAAAATGTTTGGATTATGGGTGATTTGGAGAGGAAGCACATAACCCATGAACAATAATCAGATTTAGATACTGGTGCACTTGTACGGGACGGGAATACTGAGTCAATTTAATAGAACCTGTTACTGCCTAGATCGGTAATCGAACACACATCTCTTGCATTCTGGGCCAAGGTGTTAACCATTACACCACCTAGGCCCCCTGAAGGCACCACACTATCTATGCCTACCTGTCTGTGTGGTTCCTTGCCTGAGAGGTCAGCGCAGACTACTACACTCGTCCCCTTGGAATTGTAAGTCTTTTAAATAATGTATGTCCGTAAGTTGTTTTAATGCTTACAATTCCATATATTCAGCAGTTGTGCAGCCTTAAATCGGATTTTAACACACATACGCACACTGCAAGATTGTGTATTGCTTATTCGTGAATCCATCTCCAGGACTTACATATAGGTACAACAACCAATCAGTGGATAGCTTGCACAGGATCCTGGTGACGACACCAGTCTTATGCAGGTTGATGAAAATGGGAAATATTGTGCCTAGAGCTGAAATCGAACCCACATCTCTTGCATTCTGGGCCAGTGTGTTAACCGTTACACAACCTAGGCTCTCTGGTGTCACCACAGTATCCACGCCTACCTATCCGAGTGGTTCGTTGCCTGAGAGGTCAGTGCAGACAACTACACTATGTTTAACTATGAACCTCTCCACTTTGCCCTGGGCCACTCAACACCTGGAAGTCAACAGGCACCACATATCCATAACTTTTACCCTCCCACCATTTATATTATATATTATATATTATATATTTTATATTAAATACCAAGCGAGTGAATCAGGTGCAATTGGCACATAAGTACATGGATTTTCCAGTGGTGGCGCCACTGTTGCCAGCAGGCTCGAGCAAAAGCATAGACGATATCGCATTGGTAGATAATGAAAATAGAAGCGTACAATATATCATAATACATAATATTAACAATACCTCCAGCTGAAGATTTATACACGTATATGGATATACTCACTATATATTTTATATCATATATATGTTATATTATATATATATACGTTAGATATTGTATATCTTAGATATTATATATAATTAAATATATATAGGTACATATGAGATATCAGTCTGTCAATCTATCTATTCCTCCGAGCGAGTGGAAGCTAGGCCCCACGCAGGAGGCAGAGCGGTGCATGATGGGGTCCCACCCCCACCCGGACCGGGGGGAGGGAGTGCAGGGGCCATATGCAGGGGTCGGTGATAGTGCCGTTTGGTGTTACAGCCTGACACCGGTTAGCTATCTCCGACGTCGGGAACTGTGTCAAGTGGTATGCAGGAGCGCGTAACACTTTCATTATAGCTACACGTGAAGTTATTTATAGATTTGGGAAATCCGTCTGCGTCTGTAGCCATATATTAGCCCCAAATCTATTCAATGCTGTCATATTTAACAGAATTACATACGCAATAAGTGAAATTTCATGAAATTAACCCTAAATTCGAAGCAATATTAACGCCTCTGCCGCATCGGCGGAGATATTAATGTTTTCGAATCGACGAATGTAAAGTAAACAAATCACCGCCGCCGCTGCATTGACATCGCTTTCCATATTGGCGGTGGCGGCGATTTGTTTACTTTACGTTCGTTGATTCGAAAATATAAATATTAATATCGCCGCCATTGCGGCGGCAGTGTTAATATTGCTTCGAATTTAGGGTTAATTTAATCAAATTTCACTTATTGCGTATGTAGTTCTGTTAAATATGACACCAGTGAATAGATTTGGGCCTAATAAACTCGCTATACCTCCTATCTATCAGGGGTAACGTAACATCGGTTAAGCTTTTGGTGTTAGGCCTATCACTGACTCGTGCATGGCATTTTTCGCTGCTAAACGGGAATTCCGGCCAAATACCGTTTTGCGTCGCTATCACTGACTCCTGCATACGGCCCCATGACACTACAGGCATTATTACGTGCGATAAAGGGTTTATCACTATCCATATGTAGTGGTCTGCACTGACCTCTCAGGCAAGTAACCACATAGACAGGTAGGCGTGGGGAGTGTATTGATATCAGGGAGCCTAGGTGGTGTAATGGTTAGCACACTGGCCAGGAATGCAAAGAGATGTGGGTTCGAGTCCCGCTCTAGGCGCAGTATTTTCCCATTTTCATCACCCCCACGACACTGGTTGCCGTGATCAGGATCCTGTACAAGCTTTGTGCTGTATGGTTGTTGAACCTACCCTGTGTATGTATGTGTTAGTGCATTGCCTGTATGTATGTAATTGTAAGCATTACAAGACTTACAATTCCAGGGGGACGAGTGTAGTGGTCTGCACTGACCTCTCAGGCAAGTAACCACATAGACAGGTAGGCGTGGGGAGTGTATTGATATCAGGGAGCCTAGGTGGTGAAATGGTTAGCACACTGGCCCAGAATGCAAAGAGATGTGGGTTCGAGTCCCGCTCTAGGCGCAGTATTTCCCATTTTCATCACCCCCACGACACATATTTCTATCACACGTATGGAAACCCAGGTGCTCTGGGGCTATTGGATCGGTGCAATTCCAGAGAACGCCTGCGAATCACCAGTACTGTTTGTTAAAGTTGTATAGTCCGATGGTTTTGAATTTCTGTATTTTTTCTGAGATAAATATATTAGATCGATCACTAGTATCTACTTTACATTAGTTCAAAGTTTCTTTTATTTTAAATAGTAAACTTTTGAGATATTTTGAGTGCAAACATGGAAAATTAGTTTTGGCAAGCTTGCCAAAACTCTGACATGGTAAACTCTGACACAATAGACTTCTGCAGTAACATGTTCTATTGAATTGACTCAGTATTGCCTTCTACGCAGAAACAAATGCTTAATAAGTGTAGCAGTATCCAAGTTAGATATGTAAAATCAAATCTGGATAATTGGTTTGGTTTTGAAAATTTGATATTTCATCGGACTATGCAGCTTTAACATCCCACTGGTCAGAAGGCCGGCTTCTCAAATAACTTAACGATGATATTTTGTATTCAGAGCCTGCAGTGGCGGCCGGATTGAAGGCCCATTAATGCCGGTGGTTAGGACCGAGTGGTCGCCTGGGGTTTGGGTGCTGATTTACTGACTGCTGCGGGTCAAACCAGGGTTTATTGTAGGGGGCGCTGTATGTGCAAAGCACGGCGAGGAGGGGGGGGGGGAAGTGGCCGGCGGTTGTGATGGGAAGGCGGGGTGCAGGGTGGGGGGAGGCGGGTGGTGGAGGGTGTGTGATGGTGGGGACAGTGTGTGCAGGTGGTTATGGTGGGGAGTCGGGTGGTAGAGAGTGTGTTATGGTTGGGGCAGTGTGGGATGATGGTGATGGTGAGGGGTGAGGGGAGGTGGGTGGTTGAGAGTGTGTGATGGTGGGGACAGTGGGGAGGGTGTGTGGAGGTGGTTATGGTGGGGAGTCGGGTGGTAGAGAGTTTGTTATGGTCGGAGCAGTGTGGGATGATGGTGATGGTGAGGGGTGAGGGGAGGTGGGTGGTAGAGAGTTTGTTATGGTGGGCAGTGTGGGATGATGGTGATGGTGAGGGGGTGGGGGAGGCGGGTGGTGGAGGGTGTGTGATGGTGGGGACAGTGGGGAGGGTGTGTGCAGGTGGTTATGGTGGGGAGTCGGGTGGTAGAGAGTGTGTGATGGTGGGAGCAGTGTGGGATGATGGTGATGGTGATGGGTGGGGGAGGCGGGTGGGTGAGAGTGTGTGATGGTGGGGACAGTGGGGAGGGTGTGTAGAGGTGGTTATGTTGGGGAGTCGGTGGTAGAGAGTTTGTGATGGTGGGAGCAGTGTGGGATGATGGTGATGGTGAGGGGTGGGGGAGGCGGGTGGTAGAGAGTGTGGTTATGGTGGGCAGTGTGGGATGATGGTGATGGTGAGGGGTGAGGGAGGTGGGTGGGTGAGAGTGTGTGATGGTGGGGACAGTGGGGGAGGGTGTGTGGAGAGTGGTTATGTTGGGGAGTCGGTGGTAGAGAGTTTGTGATGGTGGGAGCAGTGTGGGATGATGGTGATGGTGAGGGGTGAGGGGAGGTGGGTGGGTGAGAGTGTGTGATGGTGGGGACAGTGGGGAGGGTGTGTAGAGGTGGTTATGTTGGGGAGTCGGTGGTAGAGAGTTTGTGATGGTGGGAGCAGTGTGGGATGATGGTGATGGTGAGGGGTGAGGGGAGGTGGGTGGGTGAGAGTGTGTGATGGTGGGGACAGTGGGGAGGGTGTGTAGAGGTGGTTATGTTGGGGAGTCGGTGGTAGAGAGTTTGTGATGGTGGGAGCAGTGTGGGATGATGGTGATGGTGATGGGTGAGGGGAGGTGGGTGGGTGAGAGTGTGTGATGGTGGGGACAGTGGGGAGGGTGTGTAGAGGTGGTTATGTTGGGGAGTCGGTGGTAGAGAGTTTGTGATGGTGGGAGCAGTGTGGGATGATGGTGATGGTGATGGGTGAGGGAGGTGGGTGGGTGAGAGTGTGTGATGGTGGGGACAGTGGGGAGGGTGTGTAGAGGTGGTTATGTTGGGGAGTCGGTGGTAGAGAGTTTGTGATGGTGGGAGCAGTGTGGGATGATGGTGATGGTGAGGGGTGGGGGGAGGCGGGTGGTAGAGAGTGTGTTATGGTGGGCAGTGTGGGATGATGGTGATGGTGAGGGGTGAGGGGAGGTGGGTGGGTGAGAGTGTGTGATGGTGGGGGCAGTGGGGAGGGTGTGTAGAGGTGGTTATGTTGGGGAGTCGGTGGTAGAGAGTTTGTGATGGTGGGAGCAGTGTGGGATGATGGTGATGGTGAGGGGTGGGGGAGGCGCGGTGGTAGAGAGTAGTTATGGTGGGCAGTGTGGGATGATGGTGATGGTGAGGGGTGAGGGGAGGGCGGTGGGTGAGAGTGTGTGATGGTGGGGACAGTGGGGAGGGTGTGTAGAGGTGGTTATGTTGGGGAGTCGGTGGTAGAGAGTTTGTGATGGTCGGAGCAGTGTGGGATGATGGTGATGGTGATGCGAGTTGGAGATTCCGGTGGTGGAGAGTGTGTAGGGAGCAGGGGTGTGTGGAGGTGGGGATGGTGACGCGGGGTGTACAATCCGGTGGTGGAGAGTGTGTGATGGTCGGGACAGTGGGGGAGGGTATGGGGATGTGGTGATAGTGATGGTGAGACGAGGTGGGGAGGCTGGTGGTGGAGAGTGTGTGATGGTGGGGGGAGTGTGGGGGTGGTGAAGGTGAGGTGGGTGGGGTGGGGAGGTGGGTGGTGGAGAGTGTGTGATGGTGGGCAATGTGGGGAGGTGGTGCTGGTGAGCAGGGGTGGAGAGTCTGGTGGTGGAGAGTGTGTGGGGGCGGTGGGGAGGGGGTGTGGAGGTGGGGATCGTGATGCGGGGTGTAGAGTCCGGTGGTGGAGAGTGTGTGATGGTCGGGACAGTGGGGGAGGGTATGGGGATGTGGTGATAGTGATGGTGAGACGAGGTGGGGAGGCTGGTGGTGGAGAGTGTGTGATGGTGGGGGGAGTGTGGGGAGGTGGTGATGGTAAGGTGGGGCGTGGAGGTGGGTGGTGGAGAGTGTGTGATGGTGGGCAATGTGGGGAGGTGGTGCTGGTGAGGAGGGGTGGAGAGTCTGGTGGTGGAGAGTGTGTGGGGGCAGTGGGGAGGGGTGTGGAGGTGGGGATGGTGACGCGGGGTGTAGAGTCCGGTGGTGGAGAGTGTGTGATGGTCGGGACAGTGGGGGAGGGTATGGGGATGTGGTGATAGTGATGGTGAGACGAGGTGGGGAGGCTGGTGGTGGAGAGTGTGTGATGGTGGGGGGAGTGTGGGGAGGTGGTGATGGTAAGGTGGGGCGTGGAGGTGGGTGGTGGAGAGTGTGTGATGGTGGGCAATGTGGGGAGGTGGTGCTGGTGAGGAGGGGTGGAGAGTCTGGTCGTGGAGAGTGTGTGGGGGCGGTGGGGAGGGGGTGTGGAGGTGGGGATGGTGACGCGGGGTGTAGAGTCCGGTGGTGGAGAGTGTGTGATGGTCGGGACAGTGGGGGAGGGTATGGGGATGTGGTGATAGTGATGGTGAGACGAGGTGGGGAGGCTGGTGGTGGAGAGTGTGTGATGGTGGGGGGAGTGTGGGGAGGTGGTGATGGTAAGGTGGGGCGTGGAGATGGGTGGTGGAGAGTGTGTGATGGTGGGCAATGTGGGGAGGTGGTGCTGGTGAGGAGGGGTGGAGAGTCTGGTGGTGGAGAGTGTGTGGGGGCGGTGGGGGAGGGGGTGTGGAGGTGGGGATGGTGACGCGGGGTGTAGAGTCCGGTGGTGGAGAGTGTGTGATGGTCGGGTCAGTGGGGACGGTGTGTGGTGGTGGTGATAATGATAGTGAGACGGGGTGGAGAGGCTAGTGATGGAGAGTGTGTGATGGTGGGGGGAGTGTGGGAAGGTGGTGATGGTGAGGTGGGGTGGGGAGGTGGGTGGTGGAGAGTGTGTGATGGTGGGCAATATGGGGATGTGGTGCTGGTGAGGAGAGGTGGAGAGTCTGGTGGTGGAGATTGTGTGAGGAGTATGCGGAGTTGGTGATGGTGAGGCGGGGTGGAGAGTCTGGTGGTGGAGAGTGTGTGATGGTGGGGACAAGTGTGGAGGGTGTGTGGCGGTGGCGATGCTGAGGCATGGTGGGAAGTCCGGTGGTGGAGAGTGTGTGATGGTGGGGGGCAGTGGGGAGGGTGCGTGGAGGTGGTGATGGGGAAGGGTGGGGGAGTAGGTGGCTGGAAGATGTAGTGATGTGGTGATGATAGCGCGGGGTAGTGAGGAATGGAGTGGGAAATGTGTGTGAAGATGGTGATGAGGCGGAGAAGCTGGGTAGGGAGTGGGGAAGGTGTGTGGAGTTGGTTAGTTGGTTGGTTGTTGGAGTTTTATGTTCTGGCAACATCAAAGGGCATATCAAGACGGGTACCGACTTCTGACAATGTGCACTCATGGCGGATTTACAGTGCCGCCCTACTGGGAGACCAGGCCACCAGCCCCATCACCTGATATCCCACTCAGTCATATTATCCCAACACTGAGCCAACCAGCCCTTCACCATTCTAATAATGCCGAGCGCCTGGCTAGGAAGGGATTAGTATCAATTTTTTTAAGTCATTGGTTTGACTTCACCAGGGTTCCACGATTCAAAATGGGAGATGGACTCATTCGGCCATCCCGCCTGGGTGGAGGTGATGACGGGGCAGGGTTGGGGGAGTGAGGGTAGTGGGGAGGTGTTGATTGGGCGGGGGGGGGGGCAGTGGGGGGAAGTGGGGGGAAGTGGGAGGGAAGTGGTCATAGGGTAGGGTGAATGCATGGAGGCAGTGAAAAGCTGTGGTGGGGGAGTTTTGGGAGTGGGGAGGGTATCTGGAGCTGCTGTTGATTGGACCTGGGGGGGGGGAGTGAGTGGGGGAGATGGAGGGATGGAAGGATGTTGGTTACCTTGTCCCACCAGGTGCGGTGGCTGAATCGGGAGAGCACGGGCTTCGCGTGCGGGTGATCGGGAGTTTGTTTCCCAATTGAGTCAAACCAATGACTTATCAAATTGATACTTGCTGCTTCCTAGCCAGGCACTCTGAATTAATAGGATAGGTCAAGTACTGGTTAGCTCCGTGTCAGGATAATATAATGGAGTGGGATATCGCGTCATGATGCTGGCGGCCTGATTTCCCAGTGCGCCAGCACAATAAAGTTGCCTTGAGTGTGCACTGTCACAAGTCAACACTCGCTCTGATATGACCTTAGGTATTGCCAGGATGTAAAACTCCAACAACGAACCAACAACCATCGCTCCTTGTAGTGTTTTTGTTTATTCACACTCAAGTGTAATATCACCAGTCAGTCGACATTCAAATCGCGCTTCAGGCGAAAAAAAGGCAACTTATAAACCCTCTCTTCCCCCCCCCCCCTCCCCCCCCCCCAGTCCACACTCACAACAAAAAACTCAGAAGAAAAATATCAGTTGAGTCGCCAGCTAGCAGACGACACTTGACAGATGTCATTTAGTTCGAGTGCAAGCCGGACCGAAATTCGGACCCCTAATCGTCTAAATAACCACGTTAGCTGCTGGCCGCCAGTGGCGCCACCTTGCGACCTGCACCGGAAACATGAAAGGCGGCGCCTGCGCATCGCCACTGATTACCTAGCCATTACCTGTCGGCCAGTGGCACATTCACCGCCCAATCCCAGGGTGCTTGTCTCTAACGTATTAGGCCCCTCCATGCCTTCCTCCCTCATCACCCCCCCCCCTCCCCTCCCACCCGCGCTCAGCAACTCTAACCCCCATCTCTCACCCCCATCCATCACCCCCACACCTTCTCCAGGCTGGGGGCCATAAAGCGCATGCGTCACTACTGGTGCCACCCCAACAAGGCAACCAGTCTCTCACCACTCCATCCCTTAACCCCCCACCCCCCACCCCCCACGCACAACCTCCTGCTCCTCCTCCTCCCCACTCACAGCTAACTGCCTCAACTAAACCAGCCTTACTGACACTACTCCCTTGCTTACTCCTCCGACCCTTAGCTGCTGCTGTCTCTCACTCTTCCACCCGTGGCCTCTGATTTATCCTGTATTGCCAAATCCCTTCACACTACCTTGCACTAACACTGTACCTCAGATCTGACACTGTAACACAGATCCCACACTGTAGCCCTTCTCCCTCGGTATAGGATATTAAGCTACTGTTTGCCCATCTGTCACACTATCCTCATTATCCCCATTTCCCTCTCTCTTTCTCACTATTCCCCCATTATCGCCCTCTCCCCTCCCCCTGCTTACCCTACTCTTCTCTATCCCTATGTCTCCCCCCCCCCTTTCTCTTCGTATCTCCCTCTTCCCCGCTTTCCCTCTCCTTCTTTCTCTGTTCCTCTCTTTTCCTATCGCCTTCACTCCTCACTTTTCCTCTCTCCCCCTCTCTCTCCCTCTCTCTCCCTCTCTTTCTCTCCGTTCATCTACCATCTCGTTCTCTCCTTCCTCTCTGCCCTTTTCCCCCCTCTCTTTCTCTTCCTCCCTCACTCCCTTTTTCCATCTCTCCCTCAGTATTCTCTCTGCCTCTCTCTCCCTGCCTCCCTCTGTCCCTCTATTCCTCTCCCTCTCTCCCCCTCTCCCTCTTCCCCCACTCACACAGTATCACGCTCCCTCTCTTTCTGTCCTTCTGTTTCTCTTCTCACTCTGTCCCTCTTTCCCCGCGCCCTCACACTCGCTTTCCCTTCCTCTTTCCCCATCTCACCCTTTTTTGCTCTCTTGCTCTCCTCCTCTATCCATATATCCCTCTACCCCCTCTCTTTCTCCCCTCCCCCCCCGTCCCCTCTCTCCCTCTCTCTATATATCTATATGTTGATCCGTCCCACTCTCCGTCTACCTCTACCTGCAGAGATGGTCATGGATACTTGTTCCGTAGAAATAATGAAATCGCACAATAATTGTTTTCTTGCTATCTCTATCCAATGAAGCCAAATAAAACATTACTTGACATTCATTCACCCACATGGGTCATAGTATGCAAAATAGCGAAATAGCAAAATAGCAAAATACCAAAATAGCGAAATACCAAAATACCAAAATAGCGAATGGTAGACAGGAAGTGTGAACACTTATTTGTCTCTCATGTTTGCTTGAGTGCAAGTAAATATGCAACACAAGGAATAATTAGTAGCATGTGGTGAATAAACGGTCAAATTTCCCTGGATCATCAGCCCATGCTTTTTCTAATCTGTTCTTGAATGAATTTATTGTCTTGGCATCAATAACATTTTGTGGGAGACTGTTCCATATATTTATGATCCTGTTTGAGAAACTGTGTTGCCTTAACTTTGAAATGGCTCTGGGTTTTACTAGTTTGAGAGTATGGCCCCGACTGCCTTCTCTTTTATTCAAGGTGAAAAATTGGTTCATATCTATTTTATCAAAACCTTTCATAATTTTAAATACTTGTAATTATGTCACTTCTTTTCCTTCTGTAGGAAAGGGTAGGAAGTTTCAATTCCTTAAGCCTTTGTTCATAGGGTAAGTCCTTTATAACTGCAACTCATTTTGTTGCACGTTTCTGAACCTTTTCGATCTCCAGAATATCTTTCCGAAAAATTGGGCTCCAAATTTGTGGACAGTATAATGCAACAATGCTGCTGCTATATTACTTTAATTGATACCTAATTATCTTTTCTTCCCCTTAGCAATATGTGAGAACTCGCGATTCCAACCTTTTCCCAATCTGATTCTATATCTACCTAGACCTTCTCATAGCATTGTCTTTTAATTTCCTTCTTTCTTTTGTTTTTCTCCATTGCTCTCTCTAAATCACTGACTGTCTCTTTCCTGCCCTATCCATCGGATTTCTGTCTCTGCTTCTCTGTCTATTTACTTGTCCAGACCAGATGGGATGGCCGAATGAGTTGAGTGTCTGTCTCCTGTTTGGGTTCGAACCATGGTCGAGTCAAACCAATGACTTAAAAATGTATACTTGTGCCCTCCTAGTCAGGCGCTCGGCATTATTACGATACAGCAAGCACTGATTGGCTCAATGTCCGGATAATGTGACTTAGTGGGATATCAGGTCATGGTACTGGTGGCCTAGTCTCCCGAGTGGGGCAGCACTATAACGTCAACATGAGAATGCACTGTCACAAGTCGGTACCCGTCCTGATATGACCGTATGACCTTATATGTGGTCATCACATAAAACTCCAACAACCAACCAACTTATACAGCTCCCCGTCTCTGTCCAATACATTTCCAGGTGTGTCTTGTTCCAGTTTAGTTCCTCCATTATCTGCTAGGGTCTACAATATTCCCCGCCTTACTTCTCACTTTGGAGCTTCACTTCTCAGCAACCTCAATCTCTCTGCTTCGCCAGACCCTTTGCTAACCCTGAAATCCACCTCAGAAACCAAACAGAATATCTCAATTCTGAAGCTTTGACCAGCAGGGATTACCATCCCGCGGCCCCAGATTGAGAAATCTGCATTCCCGCCATGGCGGAAATTGTATGGGCAAGTTCGGAAAATTGATTGTCATCGCTCCGGTCACAACTCACTCGGCAGTATGCGCGGACAGGGCGGAAGGGGGCGTGGCGATTTGCGGATGTCGCCAAAATAATGCAAATGTTGCTGTCAATTTCAAAACCGGCTCGAAGAAGAAAAAGACAGACACTTCATGATTGATGCCAAAACAAACTCATCAATAGGAGAGAGAACAAAAAACAAAGGCCCTAATATGACATCAACGATTCAGTTGGCATTTAACCGTCGTTAATAAGCATGATCCCCAATAGCCGATGTCTACATTTTGTGCAGGGGGGTTGTTAAACAAACAAATACAAAAGAACAAAAAGGCACTTCCCATAACTCCGTTCATCTCGTGGTCAGCCAGCTACTAATCCAGATGGGATGACCGAATGAGTTGAGCGTCCGTCTCCCGCTTTGGTTGATTGTGGTATTCAAACTGGTCGAGTCAAACCAATGACTTAAAATTTGATACATGTCGCTTCCTAGCCAGGCCCTCAGCATTATTAGGATAAGGTAAGGACTTTGTGTCATGATAATGTGATTGAGTGGGATATCAGGTTATGGTACTGCTGGCCTAGTCTCCCAGTGGGACAGCACTATAAAGGGGCCATGAGTGTGCACTATCACAAGTCAGTATCTGTCCTGATATGACCTTAGATGTTGCTAGGAGTGTAAACTCCAACAACCAACCTGATTTTGGCCCTGCCTGTCTGTATACGTGGCACCTTGTCAGGACACACGCCCTCACTCTGCTGTGAATTACACACGTATATATATATATACATCACATATATATATAATATATCTGCCAGGATAATGTGACTGAGTGGAATGTCAGGTCACGGTGCTGACAACCTGATCTCCCAGTGGGGCAGCACTATATATATGTGATGCATAATGCATTATATGAGTATATACACAAGGGTAATATTTACACGTTGTATTTCCTCTGTGGCGCATTGGTGAAGTGCCCCCTCCCTTCCTCCAGCTGTCTTTGTAATTGTGGGGCGGGCGACACACACGCGGGAGGAAATTATATAAAGCAAAATCTGGCGGTACAGTAAGTGTAGGTGGGGGGACGGGGGGAAGGGAGAGTGGTGCGTGCACAGACGGGTGGCGCCCCCAACGGATCTGAGTGTGAGTAGGATGGAAGTTTAGGTGAACAGATAGGCTCCTCCAGTAGATGACTAATGGAGAAGATAGGGCTGAGGAGCAGATGGAAGCTTCTGGCCTTATTATACTTGCATAATGGTGTATACAGCATATATATATATATATAAACACCATTAAAGATCCACATTGAAGCAAAGTTTGAAAACCCTCCCTCTCTAAAGGTTTTAACAATGCACCTCACATATGCAGCCGTCTAAGAGGGATTGCACAACTTGAAGAGAGATTACCGCTTCACCGCTTTTCTCGCACAGCGCCACCCCGGTCATGCCCTCACTCTCCATCCACTCTAACAATGTGCCCTACAGGTCATCTGACCAGCGTGCTTCTCTGTCAGAGAAAGGCGACTATGTATTGTGCGCTTGGAAAGGATTATGGGGCAGCGTTGCTCATACCAAGTGGCCCAGGTTGTCCTGATAGGTTGTCCGATAGGGGGCGTGTGAGGGATGCCAACACAGGGGTGGGTGGATGGGTGGGTAAAAGGGCCCTTGTGCAGGTTCTCCTTGTGGTTCAAAATGTGTGTATGTGTATTGGGGCATTATTGAATTATGTGCTAGGGAAGATGTAGGGTCATACTAGGAGTTAGAATGGATCGGGTGCGCTGATGGTGACTTTATAGTGCTGCCATACTGCTTTACCCCGTCCTGATATGACCTTAGATGTTGCTAGGACGTAAAACAACAAACAAACAAAACAAAAAGCTTTACAGAACCGCTGGCACCAGTACACTCTGTCCTGGTAGGGGATGTAAGTTATGGATGAATAATGACAAATAAACTAAATATTTTCTTCGATGAAATTCATATAAAATAAATGATAGCCTATATATACATATTCTATTTATATTCTCAATATATTCTATGCATATTCTATATATATATTCTAAGAATATTCCATATATTTTCTCTATATATTCTATTTACATTCTATATATATTCTATGCATATTCTTTTTATTTACAATGTATATTCTATATATATTCTATATATATTCTCTATATATATTCTGTATATATTTTATACATATATTCTAAATCGGAAGAGAAGTGGTGCGACTGGTGACAAACTCAGGTATGCATTGGCAGCGGTGGAGCCACTGGTGCTAGTACTCCGGCAGCAAATGGCTAACATCTTAATCTCTCGTCCACACAATATACTAAAAAGCAACATCTCCGCTATGTATATATATATATATATTATTCTATGTTTATCTTCTATATACTATATATCTATGGAATAGATATATATATATATATTCTATACATATATATATATATATATATTCGATGTATTTTCTATGAATATATTCTGTATCTTCTATATCTATTCTATATTTATCTATATACATTCCATTCATATTCTATATATATTCTATATATATTCTATATACATTCTATATATAGTCTATGTATATTTTATATATACATATTATATCCATATGTTCTACATATACCCTATATATATATATGGTATATATAAGTGATTGCATGATTATTGAACAACACTAATTACTCCAAACCACCTTCTGGTAAGTTCTCCACATATACCTCTACGTATTGACATATATTAGTACCAGACTGGACTCTGGGTGTGGTGAACCGGAAGTACCCAGACAGCTTCCGGAAGTGGCCGCCAGGTGTCGAGTTGCCTTGGTTCCATCTGCGGTCTTGCCTCAAGCACCCACATATCGTCTCACAATGAGCCTCGTTCTGTTGTTAATAGCAAATGACATATGCCCACTCTCCCAACCTCCACCACCTGAGGGCGCCACAGAGGTCACATAAATCAAGAGAATGGGTAATGGTCATTATTACATTAATCATCGCAGCGGGGTTTTGAGTTTGGCGGAACGCCCTCAGCTGTTTGTGACAAGACTGTCTGCATATTGGTATAAAAATATCACTCCAATCCATGGCTACACTGCTATAATAGAATTACATTTCCTGTATATAGGATTACATTCGACCAATGTGTTACTTTATATTCGTATAATTCATTTTATACTACACATACATGTGTCCTGCATAAGCCATTATGTGATGTATTAAACATTATGCAAGTATGAAGGCGCGTCATGGAATTATTATTGTTATATACTTTATTATTGTACCAATTATTCTAATGTTCTGCCTCCTACACACTATTTGGGATCGGTGGCGCCACCATCGGCCCCCGCCCCAATGGGCCGGGGAAACCTCACTCTGACCGGAGGATTTTTCTTATCCGGAAACTGAATTAACTCCGAACAATCATCTACTGGTCATCCCTAACTGGCACTCCACCAGTCATCTACTGATTCGGCCATGCCTAACTGACACTTCGCCAGTCATCTACTGGTCAGGTCTGATTCTCTCAGCTCGACTGGTGGCGCCACCTAGTTGCTCCCGCCTCACTAACCGTCACCTCAGAAACCAGTCTCACCAACAAATATATTCATCAACATTTGCGCAAATGCGCATCTAAACATATATGTGATGGGTAATACATTATAGTAGTGTAAACAACTCATGAATTGACATGGACTCACAACCGATATATAAGACTCTCAGAGCTCTAGTTTGATTCTACTCCGCGGTGGCGCCACCTGGCAGTGTCCAACATACGAAACTAAGCGGAATTTCGCCCGAGTATTTACCCATATATATATTCATATATGTAAATAATAATTAACTAACCCTGATTCGCAAAATCCAGTCACTTTCATCAATCTAGATGCAAAGACTGCTGAAGTCATCTTCTTTACTTTTTCCTTCACAACGATAAACATAAATCATTGAACAGAAATGCAGTTACAGTAAAGTATGTTCCATGGCATCACCATACTGTAAGTGGCAGACCACCAAACGCTCAGCCTCAGTCCTCCCACTACCCCCCCTTTTGTATTTGTTGCTGTGCCTCTGTTATTTCCAGTCAACCATATACAATGACAGAGACAGTCAAATATAACAATGTAAAATCTAAGACCTAAATGCACTGGGATTGGCCCCACTTCTTCACTGGTCACAGCTGGTCCAGTGTATTATTAACAACCACAACAACATAATTCATAGACTCACATAACTAACTACACTAGGGTTACACTAGAATATTTCTAACAAACTGACATTTATATACTACTTGCCTAACTGCAACTGAACATTAAACTTACTACAACTTTACCAACTGAATTCAGAAGATAACTTCTGCTTACATTCTAAATACTATGTAAATACTCACATTGATCTGACTAATACTCATCTAGTTATATGACATTACTGTTACCATATTGCAATGGAACTTTTGGATTACAGAATTTCATTGTGTTACATGCTGAAAATTGTGTATTCAACAGTTATTGTATACCATATTCGATATACCTTTTGTGTAAATAACCCTGAATTGAACAATGGCTGGAAGACCAGTGCTATGGCACTGACAAAAGACTTATTCAGCAGAATAAACATATTTTACCAACAAACAAACAACAAATCACTCAGATAACAAGCATGGATTTATGCAATTGAATTGCCCATAGCAATCAATTATCTAAATCTCAGCAGGAGCAATAGACAAGCCGAATTCATGGAAAGGCATGTCCTTTGAGGCAGGGTGGGGGTGGGGGAGGTGGTGGGGACATGGGTGGGGATGGGGGAGTCCTGCACTTGCTGTTCTTCTTTCTCTCCTCTGAGTTGATCCTAATCCCCCACCCCGTCCGTAACTGATCGGAACAGGCTATAGACACTACGGAGCATGCGCAGCCATACGCAACCTTTCAGTGACCCACAATAAAATAGAGTAAGCTTCAAAGACGCGTGCAACGTCTGGCCACCTAGCGGCGACTTGCAACATTGAACCGTTCCAACATAGTTTGTGGTCAGATTCTCGTCTGCCCTGGATAATCGTTGGTCTGATGTCAATGAATCACACTGTTAAATGATAGAGATTTATTTATCAGAATATACACTTTTATTTGTTAGCACCGAGGCACTAGTCTTCTATTACAATGTCGCAGTACTTCAAATATGGAGTTTGTGTTTAGTACTAAGTTAGATAAGGTACATTATATAATATACTAAACATGTTTGGTTAGGTTAGGCTTAAAGGCCCTGTCACATTACGGCGTATGGCGGGAGCGTATTGAAAACCTACGTAGGTCCTGCGCGTGCCGGCCTATGATGACATTTGGTGACCTTTCGGGTGGTTTTGAGCATATGTGGAACCTACGAGGAGCGTACGAGGAGCGTATGAGGAGCGTATGGGAGCGTATGGGAGCGTGCTGTGACATTTTTTGACAGTATGGGCCATACGCCCTCATAGGTCAGGTTTTTTTGAGCATGCACAAACAAATTTGGACGGACGGATTTATGAAAGCGTATGGCGGCGTATGCCTCATACGCTTCACATACGCCGGCATCTGGCGGCATCTGGCGGCGTATAAGTAGCGTATGAGTAGCGTATGCGTAGCGTATGAGTAGCGTATACGGCGTATGCCGACGTATATGACGTAACGCGCTTACGCCGCCATACGCTCCCGCAAAAAACCCTAATGTGACAGCCCCTTAAGGTGTTTGAGATGAGGACCCCAGGTTACCCGTAGGTAAGAGACATTACAATGGTGGCTGGAGCCATGGATGTAAGATGGGATGAATCCTTCCCCGGCAGAGATCAAACAAAACTACTGTGTTTCAATAGTAGTGCCTGAACTGTGACCATATAGTAGAACAACAGAAGCTGTTATCCATAATCCAGTATCATCATCATCATCATCATGCTGTCGGTCGCGATGCGACAAAGACTGCTTTCATTACTTGACTGCCGCTCTCCATTTAGCTCTCTGCTGTGAGAGTTGCGTCCATGAGTCGGTCTTAATGTCTCTCAGCTTCAGGTTTCTCTTGATGGTATCTTTGAACCGGAGAATCCAGTATATAGCACTTATATATACACATGTACTCATAGCAATTAACTGAGCATACATGTCTTCGTAACGGACGGGGTGAGCGAATCGGTAGAGCGAAGGCTTCCCGTGTGGAAGGTCGGGGGTTCGAATTCCAGCTGAGTCAAAGCAATGGACTTATCAAATTGATACATGTCGCTACCTAGCCTGCCACTCAGCATTATTAGGATAGGGCAAGAAGGACTGGTTAGCACAGTATTGGGATAATGTGACTGTGTGGGATATCAGGTCATGGTGCCAGTGCCCTGGTCTCCCAGTTGGGCAGCACTATACAGTCACCATGAGTGCGCACTGTCACAAATCGGTACCTGTCCAGATATGACCTTAGATGTTGCTAGGAAGTAAAACGACAACAAAAACCAAACATGTCTTTGCTATTTCTATTAACATCAGCTTCTCAGGTCAGAGCCACTAATGCATCAACTGGATAACTAACTAAACCCATGCCATGTGTTGACCAATATCACCAGTGATCGGTTGGTAGATCGTCGTCACGGATACTCTTTTAGGGCTTAATTATCTCAGGAGGACCAAGGGTCTAATTAACAAGGATATAAGTGGCACCAAGGGCATGCGGGCGATAATTAAGGACTTGGAATATCTTGACTGTGGGTCACATTTTTTTATTCAGACTGATGGCTTAATCTCCAGCTACCCGTTATTACGAGGGTCAAATTGCATTATAAACCGACTAAGCCACCAAGAGTTCCTTATCCCGGTGGTGTAATCTGAAATATGGTAGAGGACGCGTGATGAGGTTCTACTAATTCCACCATCTGTCCCCTAACTCCGCACTGGCACAAGTCGGTGCCTGTCCTCATATGACATTACACGTTGCTACGACGTGAATCCCCAACAAACAACACCATGAATGCATTATGAGTACACACTTATGATATTAGTTTTGTTATCTTCCACTCTGCGACTCCTCCTTTTATTCTTTATTTCTGTTGTCTTTCTTACCTTGTTGTCTGTAAATATGTTTTCATTCTTCCTGTTGCTTTTGGCTTTGGTTCTTACTTTGTTAATTCTTTCTTTCTTACCTTCCTATCTTCTCAGTTTTGTTGCTTTTTGATTTTGATTCGTTTCATTTCTTCTTTTAAAAAAAAAACGTCTTTTTTTCTTAGCCTTTATCCTTCCTCTTTGGACTTCCTTTGTTTGTTGTCATTCTCTTTGTTGTCTTTCTTTTTTTCAAGTTGTATTTGATGGTGCAATCGGCCAACTCCCCACCTTAATCGACTTAATGAGCAGGTTCTCATATTCACGGTGATACGTGACATACCCCCTCCCCTCACTTCCATCCTGCCAACCCTCCAACCTGCGCACATCCAAAGATCGGCGCATGGCGCCAGTAAGAACCGACACAATGGCTCACAGCGCAGCTCTTTACACCGCATATTTGCCACCTCCCACTTTAAAGACATGACAATCAAAAAACAGTTTTGAGAAATATTCCTAGGATTTTCAGCGAGATAATTTTACCAACGACAAAGAAAAGGTTGACTGCAAATCTAAGATAGGTTTTGATTAATATTGCCATAATCTTCGTCAACATTAATTAAAGAGCAACCAATGAAATTCATAGTTTAAAGCTAAGTAATCCGATTAATGCGAGTATCCACTATATTTTAAAATAAATATATTAGCAGATGGAATTTAAACCGCGGACATTCAATTGTACTCATTGCACTACTCTTTGATATCGAATCGGTAGAGCGCAGGCCTCCCGTGCGGGAGATCGGGAGTTCAATTCCCAGTCGAGTCAAACGAATGACTTATAAAATTGATACTTGTTGCTTCCAGCCAGGCACTCGGCATTAATAGGATAGGGCAAGGACTGGTTAACTCAGTGTCAGGATACTGTGACTGAGTGGGATATCACGTCACGGTGCTGGCAGCCTGGTCTAACCTTAGATGTTGCCAGGGCGTAAAACTAAAAAAAACAACCAACCAATCTCAGCGCCATGAGGAGTAAGTAGTGCAGGGTCTAGAGTCGGTGGCAGGCATTTCTCACCTGGTTAGGCGGCGAGTAGTATAAGGATATGATAATTGCGACAGGTACCTCTCAGTTTGTTTGTTTGGGGTTTTGCGTCCTGATACCTCGCAGTTGTGACGTGAGTTAGTGAAGAAGGTGAGAATACGTCTATTGCAAGTTCCGCTGGTCCCTCAGGAAAGACTGAAGCTGTGACACGGCATGTCCCGTCACAGCTGCAGCTTACATGGCGGAAGGTCCTGGGAGGTGGTGAAGTGGTATTTTATCCAATGTCAAATATTCGCTGGAACAATGTCAGTGCCATCTACATTAGAAACAAATGTGTGGCAATAATCCTACCAAGAATGGTGATCAGGAGACATTGTGATTATCAATGCGCAGGGAGTTTAAAGTGTTGGGTCTATCGTGAAGGATCTGGCTGGGAGCGGCACCGATCTCCCAACTTCCGGTGTGTATGTTGAACTGCCACCTGTGCTGCATTCAAGGTACGCCTCCGAGTCGTCTCGGAGAAATTCCTGATGTCACGCTAGTCTGAACTGCCAAAGCAGTAGGTTGCCTCGAAAATGGCCATCGCCATAGGGGGCAGCCATTTGCAATGGAAAAGAAGAGCTCTGATTGGCTGAAACCACTGAATTCGGCTGCCATTTTCGAGGCACGTTTTTTGTCTGTAGTATGAAAAGAGAGACATCTCTGAGACGACTCGGAGGCGCACCCTGTAGCGAAATAAGTCAAAAGACGTCTCCGAGACGTCTCCGAGTCGACTCCGAGACGTACCATGAACGCGCCCCTGGCTTGCTGGGTCTGAACTTCAACTTCAGTTCTTTCTGAGTGACAAGTAACGCGCGGAATGCCTGCATTGGAATAGCTTCTACGATGTGAGTAAGATAGGTAGTTGAGAATGGGGAACAACTTCCTATATTACTCATATCACATTACCGGGCGCGGTAGCCGAATCGGTAGAGCCCAGCCCTCGCGTGCGGAAGGTCGGGAGTTCGGTTCCAGGTCGAGTCAAACAATGACTTTAAAATTGATACTTGTTCCTTCCTAGCCTGGTGCTCGGCATTACTATGACAGGGCAAGGACTGGATAGCTCAGTGTCAGGATAATGTGATTGAGTCTGATATCGGGTCATGGTGCAGGTGGCCTGACTTCTCATTGGGGCAGCACTCTAACGTCGCCATCAGTACACACTGTCACAAGTCGGTACCCGTCCTGATATGACCTTAGATGAGACAGGAAGTAAAACTCCAACAACCAACCAACAATATCACATCAACTGTGAGTTAGATTTCGCTGCCAGTTGAAAAAAGTCTAATAACTTTCAAATTGCATCAAATGTTTTTTCGCTATCATTTCACATGGATCTAACTAACCATCTCAGAATTTCGTGTTTTTATACTGTCCATAGCATATAAGCCCAGGTACCCAGACTTGTTTTCAATGCTGGCCAGCTGTAGTGTTGGTGTTATCTTACCACACAGTAGCTACTGATAAGGTATTTGATTGCCTGCATTTCAGTAGCAGAGAGATGGTTGGTTGTATGGTTAGTTACCTATGTTAGTTTTTTTGGATTTTCTTGGCATATATGTATTATTTTATTTTGTTCTACTCTTATTACTAGACGAGCACACTCCTATTTACATATCATAGGCTTGTACGTAGCTGTGTGGTGTATTATCTGGCTACTTTTGGCATGGTTACGTTCTATTGGTCGTCCCGCTGGTGGGCCATGATATATCACATGCCCCTTTGCAGTGCAGCTTAGTGGGGGTTTCCTAGCCTTATTTTGCACAGATATTTTTTGTAAGTTTTTAGGTCAGGAATTTGTCGTTCCTTTACCATTTGGGCATTCCACACCTTGGTAGTCATTTCCAAGGCAGGCATGTGAATGTAATTGACAAGACTGAGAGAATGGCTTTACACAATGAATATGCCCTTGTTGCCATATGGCCTCCAATAGCCGATGTTTACTTGTTGTGAAGGGGGGTCATTAACAAACAAACAAAAGCCCTTGTTGCCGACATGACATTAAGCCCTCAGCAATCAATCAATCAACCTTACTAAACAGTATATGTATAACTATCCCACAAACCATAGACATAGCACAACTATGTCTCAGTAGTACCATCTCCAATGTAAAATCACATTATATAACACCATAATGAAATCACTCATATCACAAGATTCCTTATTACAAACCACAATACAGAAATAACTTTAGGATTCTCTAAAGTCACTGACTCACTCAGATGTTAGCACAGTATTATAGCTACCTCGTTCATGCTGGTGACAGATACACTGTGTGGAAACCTGTATGGTCTGTGGGTGTTTTCAAGGAAGGACATCCAACACTTCCTGTAAGTCTGTCTTCTGAGAATTTTGCAAATGCTTTCCACAAGGTCATAGGGGCAATGTCTAACTGAGTTATAAATATAAAAATAGGACCATTATGTTAATATTATACTTAACTGAATTATATATATATATATATATATAAATCAACTGGTCATATTAAAACCTACTTTAATTACATCATTGAAAAGGAAAGAAAAACAAGTTGGTAACCGTCCTGATATGACCTTAGATGTTCCCAGGACGTAAGACTCCAATAACCAACCAACCAATCACCCTCATGAGTGGTCTATGGATCTCCAATTCTGGCTGCCTCAGCCATGTCCGACCCTTCTGCCAGTCCAATTTGATTTGCCTGTCTAGACTCTCCTGCCGGTGTAATGACAGCGCGATATTTAATCACCGCACCACCCTTCTGCTGGCATATGCCCGCCTGCCCTGCGTCCGCCTGTTCTGCCACCCACCCACCCGCCCACCGCCCTGACTGGTCACCCGCTCGCCCGCCCACCGCCCGCCTGCCCTGCGCCCACCACCAGGGCTGAAGGTCAAAGCGGACGTGTCTTCACTACGAAGGTCATTAGTGTGGACACTGATTGACCACCCAAGTTAACGACACAGAAAGTGCTGGCCACTTTGGACCTGAGTGTGAATGTGTTGGGTGGGGTTGGGGGGGGGGGAGGGCGTGAGGGATGAAGTGTTACTCTGCACGAACTCTTGAAAGTGGATTCAAAAAGGAAAATAGCAGAATATCTGCGAAGTACTTTTATTTTATTTTATTATTTAAAAAAGAAAGAAATTGTGATTCGCTAGCTAGATGGTGGAATCAAGAGTGGAGGTGAGTGATGGTGAGGACGATAGTACTCAAGCCCTCAAGCTCACAAGTCTTCAAGGCCTTAAGCCTTCAAACCCTCAAGCCATTACTGCCTCACGCCCTCAAGCCCCCCAAGTCTTCAAGCTCTCACAAGTCTTCAAGCCCCTAAGCCCTCAAGCCCTCAAACCCTCAAGCCATTAAGGCATGAGCACTCAATCCATCAAGCCTTCAATCTATCAAGCCCTCAAGCCATTACGACCTCAAGTCCTCAAGCCCTCAAGCCATCAAGTCCTCAAGCCATTAAGGCCTCAAGCCCTCAAACCTTCAATCCCTCAAGTCCTCAAGCCCTCAAGTCCTCAAGCCCTCAAACCAGTAAGGCGTCAAGCCCTCGAGCCATCAATCCCTCAAGCACTCAAGTCCTCAAGTCGGCAAGCCCTCAAGCCATTAAGACTTTAAGTACTCAAGACATCAAACCCTCAAGCCATCACGCGTTCAAGCCATTAAGCCTTCAAGCTATTAAGCCACCAAGCCCTCCAGCCCTCAAGTACTCAAGTCGTTAAGCCCTCAAGCCATCCAGCCCTCAAGCCATTAAGGCCTCCATCCCTCAAACTCCCAAGCCCTCAATCTCTCAAACCATTAAGGCATCAAGCTCTCAATCCCTCAACCACCGAGCAGTTAAACACTTAAGCGATCAAGCCATCAAGCCATGAAACCACCAAACCCTCAAGCTCTTAAGCCATCAACCCCTTAAAACGCTCAAACCTTCGAACCCCCAAAGTTGAATTCGATGACTAACATTCATATAATATATGAAGAAGATATCAAATGAACGTTGAAAAGAAAAAAACAAAAACACCGGAACAACAGTGAAAAAGATAGACAACAGAGATATGATAATCGGAAACGATGAGGACAATTGGAAATATTGCACCTAGAGGATTCGAACCCACACTTATTACGTTTTGGTGTCTAGCATAACTATTACGCTAGCTAGGCTCCCTGATGCAAGCATCCTATCCTTGTCTACCTGTCTATGAAACTATTACGCTAGCTAGGCTCCCTGATGCAAGCATCCTATCCTTGTCTACCTGTCTATGTAACTATTATGCTAGCTAGGCTCACTGATGCAAGCATCCTATCATTGTCTACCTGTCTATGTAACTATTACGCTAGCTAGGCTCCCTGATGCAAGCATCCTATCCTTGTCTACCTGTCTATGTAACTATTACGCTAGCTAGGCTCCCTGATGCAAGCATCCTATCATTGTCTACCTGACCATGTGGCTCATTACCTGAGAGGTCAGTGCAGACTATTACAGTTGTCCCCCTAAATGGTTTACAAGGGGCTTAGCGCTTTCAATTATATACATACAGTGGTGTTCTCTGTGGTGGAGCGGTTAGAGTGTCTGACTTGTTTCTAGGTCGGACTCCTAATCTGAAGGTTGGTGGTTCGATTCCCCATGCCCCCACCTCTGCCAATTTGGATTTCCACCACTGTGTAGAACTTACAGCATCATCAAAGGCCAGTTGCTCTCATACCATGTCTATGTGGTATGGGAGGTTAAAAATCCCTTGGGTCGGTAAAAGTGTAGGCTCGGGCTTTCTATCGACAAACTGTCTAATGGTAAAAACAAGTCTATTCAGACTTATCCATGATAGGCAGTATAAATCTTCAAGAACAAAATACAGGCAATGTCCATACATAAACAGGTTAGGCTCAACAACCATACATCATGTAGTTTGTATAGGATCCTGGTCACAGTTCCAGTGCCGTGGGCATGATATAAAATGGATATATTGTGTCTAGAGTGGGAATCGACCACATATTTCTTGCCATTCATGAGCTAGTATCATAACCATTACACTGCCGAGGCTCCCTGATACAATCACCCTTTCTACACCCACCTGTCTATGTGGCTCCTTGGCTGAGAGGTCACTGCTGACAACTAAAAGTGCAATTTCGCCATATAAATGAGCTCAGTGTATCCAATGACAGTTGCAACCAGTGGTCCACAAATGGTTCATCAAAGGCTGTGGTATGTGTTGTCCTGTCTGTTGGTAAAGTGCATATAAAAGACCCCTTGCTGCTTATCAGAAAGAGAATCCTATGTGGTGGCAGCAGGTTTCCCCACAAAGAAATATATCAGAATGGCCATATATGTTTGACCTCCAATAGCTGATGATAAAAATCAATGTGCTCTAGAGGTGTCATTAAATAATATAAACTTTCCAATGACAGGTGAGCCCCACCCTCCACATTCACATACACATGCGCATACAATATTTTCATCATCATTAATCCATCATCATCATCATCATGCTGTCGGTCGCGATGCGACAAAGACTGCTTTCATTACTTGACTGCCGCTCTCCATTTAGCTCTCTGCTGTGAGAGTTGCGTCCATGAGTCGGTCTTAATGTCTCTCAGCTTCAGGTTTCTCTTGATGGTATCCCTGAACCGGAGACAGGGGCGCCCTCTCTTTCTGTAGCCAGAAGACAGTTGAGAATAAAGGATCTGCTTTGGTAGCCTGTCTGATGACATCCTCATGAGGTGTCCAGTCCACTGGAGATTCTCTTTGATCAGAAGATCTTCCATAGAGGGCAGCCCGATCCGTTCGAGTATTTCCTTATTCGTCACTTTGTCCTTCGAGGTTAGCCTCATGATTGAATGCAGATGTCGCATCATGAAGGCATGCAGCTTTTTCACCTGCCGTCTGTACACTGTCCAGGCCTCGGCTCCGTATAGTAGGGTGGATAGCATGATTGTGCGGTAGATCTTACCTTTGACCCCAATGGACACATGGTGGTTGTTCCAGAGTCTCTGGCGTAGTCGGCCGAAAGATGCACTAGCCTTGGCCGCCCTCCTCTGTATCTCAGCATCAATGCGTCCATCTCCATTAATCCAAGCGAGCATTAAACCTGATTTGGCATTGCTTTTGAGAAAGGCTGGTTACTGCTTGTCTAAGCAATAGACCAACCTTCTTACTAAGGCCACTGTGTGAGGGAAAGGCGGTAAAGCCCCTGTCACACCAACCCGGATCAGAGGCCGGACGAGCCCTGGACCATCATCCGGGGTGGTCTGGAGCGATCCGGGGTGATCCGTGGCTCGTCCATGGCTCATCCGTGGTGATCTGGCGTGATCCGTGGCTTGTCCGGGGTCGGCCCCGGATGTTTTAGAAAGTTTAAAACATCCGGGGCGGTCCGGGGCATCTGGGCTCGATCCGGCATGGTAGTAGTAGTAGTAGTAGCGAAACAGCCCCCGACCACCCCTGGACAGCCCGGACAGGCCCCGGTTCACCCCCAGACTACCCGGACCACCCCGGACCACCCCCGGATCGTGCCGGCCAGGCACGACTGCGAGACAAAAAACGACGAAAACAGCGATTACACATGTATTTCCGTGTACTCATTGTTTAAAGGTGACCTACTCTATTAGAGCTAATGCTGTGTCTGCTATACTAACACTTGACATTCTCAACCTGCACAAGTATTCCAAAAGCATGGTCGATCTAATGCATGGCACTGTTTTGTCAACAAACACCACTTATTTAGTTAACTAGGTACATATTTGAGATATATTTAGTAAGTGCATCAGTAATAAAACAGGAATTATTTAAATTACAGACAGTTAGTTACTCTTTCTCAGTCCATTCACTGCCCCTTATTCTGTTTGATTATGCTGAGCACCAAGCCAGGCTCTGATAAATCTGATGTTTGACTCAACTGGCAGAACTGAGTGAACGGAGCCTACAATATCGCTCAGTGGAAGCGAGTGCCCTATGTAATGTGATTGAGTGAGGAACGACCGCACACGTTGATGTCTAGTTACTCAATGGTTTATTCAGCCAGCGTTGGTCTACACTGGTCCCTCGTGTCACTGGTCTCGGCCAGCTGGTTCCCGGCCCACCGAGCCTAAGTACAATACACAACACCCTACACATTTGACTATCCCACCGATGGCCTAACTGATTGCATGAAACACCATCAAGATGACACCATTCTTATCTTTGCCAATTTCATCTGCAATCTATTGATGGGACCAATAATAGACACGCCCGAATTTTCGTGGTTTTTTCTTTTGCATGGTAGTGAATTGGAAAGATTTTATTTTCTCGAAAAGAATCCCAAACCCATATATCAATGATGAATAATCTATTATGCATCGTTGCATATACATACCATTTCCTTTTCACGACCATCCATCATCGAATGACCTTTTGACCCCAGCTCCATATATCTGTTATTCTCGGAACTGCTGAGTCATGGCCTTGTTGTTGTTTTAATGTTTTTTTGTATATCAATTATTGAATATATATATATATAGATTTGACTACATACAAACAAGGAGAGAAGCGTACTTGATACTTCAAAATCTGGGCCAACACTGGTGAAATATGGCGGCCAAGCGGTGGAGCCGGCGCTGGCGCCACTATCGAGTAGTCCCGGGCTCGCAGGCACCGGGCAGCGATTGGACATTATTAGATATTACAAATATATATACACGATCTCGGAGAATATATTTATTATTAACGTTTACTCCGGCACTTTATATACGCATAATATTATTATTATACTCCTTATATATATATGCAGAATTATATATATATATTGTTTGTTCGTTTGTTGTTTTACGTTCTAGCAACATCTAAGGTAATATCAGCAGATATAAATATATATATATATATATATATATATATGTAGATAGAGAACACATACAGTGTTATGAGTATACGCTAAGGTGGTTCTCCTTGACTGGATATTCTTCTTTTCTTTTTTACTTTTTACTTTTCACTTTTCGACAATGGTCGGTGAACAGTTAGTAGTAAGCTGACACATGTGACCACTTCATAGCACAGTCCCTCCCGGCGGAAATCACGTTATCTACCGAGGCGATGCTACTCACACTACCCTGGAGAACCCTAATTAGAGTAGGAACAGTGTCTCGAGGGAGGCTGTATTAGTACGACGTGCAACTCACCAAGTCACAAAGTTGAAATAACAATTGGATCGTTTTCTATGTCGCCCCTGGCTGCCATTTTATGTCATATCTGCTCAATACAAAGTACTATGGACACTTTTTTCTTCAGAATTCCTACTGGGACCAATAACAAAATTAATGAAGAGCTCTTTACCAAAACACGATAAGCGCTGATGAAAAAAATGAGGCTGCAATGCCAATGCCAAGCTCGTAGCTCATGCATTGGAAAAGACCTCTCCACATATTTACCGAAATAGCGAAATAGCGAGATAGCGAAATAGCGAAATAGCGAAATAGCGAATGGTAGACAGGAAGTGTGAACACTTATTTGTCTCTCATTTTTGCTTGAGTGCAAGTAAATAAGCAACACAAGGAATAATTAGTAGGATGTGGTGAATAAGAAGTCAAATTTCCCTGGATCATCAGATCATGCCTTTTCTAATCTGTTCTTGAATGAATTTATTGACTCGGCATCAATAACATTTTGTGGAAGACTGTTCCATATATTTATGATCCTGTTTGAAAAACTGTATTGCCTTAACTTTGAAATGGCTCTGGGTTTTACTAGTTTGAGTATGGCCCCAACTGCCTTCTCTTTTATTCAGGGTGAAAAATTGGTTCATATCTATTTTATCAAAACCTTTCGTAATTTTAAATACTTCAATTATGTCACTTCTTTTCCTTCTGTAGGAAAGGGTAGGAAGTTACAATTCCCTAAGCCTTTGTTCATAGGGTAAGTCCTTTATAACTGCAACTAATTTTGTTGCACATCTCTGAACCTTTTCGACCTCCAGAATATCTTTCCGAAAAATTGGGCTCCAAATTTGTGGACAGTATTCCAAAATTGGCCTAACAAGAGACTTAAATAGAATGAGAAAATTGTTCTTGTTGAGGCGATGGAAAGTTCTTTTAATTATTTCTACTCTCTGGTTAGCATTTGAGATGATAGTCCTCATGTGTTTCTGAAAGGAGAGTTGGGAGTCGAAGGTTACGCCCAAGTCATTTTCATAGCTGTCTTCTTGCAGGACAGTGTTCTTCATATTATAGGCATAATGAGGATTATTTTTCCCATAATGAATAATTTTGCACTTCTTTTCATTGAAGGGCAATTGCCATTTCTCAGACCATTGTGTGAGTTTCAGAATATCCTCTTGCCAGAGATTTTTATCTCTTACATCTTTTATGGCTCAAAAGACTTTTGTGTCATCCGCAAATATTTTTAGGTTTGATGAGACATAATGAAGAACTCTTTGGAAAGAGCTCTTAAAATTATATCTACTAGAAGATATAGAAAATATGTGTGTAAATAACTGGCAATGTTATAATGGCTGGAAGAGCATCCGTTGATATATTAACATGAATCAAATATATTGTCAATAATAAAATCAAATAGAACTGCGGTAGATTCAAGGTCAAGATCTGAACTTACATATATCAAAGATATATGTCATCATTAGACATGCCATGGTATAGGCCGGAAGTATGAAGACTATATAGATTAAACAGCAAATACACAACAACCCCATCCCAACTATATCAAGTGGTCCACAACTGGTTCATCAAAGGCTGTGGTATGTGTTCCTGTCTGTGGGCAAGTGCATATAAAAGATCCCTTGCTGCTTATCGGAAAGAGTAGCCTATGTGGTGGCAGCAGATGTCCTCCAAAGAAATCTGTCAGAATAACCATATGGTTGATGTCCAATAGCCAACGATAAAAATCAATGGGCTCTGGAGGTGTCGTTAAATAAAACAAACTATCCTTTCCCATTCCAACTCCCAACATTAAAAAAACATTAAAAGAAAAAGACTATTTGTAACGATAATAAAGTGGTATTAATTCGTGCGGCGCGGCCTGTTCCGTGAAACAGTATGGCAGCATTGCCATTCGAAGGTCAGGTCTCTGGTATATACTTATCATTAAAGCGGATGTAAAAGAGAACGGCGAAGCGTGAGGCTATGTATTGCCCATTAGGCCAAGAAAAAGCGATTCTTAATTTGTCGTCTGCTGTTGTCGCTTAGCGTCATTTGGTGTGAATTACAATAAACTATATAGGGTGTACTTTCGCAGTTCGCAGTAACATTAGTGACAATCACAATCATGTCTGTGTGTAAGACATCAGAAAGAGCAACATGTTAGAATCATTTATGTCCAAGTGCAATTTAGTGGTATTAGTGCCACGTCACATTAGTTGTTTGTGTTGCATTTACATCCTGTGGTCTCGGATTCAGGCTAAACGTGGAAAAAGTGGGGGTTTTGGGGTGTTTTTTTAAATAGATATTTTAGACAATGAGATCAAATCTTATCATAAAAGCAAATTGGACTGGTGGTTCTGTAAATATTACTTTGTGTATTCGTTCGTTAATTTATTGGAGTTTTAATTCCGAGGAACATGTAAGGTCAGCGCTTTGTTACACAGAACACTTATGGTGGTGGCTTAGTAGTGCTAATCCACTAGGGCACTGTTCCACCAACACCATAACGCGATATCCCACTCAATTGCATATGCATGACACTGTGCTTTCCAGTCCTTGGCATACCCTATCCAAGAGCCAATTTTGAACATCTTTGGTTTAAATCACCTAGAGCTCGAACCCACGACCTGCAGCATTACCAGAAGGTGCCTTGTCCATCTTATCCATCCAACTGGCTTACTAAGTACTAGATGAATGCTTACAATTTAGACCACTGTTGAATGTCGTCTGCAATCAGTAAAACTGATAATTGTATATGATCGCCATTACTTACGTAATATATATCACAATATTCCAGTGTTGTTCATGTTATATTAACATGGGTAATTCTCAGCGGGACAGGATCAGATCGGCCTGCCATACTTCACCATCGGCACTTGGCGACACCTATCGGTTCAGGTCCGAACTCTTAATACCTTAACTTGTGCATATACAGCTGCCATCACCTAGCATCAAATTCCTCCTCCAGTGCTGATGTCAGCCTGCATGCAGGTTATTTGTCACTCACCACCTGGACACGAACCGACAAGGTCAGACTGATCTACAATTTGCCGCCACCCACCCCTTCAACTGACATCAAAAGGAACATGTGGGTAAGGTTGAGTGCCCGATTAACCTAATTGATGATTCCGACTGTTTGTTCTCTATTTCCCTGATTAATAAAGCACTACTAAGTACTATACCGTATTACCACTCCTGTCTGGTCGTAAATTACCATTATAAATGCATGTATCGCTGCCTGGCTAGTTCCGCAAATCCTCGCTGCAGCCTTCAGTTCGGTATCGTCACAGTCCGTCTGGGGGCGCCATCTACTTCCACCGCTCTCACCCCTTGCCCGAATTGTGTTACTTAGTTTGCAGAGAGGTACCATTCATTGTCAAGGACCTGTCAATGTTCGCCTGGGCACAAACAATTAACGCTTGTTTTTCATTCATTTAAAGTTGCATAGTCCGATGGTTTTGAGTTTCTGACATTTTTCTGAGATAAATACATTAGGTTGATCGTTATAATATAACTTACTTTAGTTTGAAAAAACTTCTTTTTTTTCCTTCTTTTTGTTGTTGTTGGTACATTAGTTGTTTAAGCAGGGGAAATTTCAGTCACAGGCGATTGGTCTTCCTCATTCCACTGCTCCTTGCCCTATCCTAATAATGCCGAGTGCCTGGCTAGGAAGCGACAAGTATCAATTTTTAAGTCATTGGTTTGACTCGACCAGGATTCGAACCCACGACCCTATGATCTACCACACGGGAGACGGATGCTCTAACTCATTTGGCCATCCCGTCTGGGATGGCCAAATGAGCATTTAGCCACTTTGATTCTAAGTGGCTAAATTTTGAGATTTTTGAAGTGCAACCAGGCTAAATTAATGTTGGAAAGCACGCCTAAAATATGACCCCATAGGCTTCTGAATGAACAGATTCTATTAAATTGCCTCAGTATTCCCTTCTGCGTGATGACAAATGTTTAATAAGTTCAGCAGTATATAAGTTAGATATGTCAAATCAAATTTAGGTAATTGCTTCGGTTTTGGAAATTTTATGTTTTCATCGGTCTATGCAGCTTTAAGCGAGCATATAATAGATTATGGATCCAAAATGTTGTCTGCTTTTTCGCTGGTTTGGTAGTGAACAGACAACATCTTACAGTCTAGAGTCAGACGTAGGCAGCAGTGTTGCCAGTTTATTTGCGATGAGCAGACCGCATCTTGACCATCCGCAGGCGATGGTTGCGAGGCGTGTTGCCTGACATCGTATTGGGAACCAGCAAATGATATTTCACCAGCAGTGAGAGCTAGCTCTGTTGCTACCTGATTGCCGATCAGCAGACAACATTTCACTCTCTACAGGCAGTGGTATGTAGGAGTGTCGATGGTTTGCTGGTTTGCTGGTTTGCTGGTTTGCTGGTTTGCTGGGTTTCTGGTTTGCTGGTTTGCTGGTTCGCTGGTTCGCTGGTTCGCTGGTTCGCTGGTTTGCTGGTTCGCTGGTTCGCTGGTTCGCTGGTTCGCTGGTTCGCTGGTTCGCGTGTGGATCGGCTGGTTGGCCATGGGTCTATTGGCCAAAATGGCGCACTCTGAGGAGAAGTACTGCTGATTGGATGATTGGCGGAAACCAGGGCAGGTCTGTCAGAGGGGAAGGGCTGGAGGAGGGGGAGGGGTACGGGAGGTAGGAGGAGGGAGGAAGGAGGGGAGAGGGGAAGAGCGTAAGGACGAGGGAGGAAGGAGGGCCGAGGAGGGATGAGTGGAAGAGAAAGTACGGAGGAGGGAGGAGGGAGGGGAGATGGAGGGAAAGGAGGGAGGGTGGAGGAGGGGATAGTGGATGGCTGGAGGGAGGATGGCGGAGGGAGGGGAAGGAGGGAACAGGGAGAAGGGAGAGGGGAGGCGGGAGGAAGGAGAAAGAGGGAAATGGGATAAGGATGGAGAGGCGGAAGGAGAGGGGGAAGGAGGTGAAGAGAGGGCGGAAGGAGGGAGGGGGGAGGGGAGGGGGCGTGAAAGAGGATGGAAGAAGGAGAAAGGAGGAGGGAGGAACGGGAAGGAAAGAGAAGTGATGGCGAAGGGAGGATGAGGGAGGAAGGAGGAGGGGAGGGAAGAGGGTAGAGAGACATGGGGGAGGAGGGAGGAAGGAGGTGAGAGGAGGGAGGAGAGAGGAGGGCAGAGCGAGGATGAAGAAGGGAGGAGGGAGGAGGAAGGCGGGAGCGTGATAGAGTAAAGAAGGATGTCGGAGGGAGAAGAGAGGGGAAGACTCGAGGAGGGAAGAGGGAAGATTGGGAAGGAAGGGTGAGATGTGTGCGTGTATTACCCAAGCAACATTATCAACCAAAAAAACATTATGCATGAGTCAAACCAATCACTTAAAAAGTGATACTTTTTGCTTCCTAGCCAGGCACTCAGCATTATGAGGATATGGCAAGGACTGGTTAGCTCAGTGTCAGGACGATGTGACTGAGTAGGATATCAGATCATGGTGCTGGTGGCCTGGTCTCCCATTGGGGCAGCACTATAAACTTGCCATGATTGTGCACTGTCACAAGTCGGTACCTGTCCTGATGTTACCTTAGATGTTCTCATGATGTAACACTCCAACAACCAGCCTAGTACTCTAATCCACACTTCTGCCATATAGAGCCTAGTGTCCTAACCATTAGGCTGTCTAAGCTCCCTGATGCAATTAAAATACCTTCGACTGGAATTCATCTAAGGAGGTCAGAGCACATCATGAAAATATTAATTAACTTAGTTGTACCATATACACCATTCTGCCACGCGTCGCGAACAAATACAACCTAAGAAAAAAAACACCAGGCTGACTGTGAATTGTTAGTAGCACAAGATTAATTACAGACGGCTACAGAAGCCAAACAGAAAGGTCAAAGTTAATATAACAGGGAACATGGGATCTGCAGAAACCTAAGTTGCCTTTCAATAAAAGTCAAGACAATTTCCTGATGTCCCTTGTTTAATGTCTGTGTTTCATTTCTTTAAAAAGGCAGGTCACTGTCCAGTGGAACCGAGAACTCCAACGGTTTTTTAAAGATTTCTTTTGCAACCCATCAGGTTTTAATAATCGCAGTTTCTCCTACAAAGTGCCCATTTTACGCACAATGTTGTCCCATCATTTGAAAAAGAAGCCCAGAGCAGTAATTATCCTCGTCTTTGATTATGTATATATCCTGTTTCCCTCTCTTTATTCTGCCCTTAAGGCCCTGTCACACTACGACGTTTCTCACGAACGCACTTCGACGCGTGGCGATGTGTTGCCTTTTTGGGCGAACCGTCGGTACACGTCCGGTACGTTACCGGCGCATTACCGGCACGTTACTGGCGCGTCGGTACATAGCAACGTGTGAATGGAGACGTCGGCACGCGTCGGGCCGCATCGAGGTTTTGTGCTTGCACAAAACTTTCGATGGGCCGCAACGTGCATGAGCGCGTTGGCGGGTGCATTACGGACGCGTTAGCAACACGTCGACACCCATTGGCGGCAAGCCGGCGGAACGCTGGCAGGACGTTGATCAACGTCAGTTAACGTTGGCTTTTTTTCCCCCAAAATGCGACCGTTCCGTCGGTGCGTCGGGAACGTCCCATCGACGTGATGTGGGCGCACCATTGGTGTTGCGCCAGCGTTTCCCGGCACGTTGGACGTATTGCCGGCGCGCCTGGATGCATTGGCCGCACGGTGTGGACGCGCTGCAGGCGCATCCTAACGTGTTGCTGGCGGGTATGTATGCATTGACACGGTACTAACACGACACCAATGCGCCATCAACGCGCCGACAGCGCGCCGACAGCGCGCCGACAACACGCCAATGGCACGCTGTGAACCCGCTGGTGGGACGTTGACATGCTGTTCCGCCGCGCGTCGAAACACGTTGGCCACGCGCTCATAGCACGCTACTAACACGCTGCGCCCCGTCAAACTTTCTCCCAAAACGCCGAAGAGTTGGACGCATGTCGACGGGTTGCAAATATTTTGCGCATTGCCGGCGCACGGGGGGAAACGTCGTAGTGTGACAGGGCCTTTAGATGTGGATATATATAGATATAGTACTTTAGTTGTAATTGCTACCCAACTTTATATTTCTGATCAAAAAGCCAGGGCAAGACACATTCATTAAACAAAGAAGGCAAGCATGGAGTATATTTCCTCAAGAAATATGTTCGCAGTAAATGCATGAATTTAGGCGTTGAAAAATAACCCGCCCAGGACTGATCCTTTATCTTTGACTAAATCACGGCACGTGGTTGTTTGTGTTCTACTTAGGCTGGTTTCTGCAGTTTTCTGTTGGCTTTTGTAATTTTATGCCATATTTACCCATACCTCGAGTTCTTGCCACTGCCGTCAGAGGGCGAGCTGGGGCTCGGAATTATCTATTTTGCTGATGTTAATGGAGGTTTTATTAGGCTGATCGTACAGCTTAAGCTAGGCAAAAACAACAGCACAGAAAAGATCATCGCCTTCATCAACCAGACTCTTTGAAAGCAGTTACGCACATGTCCAACATGCCACTGCACATTCCGAGCACAAATTAGACTCATCAGTCATTGACGAGTTCACAACAAATGATGAGTTGCTGTCATCATCGTAACCGATGGAGAACCAAGACATGATTGGTAATGGTGGGAGTGGTGGTACCCTGAGTGGTTTTGGTGGCGCTAAGCGTGAATCTGATGCTAGTCTGCTGGTGGTGGTGGTATTGGTGGTTGCGGTACTGGTGATGGTGATGGTAATGGTGGTGTGGTTAGTTGTATACACTAATGGTGATGCTACCGGTGCTGATAGCGATGTGCCTGGTGGTGGTGCTGGTAGTAATGGTGGTGATGCTGGTGTTACTGATATTGGTAGTGGTGGTAGTGGTGGTGCTGGTAGTGGTGGTGCTGGTGCTGGTGTTGGTGGTGCTGGTAGTGGTTGTGCTGGTTCTGGTGTTACTGATATTGGTAGTGGTGGTGCTGGTGTTAGTGGTATTGGTAGTGCTGGTAGTAGAGGTGCTGGTAGTAGAGGTGATGGTGGTGCTGGTGCTGGTGTTACTGATATTGATAGTGATGGTGCTTGTGTTACTAGTATTGGTAGTGCTGGTAGTGGTGATACCGGTGGACTTATGGTGGAGGTGGTAGTGGTCGTCATGGTCTTGATGTTACTGATATTGGTGATAGTGGTAGTATTGGTGGTGGTGTTGGTAGTGGTGCTGATGCTGTTAATGGTGGTGCTGGTGCTGGTGGTGGAGGTGGTGGTGCTGGGTTTGATGGTGTTACTGATATTGATGGTGGTGGTAGTAGTGGTGCTGGTGGTGGTACTGCTAGAGGTGGTAGTGGTGGTACTGGTGGTACTTGTGGTGTTACTGATATTGGTGGTAGTGGTGGTAGTGGTGGTGCTGGTGCTGCTTTGGTAATGCTGGTGGTGGTTGTGTTGCTGGTGCTACTGATATTGTTGTGGTGGTCGTAGTGGTGGTGCTGGTGGTCGTACTTCTGGTGCTGTTGGTGGTGCTGGTATTACTGATGTCAGTTGTTTGGTGCTGCTAGTGCGGGTAGTGGTGGTAGTGGTGGTGCTGGTGGTGCTGATAGTAATGGTGGTGGTGGTGGTTGTGTTGATGGTGCTACTGATATAGTGGTGGTGGTGGTAGTTGTGGTGGTGGTGGTGGTAGTTGGAGTGCTGGTGGTCGTGCTGGTGTTACTAATATCAGTGGTGTGGTGTTGCTAGTGCTGGTAGTGGTGGTGGTGCTGGTGGTGCGGGTGGCAGTGCTGCCCTCTGTTACCATCTACAGTTGTAATGGCAGTAGACGGTAACACTGTAAGCCATACGGGCAGTAGTCAGGGAGTGACTGCACCTAGATAACACTAACACACGTGTAAACGTCCATTGGCATGCCACGGACACCCTGTTTATATCGATCGCTCCAATTTACTGAGGCTTCATCCAGTTTTAGCAGGCCGACAACCACTCCTCATGATCTGGGGACACGCCACACCACCAGCACCCTCCAGCAACCAGCCACAACCTCAGACTAGGCCGAGTCCCAGCTACTCTCTACTGATCCCACACGTGGGACTGGAGCTGTGACCTGGACCACGTTCAGGGTCTGTCTCGGAGGCACCTCAGAGGCGGGGCCTGATGTCACACTAGTTTGAACGGCATTTAGCTGTTGGCCACCTCGAAAATGGAAGCCATTTGCAATGAAAAGGAAGCACTCTGATTGGCTGAAACCACTGAATATGGCGGCCATTTTCGAGGCGCTTTTCATCTCCTATCTGAAATAGGAGGCGTCTCCGAGACGCACCCTGAATGGAAATAAGCCAAAAAGCATCGCCAAGACGTCGCCGAGACGTCTCCGAGATGCACCCTGAATGCGGCCCTGGCGTGTTACACAACCTGAATTGGACCGTGCTTCCTTCCCCCACCCCCAACCCGCTCCTTCACTATAGGACATATATACACTAAGCTCAGTTCCGAACCCATTACTACCTGGTGCCAGCAGGCTGGATTTGGGTAAGATTCATGTTATGTTAGGTTTTACCATTGCAGTCTGTGTCTATTTACGATTGTCAGATATTTCTGTGGTCCAATAGCCTACATCACGGTTGCAGCAGCGCGTTGCATTGTGGGATGGGTCAGAGCAAAACAAACCCACGAGAAGCACATGGTACATGCTAATACACTGGGTGAAGCTATGAAATGTGCTAGTTTCAGCTCATCTAAGCTCTTGCTTGAAACATAGAATACCAACTAAAATAATATATATAATAGATTAAGATATTAATCTTTTATCCAGCATTGCATTTACATCAATATAATATGCACATCTTATGCCATGTGCATTTAGATTTAGACAAGTCTGGGCACTCAGACTAGTGTTAGAGCCATAGCCAGAGTCAGTTTTACTTATTTTAATCATGTTTGCAGTGATATCCTATGGTTAATGACACATGTAGAAATATAAAATGAGTAGGGTTAATCAGATATTGGTTATATATTTCTTTGAAACAAGTTTTTGTTGACACATATGAGAATTTAATATTTAGAACAAGAATTACTCATGGCTAATCAAGGGTGATGTAAACATCAACCTGTAAAGTGACTGAAATTGTATGTGTCTTAGCTCAAAATGCTTAATTATGGAGAGTTGTGTCCTAAACATATTCATTATATTATTATATTGCATCCTTCCGTCCGAGTTTGTGGCAAATTGTTATGTATCTTTTATAAATTTTGAATAAAATCGAAGTTTTGCCCTACGCATATCGGCAAACTCAATGGCTGTACGCCTTTGCTTTGCTGCCAACGCCGTTTTCAGCGCATGCACAGTCGGAATCGTGGTGAGCAAAGTGCGGGCATGGGGCGGGCTCGAGGCGGGCACGGGGCGGGCACGAGGCGGGCACGGGGCGGGCACGGGGCGGGCATGGGGCGGGCACGGGACGGGCACGGGGCGGGCACGGGGCGGGCACGGCGAAGTAGAAAGCACCCAGTCGGAGCAGACGACAATAAATAGGTGGAAACTGCAATTTGTCCATTAGAGAGACGATCAACATATGCATCTAGTGAGTACATGTGATGTGCTTAAAGATTTAAAGATGAGTATTATGCACGTGGATGCGTGTTTCTGTTGAGTCAATTCTTCATAGTTAATGTTGCATAGTCAGAGAGCCCAGCCTGCCCTCTGATGCTACTGGGAATAACTAACTATGGATTGGACGGTCTGTGCAGCATACTGTGTGTAAAATGTCTAATAGAGGAATTCCACCACAAAGCCACACTCTGATGATACTGGCAGGAAGTGATTCGGCTAAAGAACAATAGAGGGAGGAAGTGTGCGTAATAAAATCTTTATTTTGAAAAATAAGAAAAATGTCACAATTGGAAGCATGCAGGTTAAGCCCTCAACTAAACGCAGTAGTAGCAATGGTGAGTAAAAAGTTTGTTTTATTTACCGACGCCTCTAGAGCACATAGATATTTATATATCGGCTATGGGACGTCAAAAGTAATGGTGTGTGGGTGGAAAGAAAAGTGCATGTTACCGGCTAACTGGAGAGTTATGGTCAGACGGCAGAGTGCAGATGATAGCGGAACAAGTTAGAAATCCCACTGGCTAATTAGGTGGATGGGGGCGATGATGGACTCACCCATTCATATAAAGACGGGTCCAAATCGCTGTGCAGAGGGGTGGCAGGCGGCCCATCTGTTATTCCTGCCAAATCACCTGCAATAGACTACATCACGGTTCCGGTGGTGCGGTGCATTGTGGGATGCATCAGAGCAAAACAAAGCCATGAGAAGCACATGGCACATGCTACTACATTGGGGGCAGGCATGAAATGCGCTAGTTTCAGCTCATCTCAGCTCTTGTTTGAAACATAGAATACCAACTAAAAAAATATATATAATAAATTAAGATATTAATGTTTTATCCAGCATTGCATTTACATCAATATAACCAGCACATCTTATGCCATGTGCATTTAGATTTAGACAAATCTAGGCACTCAAACTAGTGTTAGAGCCATAGCCAGAGTCAGCATTTTTTTAAATTCATGTTTTTATTTATATTCTATGGTTCATGGAGAGTTATGTCTTAAACATATTCACTGTATTATTAGATTGCATTCTTCCGTCCATGTTTATGCCAAATTGTTATGTATTTCTAGTTATTTTGAATAAAATGCCAGTTTTGCCCTACGCGTATCGGCAAACTCAATGGGCATACGCCTTTGCTTTGCTCCCAATGCCGTTTTCAGCGCATGCGCAGTCGGAACCGTGATGTAGTCTATTGCGAACAATGTAATGTAGCTAACAGGTCATTGAGCATGATCTTGTGGATGAGGTGTATCCGTTATGTGTGCGGCATTAAAGCAACGATGTGAAACTGGAGTCTTTCTACATCCTGCTCTCCCTTCCAATGATGTGCATTAGCGGTCTAATTATTAGCAGGGTGCATGGTGGAGCAGTAATGCCACTTTGCAATCCATCCGCAAACCCGAGTCGAATTACAGCATATTTGGGTTGATCCAAATATGGAAAAATATATTTGAACTATCCAATATTCACCACCCACAGATTTCAGCTGTGTGTCTCCTTCCCACACCAAACACACCCCACACTACTCACATTTAATTTAGCTGTATCTGAAATAGCTCAGCTATTCAGTTCATAGTTGGATCTACCACTAGGACTGCAAAATCAGCAGTTCAGTCAGAACTGACCCCTACACATATTCAGAGGAATACAAAAAAAAAACACTTAAAAAAAAGAGAAAACAAAGACATGGCTACACCTATTCAGAGGAAGAAAAACACACTTAAGACAAAGAGAAAAATAAAGACAGGCCTGCACATATTTAGAAGAATGAAAAAACACTTAAGACTAAGAGAAAAACCAAGACATTGGCTACACATATTCAGAAGAAAATAAAATACTTAAAACTAAGAAAAGAACAAAGCAAGTCAGGTAAGACCATTCACAATGCACTCATGATGGGATCCAGATTACTGGAGCCCTTCGACCTTTGGCCCCGGATCCATGTGGTGTGCATCATCAATCTTTTATGTACAAGGTGTCCCTTGCTGAGAGGTGGGCAGGCTTTTAGTCTGAGCACTTGACAATGAACAAAGACTCACTGTGGCCAGGTATACCAGTGAAAGAAAAAAGTAGCTGTGGTCCGATCTAGTTGTAAGAAGAGCGAGGTGTAATGTGACATAGCTGTGATTAGAAATGTTATCTCCAATGACATGATAATATGCAATTCACAACACAGTAGGCATACAAACCTGTGAAGGGAAACTATGCACCTAAGCACTCCGTAATGTAAAGGTCTAATCAATACACATTTATACATACATACTTAGATACATGTATCTAAGTATCTATGTATACAACATATAACTACTATTTTATGTGAATTGTCAAACTATACCATATGTAAGTCTGGGAATGATTAATATTGTTATTTCAGCTGACTTGAGCTAGCTGCTGATGACAATATCAGACTACATACACATATATTGTAAATAACTGTATTGTCACATGGCTGGAAGAGCAGTGCCACAGCGCTGACAAAAGACTTTATTCAATGAATAAACTATATTTACAATAACCGTGTAACCAGACATAGTTGTGATCAGATATAATATTCATCAGACATGACATTTATCGGCAATAACAGTAGTCAGGGGTAACTGTCGTCATGTATGTCATGCAACATAATTGTTATCAGACATGTGTGATCAGACATGCCTTTCATCAGATATATACATGTCATCAGACATAACTGTCATCAGATATACCTGTCATTAGACATAGCATCCATCAGATATAACTGTCCTCAGACATAGCTACCATCACACATAACTCCCATCAGATATAAATTATAACCATCATCAAACACAACTGTCATCAGACATAACTGTTATCAGACATACCAGTCATAAGGCATATCTGTCGTCAGCCATGTGATCCCACATCTGACACCATGTGATGTGAATGAGTGTAACACAACTGCACGCGTTGACGTCTAGTTACTCAATGGTTTATTTAGATCAACCACTGCTACACTGGTCCCTCTCGCATCGCTCGCTGGTTCCCGGCGCCCAAGCCGGGTACAATACATAACAAGCCATAGCTGTTATCAGGTGTATGTGTCATCGTATATAACTGTCATCATGCACAACTGTCATCTGACATGACTGGCATAAGTCATGTTGTCATCAGACATAACTTTCATGAGATATAACTTTCATTATACATATATATATATATAACTTTCATTATACATTATATATATATCTGAATTTGAAGTGAGGCAGGGAGACAGTTAGTGCCGGTTTTCAGGCAAGGGGAGGAGAGAGTGCCCAGTTACAGGGAGGGGGGGGGCTGCTCAGAATAAGGGGTATTGGGAAGCGAGCAGGTGCCCAGAAGGAGCACCGAAACATTTAGGGGCTATTCTTTATTTATATTCACATAATCACTTATATAGCACATATATCTTTATTTCATCCATTCTACATAACCATTTAACAAAATATGTCTGGTGCATTATATTCGGGGGCGGGGGGTGAAACACTGATACAAATGCTATCTGTGTGGATATCTTTAGTAGCCCCCGAGGGAAAGGATAATATGCATGCAATGGCATATTTATATTACATGTGTAGTAGCTGCAAGACACATTAACACCTGTGCCAGTGATAGTAAGTTGTTGTTATTGCATCGATAGGGGGGGGGGGGGTGATCTGCGACAATACCACCATCAGTGGTGCTTTGTTGAGGTTTTTCCTTTGTTAGGTAATAATATTCTGACTAATCTTATTTCAGCACCAAATCACTCAGATCATCAGAGATATTCTTGCATTTTACACATAATTAGATGCATTAACAAAACAACTGCACAATTCACCCACCCACCCAGCCCTCTCTTATAAGGGTTAAGTGCTGAGCTCGACTGTTATCTACCTGATTGTATGTTTCTGATCATGTTGCTTATCTCACTCCAGGAACTCACTCATCTCGAGTACGCCTAGCTACCTGAACATTAATTCCATTCCTCGAGCCAGCCTTCCATGATTGCAAAGTGCCAGCCGCCTTCCAATTGAGCCAGCCTCATCAGCCCATGCGGCACTGAACTCTTGAGCCAGCCTCATTCGCCTCCCATGGCACGATTAAGTTAACATTACTGATTCATAATTGTTAATTATATTCAATAAATCTTGATTACCAATCCTGCCTTCTTCTCATGTGTCCCAGTGGCTCATGTGTCCAAATTAGCACATCAACCCTACTCAGAACCATGGAATTTGGGTGTAGGGTGGGTGGCTAAAGGTTGGTAGCATGGCCAATCTATGTTTAATAGTCACCAGATCCACACCTTTGTGTGTAGGGTGGGTGGGCAAAAGTTGGCATTTCCAATATAGGTTTAATAGTCACCAGAGCCACCTCGTGGTGTATTGTCGCATAAACTCTATTGTGAGCCATGCATTTTGGTGTAGGGTGGGTGGATAAAGGTTGGCATGGCCAATATAGGTGTAATAGTGACCAGAGCCAGCTGGTGGTACATTGGCAATAAACCGTACTGAGAGCCATACACTTTGTATGTAGGGTGGGTGGATAAAGGTTGTCAAGGCACATATAGGTTTAATGGTCACCACACCCATCTGGTGGTTGTTGTTGGATGGAGTTTTACGTCCTGGCAACATCTAAGGTTATGTCAGGACTGCCCATATGGTAGTACTTTGGCACATGAATCCTACTGAGAGCCAAGAAGTTTGGGTGTATGGTCGGTTGGTAAATATTGGCAATGCAAAGATAGGTTTAATTGTCACCAGAGCCATCTGGTGGTATACTTGCGCATAAACCCTACTGGCCGCAATACATTTCGATGGGTGGGTAAATATTGGCAAGGCCAAACTAGGTTTAATACTCATTGCAGCCTTCGATAATTCAATGGCAGTACACTGAACAAACCCCTAGAGGCTCCAGACATCACAAACTGAATGTGTGCATAGATTATGATAACAAGAAACCTGTGTAAATTATTTTGTTGGTGGACTATGTAGATTGCTTGTCTGGAGGATGGCGGTGAGTGATAGAAAGATAGATTGTCTATAGAGGCCAATTTATGTGATATGGGTTAGGCGTGTTGACAACAGAGATCTGTTCAGCGCGATAAGGGGGCTTTACCCCCGCCCCCCAATACCCACTCCCCAAGCTCACTAATAAACAGCCCAGCTTCGCTATTCCGTTAAAAAATGCAAATAGCGCAGTATACTTATTACGGATATGAAAGCTGTTTTTATACCATGTTTAGTTAAGTCAAAATTTCATTTGCGTTAAAAAGAAATATTGTTTGTAGCCATATATACTGTTTGTAGCCATATATACTGTTTGTAGCCATATATACTGTATGCTATTTTACAATAAAAACTAGTTTCAAAAGGTTGGTAATACTACCCAACTGAAATTTTGAGAATTGGCATTGTGATATCCAACTCAGTCACATTATCCTGACTGTAAAGCCAACAATTCTCTGCCATATTATTGCAATTTCACATACCACGTGAGGTAGCAGTTTAGTGTGGTCTTCACATCTGATTGCTTTTCTCATTTGGTGTTATTTATGTGTTATTCACTTGGCTATTTCTTTGTCTCGATATACTTTGTTCCGTTCCATAATTTTCATTTATATCCCCCTCACCCCCTCCCCCCCACACACACACATCAGTAATTTGTTCTCACCATGTGGGTTCTCTCAGTGAAACTGTAAAATCCAGCTAGCTGATCTAAAATCCAACTGACCTAAAGTCTATCTGACCAAAAACCCAGCTGACCTAAAATACAGCTGATCTCAAATCTATCTGACCTAAATTCCAGAAGACCTAACGTCCAACTAACCTACTATCCAATTGACCTAACATCCAACTGACCTAAAGTCTATCTGACCTAAAATCCAGCTGACCTACAATCCAGCTGACATAGAATCGAGCTGACATACAATCTAATTGACCTAAAAATCTAGCTGATCTAAAATCTATCTAAAATCTATCTGACTCAAAATCCAGGTAACCTAATATCCAGTTGACTTGTCACCTCTGACGTCACTGTAACCAGCAGTAAAAGGTCGGCGGCCCCCAATTCCCTATTGCAAGCTGAGGCCTGCAACAAAGGGGTGCCCGGCGTGTAGCCTGACCCCGCTTTGACGCAGCCGCAGCAACCGGCAACCAGCGTCCCGTTGCGCCCCTAGCGGCGGGGAAAAGAACCATTAATGTCATGAAATGCAGTCATTATCGGCACCCTTCGTGATTACCCAGCGTTCAGGTAATACCACGCCTGCCGTCAGGCTCTGCTTACATGGCTAGTGTGCGGGTCAGCCATTCAATAACTACAAGAACCGCCGATAGGGGGCATGGCTGGTGGCTTAAGGCCCTGTCACACATCACGGGATTGGGGGAAACGGAAAGAAACCGAACAAAGTCCGTTGATATCGGGCAAAGTCCGGTTTGTGTCCATTGCATTTCTGTTGATATCCGTTGATATCTGGCCCAATCCATTAGAAGTTTTGAACATGCACAAAACTTGGAACGGATGCCGCCGGATTGACGTCTATGTTTCTTTCGGGTTTGAGTCCGTTTAGTCTGCTTACCATCCATTGGCTATCCATTCATGTCCGTTTCATGTCCGTTTCATGTCCATTTCATGTCCTTTCCATGTCCGTTTCATGTCTGTTCATCCAGAACCTTTGACCAGATATCTCAACATCTTGACACATTTTAATACATTTTGATGCTTATCACGCCCGAATACCACGGGACTAGACAATTCTGCCCGTTCCTCAATCCGGCATAGTGTGACAGGCACTTTAGGAATATACAGTTGAATATCGCAGGTTTCAAACAAGTGGGGAGTGTTATAGTCCAATTGTTGATTGTTGATTTTCTTTTTTAATTTAGGATAGGAGGATGTTGAAATTAGACGTTTTCTTGTCGAGTAAATTTTGAGACATTAATTAGCTGTTGTGTGGTGTTTTTGAATTATTTTGTCCAATTGGATCAGCTCTATCTTTTTATATATGTGTAACTATACCAAATAAATGGCCGGAAGTAATAACATTGATGCGGTCAATACTTTGAATAGCATGTGGCATGAATGGAACATTGACGTTTGTTTGTTGTAGTTTTACATCCTAGCAACATCTAAGGTTATATCAGGAAGGGTTACTGACTTGTAACAGTGCACATTCATGGTGACTTTATAGTGCTGCCCTACTGTGAGACAAGGCTGCTGACAGCATTACCCGATATCCCACACAGTCACATTATCCTGACACCATCCTAACCAGTGCTTGGCCTATCCTAGGTAGCGACAAGTATCAATTATATAAGTCATTGGGTTGACTCGGCGAGGATTCGATTCGAACTCCCGACCTTCCGCACGAGAGGCCTCCACTCTATCGATTCGACCACCGCGTCCTGTACATTGATGAAGAGCCAAGTATATTCCTTTTAGCTTAAAAAGAAGATCCATGCGTCTTTAATAGTGGGAAGAAAACCTTAGATATATGGCGGCATACCTCAGATAGTCACCTGCTTGCAATAAGAAACGAGTCAGCAAAAACCACGTGACCAGGACACAAGCAGACGACATGCATGGCGCCAGAATGATGCGTAGGGATGTAATCATTAAAGGCATCAAAGGATGTGCGACAAGACTTATCAGCATTTTACCTACGGGAGTCCCCAATCAGTCACCACCGAACGCAGCCTGATGAAGGACCAACAAAATGTCGTCTGCCTTAGCTAAATATAATTCTAGTGTTGATGAATTCATTGAGATCTGTAGGCCGACTCATTAGTATTTCTTTGTGATTTTTTAAATATAAACATGTATTTTGAAGTCGCTCAGCGAGAGAATAACATTTGTATGCACTAGAAGTCGTCGACATTTATCGTCCTGAAAGCAGGCGACTTTTAGTGGTAAAACACAATATAGGCTGTGATACTGATAGTGTAGTTTTAATGGTAGTGCCCCTTGTAGTTAATACCGACCGCAAGCGATTTTTGTTCTTTTAATTAGTTTTTTTCCCCTGTAGTTTCCCCCGCCCCTATCAACTTGACGTGTTCATTGAATTTCTAAGTTAGGTTAATATATATTTATTGTGATATTCATTGTAATTCCCATCCCCTGCTCAATTCCAGTGCGCCAGTGAGAGTAGTCACGGCACTGGAGGGGGGTGGGGTGGGGGTGGGGGTGGGGGGTGGCGCCACCTGTCCCACCGTGAAAAGCGGGTCACCCATAAAGTAGTATATGGGTGAACAATATAGCGAATCTTCCCTTACACGCCTTTATAATAACATAACTTTTATGCATCACATATATATTTGGTTTGATCACTAAAATCTTATTAACTTTACTGCGATGTAACTTTTATTTTAAAGCGTTAACTTTGCAGATGTATGAAGTGAACATACACTAACTTAATCAGCTGTAATAGGTTCAATTTAATTACCCTGGTTTTCCTTCTATTCCGGAAAGCGACGATATGGCCCAGTCGGTTAGTTCCCTGGCTTCCCGTGTGAAATGTCAGGAGTTCGAATCGCTACCGAGTCAATCTAATGACTTACATTTACTAAATGTATACTTGTCAATTCCTAGCTTGGCGCTCTGCATTACTAGGATAGGTCAAGGACTGGTTGGCTCAGTACATAGATAATTGAACAAACGCGATACAGTTGTATATATAGTCGCATTTATTCTTACTAGTTTAGCTTGTTACATTAAGATTCAAGGTGGTAATGATAATAAGTTTGAGGATTTCAGGCACTTAACCCTATCGATCTATATCATTAGTTGGGTGGGTGGGACGGCAAGTCTACAGGAAAGGTAGCATGTCCGATCGGTTGAAAAGCTAAGGTCGAAGTGTCTAGACTTTGTAACTGCGTCATAGGCTTTGCTCTGAATGTACAGTAGGTGGCGTGTCGATAGCGGCCAAATAGTAGTTCACAAGAAGTATGTAGGTGGCGCCAATGGTCATATTTTTCAAATCTACTGCGCAGTTTCACTAACTGCGTAGTATTGAGTTCAAGGAATTTACAGTAGGTGGCAGGTCAATCGACGACCATTGAGTCAGTTCAGAATCAAGAATATAGTTGGTGCCAAAAGTCGTTCAGGTCTATGGGAAATACACAGTCTCGCGATATCAATTACCCATGTTCCGCACATCATGGACAATGTGACCGAGTGGGAAATCGGGTTATGGTGCAAGTGGCCTGATCTCCCAGTGGAACAGCACTATGAAGTCACCATAGTTGCGTACTGTCAGAAGTTGGTACCCTTTCTGATATGATAGGGTATTGCTAGGACATAAATCTCCCAGCAACTGAACACCATATATGTGGCAAGAACTGCTTCGTGATTGCGTCTATATCTAAATTGGATACGTACGATACAATCTAGATCAGTGCTTCCTATAGTAGTCTGTATCACACAATCCCTAGCCCCCCAACCCCCGCCCCACCCCCACCCCATCCCTCGGGGTGGGGGGGGGGGGGCAGTGGAAAGATCCAGAGGGGAGGTGAGGAAAAAGTGGACGGTAGGGGGCGGCAGGGTGGCATTATCATGATGTAAGCGGGTGTGTTTTATGGGGGGGGGGGGGTGAGCGCGGGGAGGGGGTTAGAAACAAAATCTGTATGACAAAATCTGTATGACAAAATCTGTATGACAAACTCTGTATGACAAAATCTAAGTCATGGACATTTATGTAACACTTAGAGTTGCAGAGTCCGATGCTTTTGAGTTTTTCTCATTCTTCTGAGATAAATACATGCAATTGATTGTTATCTTCAACCTTACTCTAGTTTGAAGTAACTTTTATTTTAACTTTTATTTTAAATGGCTAACTTTTGAGATATTTGAAGTATTTGAAGTTTGCACGTGTAAAATTAGTAGTATATATGCAACATTCCCCCATCAATTTCGAAAAAAAGTCCCGGCCATTCGGACAGTTATGGGTTCGAATCTGATCAATGACTTACACAAATGATACTTGACGCTACTGTTATGTATTGTACTGAGACTCGGTGGGCCAGGAACCAGCCGGCCGGGACCAGCGACATGAGGGACCAGTGTCGAGTAATGCTGTTGGTAACTATGCACCTGTCACACCTTACCGGACTGAGTACCGGACACCACGGACAAAGAATTCTCTATTCCGGTGCTGTCCGTTGCATTATATGTATCAAAATGTATCGAAATGGAGCGTAATTGGGTCAATAGCTGCCAGACAACTGGACAAGTACTGTACATGTACCGTACATGTACCGGACGAGTACCGGACGAGTACCTCATGAGAACCGGATGGACCGACCATCAACCGGACACGTACCAGACTGTATTTTTTGGATTTTCTTGGTATTGTTGTGGAGGGTGATGAAAATGGGAAATATCGCGCATAGAATGGGACTCGAACCCACATTTCTTTGCATTCCGGGCCAGTGTGCTAACCATTACACCACCTAGGCTCCCTGATATCAACACACTACCCACGCCTACCTGTCTATGTGGTTACTTCAGTGCCGACTACTACAGTATATATATATTTTATTGACATTCTCGCCACTGGACAATTCCGGAAGCAAACCGGACATCAACGGATGGGTACCGGACCCGTACGGATGGGTACCGGACACCACCTAGGCTCCCTGATATCAACACACTACCCACGCCTACCTGTCTATGTGGTTACTTCAGTGCCGACTACTACAATATATATATGTTATTGACGTTCTTGCCACAATTCCGGAAGCAAACCGGACACCAACAGATGGGTACCGGACACGTACGGATGGGTACCAGTCATGAACCGGACAAACTGGACACCAACCGGACACCAACCGGACACCAACCGGACACGTCAGTCCGGTGGTGTCTGGTAGAAGCTTTGTGCATGTTCAAAACTGGTACCGGACACCACCGGACACCGCCGGATGGGTACCGGACCAGTACCGGACATCGCCGTACAGTACCGGACAGTGTCCGGTTCTCATCAAGTTCCCCAGTCCGGTAATGTGTGACTGGGCCTTTAAGCATTGAGTAACTAGACATCAAACGCGTGCGGTCGTTCCTCACTCAATCACATTACATGGTGTCAGGTGTCACCTCACTTGACCGTCAGTGCTAATACGACATTGCCATTTTTATTTATTTTTATTTTTATTGAGGCTGTATTTATACTGTCCATAGCATGTAAGCCCGGGTATCCAGGCTTGTTTTCAATGCTGGCCAGCTGTAGTGTTGGTGTTGTCTTACCAAGCAGTAGCTGCTGATAAGTTATTTGATTGTCTGCATTTCAGTAGCCATCATTGGTTTCCACGAGATAATATGACTGAGTGTGCTATAACTTAAGGATCATGGTACCATCGAATGGCATCGCAATGGGGAAGCACTATACATTCGTCATCACTGATGTAAAACTGGGCGAGGATACCCTAAATGTTGGCACCAGAAACGGGGAACCGTCTTCACATTTGTTGTTTTATGAAATTCTCATTTGGTGATTGCTGAAAATGGAAATGAATTCTGAGAATAGAATGAGGCAATTTTCGCCTCGCCACCTCCTACTCAGTTGCTATCCAGGTTGGGCCCGGTTTTGGAGCCAGTGCAGGAGCCAGTAATAACAATAGTTCCATTCCGTGCCTTTATCCTCACATAATGCTTATATATCACATATATCCTGCATAACAATTATACGAGTATAATCGCCCAAAATATCCCTCCTGCTCCCCAGCACTCCCCCAGTCATCGACTGCTGGAATCTGGACTAGTCATCTGCTGCTCCAGCCTAGTCAACCTAAGTTCTGATCCGGCCGCCACTTGCTTCACACTGTAACCGCCGCTCACTGTACCATGCTATACTCTGTAATATAGCATATATGCCTTGTGCATGTTGACTGGAACATGGGTAATTGGCCACTTGAACTTGTATCCCTGCCATAACTCTAGGACTCTTTTCATATACTACATATCCACTCAAACAATGAAACCTGAACTGTGCCGCCACTGATCTTTGTTTCTTTGTGACTTATTCTCACTGACTGATGTATTCTAACCTTGGGTTTAGCTCTCATATGTAACTCTTTGTTCTTTCTTATTGACACTGGTGCTGCCGGAAACGCTGTGATTGTATGCATGCTGCCACCTACCAATTACTGCTATGGCGCTGTAACCAAGGCAATTGCCTTCTTAATTTGCACATCTAATCTAATTAATGGAAAATTCCATTTCCAACTGCGTAGTTCATACCACTAGCACCACCCTTCTGGCTATTATGAACAAGGTTAGTCCACGCTGTGTTAGCAGAACCGGTCCTTTTCTCCATCGCCCTTCCCTGGCTGTTAATGGCTAGGTGAAGCTCTCAGCACTGATAATCCATGCTATGCTCCATAATATATCACGCCTATATAGCACCTTTAGTGAGTTAATCGGTCTATAATGCTAAATTGAACACACTACTAGCACCCTACACTAAGGCAATTCTGGTCTCTGTATAAATAAATACTCACACAATTACTACTCACATCAGAATAGGTGCATTCAGAGTTCTTATCCATTGCTGCCACCTGGCGTGCGGATAGACCCGGAAGTTGGGTGACGTTCCTAAGCAGTTCTATCATTCACTATGAGGGCTAGACTGTAGGCTCCATTTGAATACATAAACACATCGCTGACGATGATCAAATTTTGCAGGATTATTTGTTTCCAAATGTGACCTGTAGTGAAATTGCTCTGATATATATTCAACATTAGCTATAATACCACTTCCTGTGTATATGTGTAGTAGTATCTTGTGATGCATCTAAATAGGCCTGCATGAAGCTGGGTTGACACCAACAGTTGTATTACAAGCATATTTCAGCCTGGACTTGTTTCTACTTGTTGTCCCTGCTGACACTCAAACACATTTTTACTAAGTTCCGTTGATTTTTTGGCCCTGCGCCAACAGTTCTACACTGCAGACAGTATGCATGACCTTTTAACTAAGGTAAAACAGGAAAACATTTTAGCCTTTTTGAGGGCAGCTGGACTGTACCACCTCATATAGTTTACTAAATAGATTCTATCAATTATTAATCAAACTTTTCTTTTTCTATGGGAATATTTTTCCCTTGACCACAAATATATGATTGTGAGCTTTCTAATTTAATGAGTGTCTATTGGCACATAATTGATTGTCTGCTTTTACATGTAAAAGCGATGGTTTGAACAAACAACAAATATTTCTCACCGTGAATATGGCCTATGCTGCCGACACGGCATAAAGCAACCACCAATCAATCAAACATGTTTCTATGGTGTCACAATTCACCATTGAATACATTTGAATAAACTATAGGAGTATCTTGTGGTAGTAATAGTAGTATATGGATGGCACACGTGAGATTCGTAACAGTTTCTTTTTCTTAAGCCCTACTTTTGGGAGGAAACACAAATCACTTCTGGGTGAGCCTGCCCAGGACCTGCTGCAGTTCAACGTTGCATATTTCAATTAAAGGATTACATTTTCAAAACCAACGCATTGACCTAGATAATATTTATTATGTATACATATCCAACTAATATATTGATTGCACTCCTGAATCTATCCATCACATAATTTCCGCATTGGAGAATCGACTCAACACTTGACCCAATTAGCCTAGCCATGGTGCATTGCACTTAAAGTTGCATGGTCCGATGGCCTTTGAATTTTTGTCTTATTTTTGAGATAAATATATCAAATTGATCGTTACAAGCTACTAATCATTACTTCGGAGTGATTTTGATTAAAGATGATTAGTTTTGAAGTAATATGAGCTGAAAGAACCAAAAATAATTTCGACAAGCTTGCCAAAAGTCCTGTGGCTATGACCCAGATGTCATCTCGCGGTGACCACGTGATGTGAGATGACCTGGAACCTTACAGGACTGTAGGTAGGTATTCCTGGGAATGGTTTAGTGACATAGGCCCATGGCACTAGGGCTTTAAAAAAAAATATGTGTCTGTTGTCTGCTTGTGTCTGTCTGTCTATGTATGTCTGTATGTATCTGTGTGTGTGTCTGTCTGTGTGTATGTCTGTGTGTGTCCATCTGTGTGTTTCTGTGCTGTGTATGTGTGTATGTATGTGTGTATGTATGTCTGTGGTGTATGTGTGTCTGTGTGTGTATGGATGTGTCTGTCTGTGTATGTCTGTATGTGTGTGTGTCTGTGTATGTATGTGTGTGCATGTATATGTGTGTCTGCCTCTGCCTGTGTGCGGCTGTCTATGTGTTTCTGTATGTGGGTGTGTCTCTCTCTCTGCAAAGTCAGGTCAGGTGTATGTGTCTGTGTATGTCGGGTGTGTGCATATCTGTGTGTTTGTGTGTCTGTGTGTGCTGTCTATGCATGTCTGTCTGTGTGTGTATATCTATGTGTGTCTGTCTGTGTGTGTATATGCATGAGTGGTAATGTCTGTGTGTGTATGTATGTGTATCTATGTGTGTCTGTGTATGTATGTGTGTATGTATGTATGTGTATGTGTGTATGTCTGTGTGTGTATGTCTGTGTGTGTCTGTCTGTGTGTGTCTGTCTGTGGGTGTCTGTGTGTGTCTGTGTGTGTGTGGCTCTCTCTCTGCAAAGTCAGGTTGGGTGTATGTGTGTCTGTGTATGTCAGGTGTGTGCATGTGTGTGTTTCTGTGTATGTGTGTGCTGTCTGTGTATGTCTGTCTGTGTGTGCCTATCTATGGGTGTATGTATGTGTGCGTATGTCTGTGTATGTATGTCTGTGTGTGTATGGCTGTGTGTGTATGTCTGTGTGTATGTCTGTATGTATATGTATGTGTGTCTGTGTGTATGTCTATGTGTGTATGTCTCTGCATGTCTGTCTGTGTGTATGTCTGTGTGTGTATGTCTGTGTGTGTATGTTTGTGTGTGTATGTCTGTGTGTGTATGTCTGTGTGTATGTCTGTCTCTGTGTCTCTGTAAAATCAGGTCAGGAAACACACAGACACATACACACACATCCACCTCATATCCCCTTCCCCTCTATGACCCTGCACAGCAGGCCTACTTGGTTGGGGGGGCTAATGGGGTCACGAGATTGGCCTAATTGGTTAATGGCTTTCCTGCATAATGGGTGTTTCAAACTGAGTGTTCAAAGGGGTGAGGTTATAAACTCACTGGTTATTCTGTATATACTGTCTCAAATCATTAGCTAATAGACCAATATCTAAGTTGGATATATAGCATCAAATGTAAGTAGTTGTTTTAATTTTGACAAAATTATATTTCATCGGACCATGCAACTTTAATTTCAGCGGGCATCTAGGCACTAATTAAATTGCATGCTCGCACTGGAACAGGTTAGGGAGCTTACCTCTTTCGAAGGCCAGTGACTATTATTTCAGCAATTCCGAATTTGATATATTATTGATAATAAAATATAATAATTACGTCTGTAAAAGAGGAAAATTAAAAAATGTTGATATATAAACCTTATATCATTTATGTAGTGAGCTCATGTTAGGCTAGTCCACTTTTATCTGAAAATCCAATTATCAAACCAAGCTCTTATTCAACCTGCTTAGTGACCAGACGGGGTGGCCGAGTGGGTTGGAGCGTCCGTCTCCCGTGCTGGTAGATCGTGGGGTCGTGTGTTCGAGTCCCGGTCGAGTCAAACCAATGACTTTAAAATTGATACTTGTCGCTTCCTAGCCAGGCGCTCGGCATTATTAGGATAGGGCAAGGACTGGTGTGCTCAGTGTCAGGATAATGTGACTGAGTGGGATATCAGGTCATGGTGCCGGCGGCCTGGTTTCCCAGTGGGACAGCACTATAAAGTCGCCATGAGTGCGCACTGTCACAAGTCGGTACCCATCCTGATATGACCTTAGATGTTGCTAGGATGTAAAACAACAACAAACAAACAAACCTGCTTAGTGCAGGACATTGTTACCAAGTGGGTATGGCATGGCCCCTGCTTCTTGTGGAGGAGGTTAGGGTTTAATCCCAAGCAGAGTCAAACCATATATTTAGGGCTTTTAAACATGATGCTGCTTATCCTGACACTCGACATCACTGGAGTAGGATACGGAATGGGTAGCCCAATGTGAGGATAATGTGGCTGGCTGGATAGGATATTGAATCATTCATGGTTCGGCTAGCATGGTTTTATATATCTTTTTGGTACATCAATGTTATTCATGTAACTCTGTTGTCAGTGCCATAGCACTCGTCTTCCGGCCGTAAGTGTTATAAGTATTTTGGTATATACACACAATTTCTTTTTTTTAAACATGGTTTATATAGTGTCTTGAAATGTGAAGTAGATTCTCGCCAACGTGCGTCGACGTGTGTCATTTTTGGCGAATTGTCGGGAGACGTGTGGAAGCATTACGTGTGTGTTAGGCGCGTGTTGGTATTCGTTGATGGACGGCGATGGTCGACGAGGGTCGGCGGCACGTGTCATCTCACGTCGAAAGTTTTGTGCTTGCACAAAACTTTGGACGTGCGACGACACGCGGATGCCAACATTATAGTGACGTTAGGGGCATGTCGAGATACATTAAAAGCACTGGAAGATCGTTATGCGAACGGTAAGCACATGCCGCGCGCGCATGAGGCTCGTTACCACACATTGCGCCAAATGGTTGCTTTATGTTGTTTTACATCCTACCAACATCTAAGGTCATATCAGGACGGCGCGCCAAACTTTTACCACAACGTCGGCCGCACGCTACCAAGACGTTGCGCTGACGCCGAAAAGTCTGATGTCTCTCGACAATTAAAAGTCTATTTTCGTGAGCCTGACTCATATATATATATTGAGTATTCTCAATATTTTCTTTATTACTAAAGAGTGGGTGGATGGTGATGGTGGTGATGATGGTGTTGATGATGAAAATGATGGTGGTGGTGGTGGTATAATGGTGATTATAGCAAGGTGGACATATATTGACATATAATGTGCATGAAGTTGTATATGTTCTACACTAAGTACGGCAATAAGCGCCCATACTTAACGAGCCTGACGTCTATTGCACTACCCAGAATGCAACACTGGTGGACAGCGATTGAATCGACTTTGTGCTGTGTTCAGCTGAGCATCTTTCCATCCGTAGAAAACAATTTCCGGTGTTCTGACCCAAGATTGATCCCTCTCAATGAGCCCTCCCATAAAGTGAAACCCACGAACTGGAAGTGAATGTCAAATGCATGTGTGACTGCGCGGTATGATGAGTGAGTCGATGATCACAGGAGGGGGGGGGCGTCAGTGCTCTAGTAAATGGCCAGTCCAAATCGACTCCCTGTCAGCCAATCACAGAGCTAGACGAGAGCTTCAGGAGCGATGGGCGGGTTTCCTGTCAAAAGTGCGACTTTGTTTTGATAATCCTGTCATTGTTCATAACTGTCAAGCAGTTACCCCTAGAGTTGTTCACGTTAGGTTGCTTATTATGTTTTATATTTCGTAGTTTATTTATTATTTAAATATTTGTGTTCCACTTTTATCTAAGTAGATACATACGTATATATATGTATAAATATAAATATGTATAAATATAAATATATATCTACAGATTTACAGATATATATATATATGTATGCATACTAATCTCCACTTACCTTTTAGGCAAGGAGTATTCAATATATCTAAAGTTACCCTTTTTGAATCAAACTTATTTCAAAATAAAGGAAAGTAGATTATAATGATCAACCTAATGTACTTAGCAACAGAAATGGTCAACATTTCAAAATTAAGAAAATTAACCAAATATGTAAACTTGATAACACTGTCCAAATGCACCCATGTAAGGACCAGATAAAGGTAGATACTAACTAAAGAGAAAACTCAAAAGATTACCCTTGCTTAAATGACTGGTTGGTTCTGTATGAGGATAATGTGACCGAGTGGGATACCATGTCATGGTACTGGTGACATCGTATCCCACTAGTGCAACAACTCTATAAAGTTGCCATGGCTATCTATTGTTACAAATTCACAACCCATAGAAATGCAGCAGCATGACGGCTTCTAAATGAAAATGTATCTTCCAGTTAACCCATATTTATGAGCAGTCATTAACGTTGCTTAGTCCGATGGTTTTGATATTCAGCCGTATTTCTTAAATAAATATATTAAGTTGATTGTTATAATCTACCTTACTTTCGTTTGTGATAACTTTTATTTGAAATGATTAACCTTGGATATATTTGATGCGCAAACATGCAAAATTAATTTTGGCAAGCATGCCCAAAATCTTGACATCATAAGCTTCAGCGAAAACAGTTTTGACTAAATTTACTTAGTATGCCCTTCTATCTGGCAACAAATGCTTCATAAGTGTATCAGTATCTAAGGTAGATATGTACAATCAAATGTTGTTTGGTCTTGAAAAAGGTAATGCTTCATCGGACTATCCACCTTTCATGATTCCTGAATGATGAAAATGAAGCTGAGAACAGAGCAGATAGAAGGATGCTACACCAACAAGTCACAACTGCACACAGATGGAGAAGGCCAGAGACCAACACAAGACGGGATGGCCGAATGAGTTGACCGTCCCTCTCCCGTGTTGGTAGATCGTGGGATTCCAGCCCACGTGTTTGAACCCTGGTCGAGTCAAACCAGTGACTTAAAAATTGATACTTGTCACTTCCTAGCCAGGTGCTCAGCGTTATTAGGATAGGGCAAAGACTGGGTGGCTCAGTGTCAGGATAATTTGGGCGAGTGGGATATCAGGTCATGGGTGTGGGTGGCCTGGTCTCCCAGTGGGGCAGCATTATAAAGTCGCCATGAGTGCGCACATTCACAAGTTGGTACCCATCCTGATATGACCCTAGATGTTGCCCGGAATGTCATCATCATCATGCTGTCAGTCGCGATGCGACAAAGACTGCTTTCATTACTTGACTGCCGCTCTCCATTTAGCTCTCTGCTGTGAGAGTTGCGTCCATGAGTCGGTCTTAATGTCTCTCAGCTTCAGGTTTCTCTTGATGGTATCCTTGAATCAGAAACGAGGGCGCCCTCTCTTTCTGTAGCCAGAAGACAGTTGAGAATAGAGGATCTGCTTTGGTAGCCTGTCTGATGACATCCTCATGAGGTGTCCAGTCCACCGGAGATTCTTTTTGATCAGAAGATCTTCCATAGAGGGCAGCCCCATCCGTTCAAGTATTTCCTTATTTGTCACTTTGTCCTTCCAAGTTAGCCTCATGATTGAACGGCCCAGAACGTAGAACTCCAACAATCACCCAACCAGATGCTAACACCAGCTAATTAACACCTTGGCATTTCCATGCTGCTCATTACTTAGTTCCATTGAGTGCCGTTGACTGATTATATCGGGTACACATATGCGTGGAGAGGATTCCAATTCATAATCCTGCCTTTGAAAATGCAAGATGAATGCTTCTTTGCTAAAGCATTGTTTAGGAGGGCATTTGTGTTCCTCTGGAATCAAAAAGGTTCTCTGTGCATTTTCTAATTAGGATAAAGGGGATAAATAAGCAGCAAAACCACTCTGATCTGCACCTGATGTGGGCCAGCTGTGACACATTACTTTACTTGCTACTTCCTGTTTAGCTGGATCTTAATCTGTTCACTTGAAATTAACTTGATTTTTGCTCTGTCTTAACAAAATATCCAAATTCAGAAATCTTAAAGTTGCCTATATTGATGGTTTTGAGTTTCTGTCATTTGTTTAGATATTTATATCAGATTGATAATTTTAAATTGCCGAAAGTCAAAACCCATCAGACTATGCAACTTTAAAATTACTGTACTAGTCTGTGATGACCCTCACTACCACACAGTGGAATTCTTTAATACGCTGACACCTGTTTTTCTAAAGTAGTGTCATGGTGGTGATGAAAATGGGAAATATTGTGCCTAGAGCGCGACTCAACCCCACATCTCTTTGCATTCTGGGCCAGTGTGCTAACCATTACACCACCTATGCTCCCTTGTATCACCACACTACCCATGCCTACCTGTCTATGTGGCTCTTTGCCTGAGAGGTCAGTGCAGACCACTACACTCGTCCCACTGGAATTGTAAGTCTTTTAATGCTTACAATTATATACAAACAGGCAATGCACTTACATATACATACACAGGGTAGATTCAACAACTATGCAGTGCGTAGCTTGTACAGGATCATGGTCACAGCAACCAGTGTCATGGGGGTGATGAAAATGGGAAATATTGTGCCTAGAGCAGGACTCGAACCCACATCTCTTTGCATTCCAGGGCAGTGTGCTAACTATTACACCACCTTGGCTCCCTGATATCACCACACTACCAATGCCTACCTGTCTATGCGGCTCCTTGCCTGAGAGGTCAGTGCAGACCACTACATTAGCAAAAGGTGGCAGCACACTAGCAAGAACAATCACTAGTGTGGACTGTTCCACGCATCAATAGCAGTCCCCTTCCCCCTAGGGAGGTTATATGTTAGCGGGCTAGGCAGTGACAGGTCACTTCTATTCTGATCTTAGTGGAATTGACACTATTCATGCCGCAGCCGTGATGAAACCAGACCGAGGCCGCATACGCTTCTGTGAGGCGCTGCTGTATGAAAAGTGATGTGAATACGTTTTCTTTGACCAACACCTCTTGAAATCACTCAAATTTGAGGCTATTGATTTTATAAACTACCATACTCATCCTTGCATACCTGTTTTCTATCTATTGGCCAATTTTCACGAAAATTGGGTGACCCTTGCATGGTGATTTTCCCGTTCCTTAAGTTCAATGTGACTGTCAACTTCAAGTTTGCATAATTATTGTGCTATCATGTACCATGCAGCACTGTCAGCATTGTTATCTGTGTAACACAGTTAAACAACTAGTCTTAGTAATCAATCAATCAATAGTTCCATCCTCTAGTCGAGGGTTGGATGCAATGGTTCTCCACTTGTCCCGATGTTGTGCTGTTCTGATAGACTGTGAATAATTCAAGCCTGTCCACTGTGAAATATTTGTAAACCATGATGTTCTTGGTCTCCCTCTCCCTCTGCTGCCATTCACCTTCCCTTCCAACAATGTACGGTATATTGAACTCTGACGAATGATGTGGCCAAAATAAATAAGTTTCTTTGTCTGTATAGTGGCAAACAAGCTTTTCTTATTTTTAATTTTTCTGAGAACTTCTTTGTTGGTGATCTTCTTTGACCATGATATTTTCATCATCCTTCGATAAGTCCACATCTCAAATGCTGCTAAACGTTTGTACATTTTCTTAGAGATTGTCCATGTCTCTGCCCCATACATTAGAGTAGACCACACATAACACTGAAGAATACGCTTCCTTGTTTGTATTAATATCTTACTTGATGTTAACACTCTATACATTTTGGAGAATGTTGTTCGGGCTATTGTTATCCTTCTTTTAATTTCTTCCTCACATCTCCCATCATTTGTAATCTTTTATCCGAGATATATGAATTCGGATACTTGTTCTATGTTTGTGCCGTCTATGGTTATATTGACATTTGGTTTATCTATCTTTTTACTTATAACCATTGTCTTGGTCTTCCTGGCATTCATCTTCATGTTGAATAGTATTCCAGCTTTATTGATTCTATTCACTATATCGTGTAGGTTTTTCTCACTGTCTGCTAGTATTACACTGTCATCGGCATATCTAAGATTGTTGATGTTCATGCCACCTATTGTCACTCCCTTGCAATCTTCAATGTGTCTGAAAATCATCTCTGTGTACAGGTTAAATAGACATGGTGACAATACACACCCCTGTCAAACTCCTCGTTTAATCATAACTTCATCCGATAGGCCCTGCTCCATTTTTATAAATGCACGTTGTGTCCAGTATAAGTTCACAATTAGCTTAATGTCTTTGCCATTGACACCAATATCTTGTAAACATTTGATTAACAGTTCATGATTGACTCGGTCGAAGGCCTTCTCATAGTCAATAAAGCAGGCATAAACATCCTGGTTCACTTCACAATAACGTTCACAAATCATTCTCATATTGAAAATCCCTTCACGTGTACCTCTTCCAGATATAAACCCACTTTGTACGTTACTGATTTGTTCTTCAATTTTCTGTCTGTTTCTCAGTAAAATTATTTTCAGGATCATCTTCAACATATGACTCATCAGGCTTAGTGTTCTGTACTCACTACACAATGTTGGTTTTAGCTTCTTTGGGAGTCGTACAAATATGGATTCATTCATATTCAATGGTATAAATCCAGTCTCATAGATGTCAGTTACTAGCTTATGAATGATTTGAATCCCCACTTCATCTAGTCCTTTTATCATTTCTGATGTTATCTGGTCACTTCCAGGAGCCTTACCTGCCTTTAGATCATTGATAGCCTTCTCAACCTCTGATACTAATATAATATTCCCATCTTCTTTCTCAATTGTGGGTGGGTTCCCTCTGTCATCATTGTATAGTTCGTTTACATATTCTTCCCATCTGGACTTTATTTCATCTTCTTCAAAGAGCATCTTGCCGTCTTTGTTCTTGATACATTTACTGCTTCTCTGTCTGTATCCTTGACCTGTTATCTCTTTCACTTTCTTGTGCATCTCTCTTGAACGATGTTGAGACTCAAGTTGTTCCACTACTTCACACTTCTTATTCCACCATTCATCTTTAGCTTTTTTGCATTCATCTTCTATTTCATTCTTCAGGTGTTTGTATTTAGGTGGATCAGTGGTTTTCACTTTCTTCCTTTCTGCCATCTTTTCTAGTATGGTTTGCGTCATCCATGATTGCTTTGTCTCTCGTTTTTTATTTGGTACCACCTCCTCTGCTGACTTGACCATGCTTTCTCTGAGAGCTTCCCATTCCATTTCAATGTTGTTATACTCTCTCTGAGGAGTTTCTTCATTCATCAGTACACTGAATTTGTTATGAACAGAGACATTATACTTAGTTCTGTATTTTGCATCTTTTAACATGTTCATATCCATTTGAATGTTGTTTTTAATTTTGTTCTGCTGTTTCAATTTCACTACCATACTGATTACTACTGGATTATGATCCGAACATATGTCAGCACCTGGATATGTCCTTGCCTGTTTGATACAATTTCGATATCGTTGGTTGACAAGAATGTAATCGATCTGGTTCCGACATACATCACCAGGGCTCTTCCATGTATATAGTCTTCTCTTTGGATGTTCAAATAAGGTGTTAGCAATTACTAGTTTTGATGTCAAACAGAAATTTATCAAGTATTCACCACGATCATTTCTCTCACCTAAGCCAAATCTTCCTGTTACTGGATATTCATGTTGTTCTCCAACTTTTGCATTCCAATCGCCCATAACAATTGTTATTTCTCCAGACTTGGTGTATTCCATTACCTTTTTGATGCTGTCATAGAACTCGTTGACTTCTTCATCATCGTGATCTGAGGTTGGTGCATAAACTTGCAGAATGTTTATATTGAACGGTTTTCCCCTCAGCTTCATCATAATAATTCTGTCAGATACTGGCCAGAATCCAATCATTGTGGCGGCAATGGACTTCTTCATCATAATTCCAACGCCATACTGATGTTTTTCATCTCCAGAATATATCATATCTACCTCACTATCACCTATCCTCCCGTCACCCGTCCATCTCGTCTCAGCTATACCTAGGATGTCAAGGTTTAGGGCTGTCATTTCCACTTTCAGGTTGTCATATCGGCCTGGTTTGTACAATGTTCGTACATTCCATGTACCAATCTTTAGCACCTTTCCTCCAGTCTTAGTAATACAAACTAATAAAAGCTTTAAAAGGGTTAAAATATATTTTTTTAATATATATATATTAAAAAAGTTATGCAATTTTGAATTTAAGAAAAGTTTGGCAACCAGGGTAAGCGACTTTGTTGACATTGCCTACTGAAATGCATCTGATCATCACTCAATCTTCATGAAAATTGACCAATAGTTAGAAAAAAAGGTATGCAAAAATGAATATGATAGTTTCAAAAGTGAATATCTTCAAATTTGACTCCTTTAATTTCAGTAGTAGTTCATACACATCGGCACACAGCAGTGTCTTATGGCCATTTCCAATACCTGACGCATACTCAGCCTCGTTCTGATGCCGAATTAGGTCACACGTGAATAATGTAAGTAAACCAAGGTATGTAACTGTGCGAGGGGACAGTGAACACCTGCTGTCTATTTAATGCTATAAACATTAAATATACATCAGTTCCTCTCCGTCCCCTCACACTTCCCCACCATCCACAAGCCTGCCCCCTTACCCCCCCCCCCCCCCCTCCCACCCGCCGGCCTCCTGCCACTGATTTCTCCGACCACTACCCACCGGAAGTCGACTCCCAGCCGCATGGAACCGCTTCTAGCGGTGCCCATAGAGTGCTGCAGATTTGCAGCCTTCAGCACGCCAATGCGACTGAAAACTCCCCAGAAAAAAAACCAATGACATCCGTTAGTGATATACAGGTTGGAGAGCTTACCTCGTTTGGGCTATGGTGGTTATTGGATGTCCAATTGAATTACGAAGGTCGAATTTTATATAAGATTAATGTGCAGGTTCACAAATCTAGTTGTGGTTGAGTGAGTTCTGGGAAGTTTTCAGAATGAAATGCATCACAAGAAAGCAAAGAATTATATCTGATTACCTGAATATCCACAGACGATTTAGCTAGGTAACAAATTAGTAAATTAGCTAGTACATATTTCAGTACTTTGCATCAAATGGCTAGAGAGACCAGAACTGCCCATGCTACTACTGTGTAAAGCCCAAACAATAGGGGTACCTCCAGTCAACCATGGGGTATGTGATGGTAGGTGGCACACTCAAAGACTTAACTGCTATTGGGGGGGGGTGGACTGTTGTCTATCATCTGGATACATTTGTTGTATATAATATATGGGATGTATAATTAATTATCCGTATATATGTAGGCGGAGTATTGTCCTTATTATTATTGCTATCGTTTGTTATTCTCTAAATGCATTATGTCCAATCGTTGACTTGCCTCGATTTGCCCCGATTGCCTACAGCAGCGCCACCAACGGATAATTCTGTTGGTGCTCGGGCAGGGCCAAGTCCCTTGTCCACTGGACTTTAAACTGTGAGGATCGGATCTGAGCCGAGTAACCGGGGCTTTGGTCTGGATCGATCCGGGGCCAGGCTATGCCTAATACAGGATACTGTAGTGACTGTGGTGCCCCACACAAGAACCACGATTCAGGATTGCGTGTTAACAAAAGCACTGAGATCCAGTTAAGTAAACCGGGCAGGTCTACCAGGAGCATTACGGCAGCTGCTAAGACTGCCAAGGCGACGGACGATAAGGGCAACCAAGGCGATATGGAGTCAGCGGTATCCGCTATGGCTGCTATGTCGCTAGATGAACGCAAGAAGATCATGCGCGAAGGCATCGAGGCGCTTACGGCTGAGTTGAGGGTATTGGACCTCGAGGAGGAATTCGAGGAATTAAGGGCCGAAAGTGACAGGCGACGAAATCTGGGGAGGACGACCGTTAAGCAAGATGTATTTATGTAAATATTTATGTAAATATATATATATGTATACATATGTAAATGTATGACTATGCATACATATATATATATATATATATATATATGAAATAAAAGGATTATATGTATTTAAATTGGTGGTAGTGCTTTTATTATTATTTATTCCCTTTTTCTACGCTACAGGTACCGACTTGTGAGAGTGTGTAATCTACTCATCGCGACATTATAATGCTGTATACATGTGCGTTCATATACTTATATGTACGTATATATATATATGTATGTGTATATGCAGATATATACGTGTGTATATATGTGTGTATGTACCTTATATATGTGTATTTTACCTCGGTACAACGCCTCGGCTACTCGAGGCCGAGGGAGAAGGAAGCAACATCCGGGTTCAGCCATTTCGTCGCTATGATAGTTTTTTCTGAGGCGTACCTCCGAGTATCATAATATTTTCTCCAACTTGTTGGTGTCGTAGCCACAGGTGGGAGAGGTCTATGGTACAGAGAGTGTGGGCGGGATCTACACTGGTCCCGCCCCGCGTTGGTTCGGCTCGCTTGCGACCGTCATACCTCCGATACTTTAGCTTACACACACCTGGGTTAAAACTGGTGTAAATACAGTTTTATTACCCCTGAATGACCCTCCGGCCTCATAGCACTGTTCCAGTGGTTCAGTTTCCTTGAGTTGTGGTTTTAAAAACGCCTTTTGGTTGTTTTCAGAACCCTCAGGATGGCCGCGAAGCGGGGCGACAAGGGTGCACCACATACCCTCAGTGAAGGGGACGCGGCCTCGGGACGCCAGTCCGCCGCGTCACGTGATCGCTCCCCTGAACCGGGACCCTCGCAGCTGGTGGCGAATGAGCAGATGGTCAAGCTCATACGGGAGCAACTGCAACAGCTGCTCCCTACGCCCAAAACGTCAATAAAGGCAGATGCCTCCCCATCAGAACCATCGGATTGGGAGGATCTGTCGGACCAACCAACTACCGACTCGGAGGTGGCCTTGGGGCGCAAACGAAAACACCCCAAAAAGTACTCGTCTGGCGGAGATGAGTACTATAAGGCCAGGAACAAGGTCCAGAAGGTCAGAAGGACAAAGAAAAAGTCCAAATCAAAGAAGAAGAAGTCAAAGTCTTCTTCCTCTGACTCCTCCGATCATTCGACTACCACGCAGTCCGAATCGGATGACCCACATCCCGGTACCTTTGCTAACATCACCGTTAAGGTCGCAAAGAAGATCAGGATGGTCAGAAAGCGGCGCATCAACACCTGCACGCTTTTGAGGAAGAATGTCAAAGGACATTTTGACACCTTCAAGCCCGCGGAGACTCTAACAAAGCTCGCGGAAGAATACACGGGCATCAAAGGGATCCCCGAGGCAACCATCAAAGAGATGGACGACGACGTGACCATGAGCGAAGACAGGAAAAAGTTTGAAACCTGTCTCCATACCGTCCATAAAGGTGTACTGGTGGCACTCGCGGCAATCATGCCGGTAGCCAACAGGATGATGACCGGAAACAAGTTCACTACGGTCACTAAAGACATGAACGCGGCGATCGCGTCGTTAACAGCCACGAGTAACTTCTTGTCGTACAGGCGTTTCGAAAATGTCTTCAAGTCGGTTACTACCGATGCTGGCAAGCAGGTTGCCCGCTCCAAGAAGGTCGTCGACAACGACGGAAAAGAATACACTCTTTTCCTGGCGCCTAAACCCATCAAAGGCAAACCGCTGGACCATTCCAAAATGTTTGGAGGACAGCTACAGTACCTGTTCAAACAGGTAGAAACACAGGCGAAACAATCCAAACACCTAGACGGCAAGAAGGATTCCAATGTGGCTAAGTTCAAGAAATCCAGATCGGATTTTCGAGGGCGGCGGACCGGCCAATCGACCAACCGCTTCGGCAGCCGGAACTACGGCTACCAATCGAGGGGACGCGGCCAGAGGAACCAGTACGGCTGGAACGACGGCAACCGCCCCTTCAGGAGAGACAATCCTCCCCAGAAGCAGTTCCCCAAACCGGCCAGCAAATAGAGCCTCAAAAGCAACCCAGTGTAAGCCCCTTTTGTGCAGGCAATGTATCTAATCACATTATGGACTGGGAACAACTGACTCATGATCAGTCAGTTCTCGATATTGTTAGAGGGGTTTTCATTCCTTTCATAGAAACCCCTTTACAACATAAAGTCCCTTTCCCATACCGCTTAACTCAACATGAGGAATTGGCATTAGACATAGAAGTAAATAAATTTCAATCCAAAGGTATCATTACTACCGTTCAACATACGGAAGGAGAATATATCTCAAATATCTTCTCACGGCCCAAACCTAATGGCGACATTAGAATGATCCTTGACTTAACTATTCTAAATAAATTAGTCGAATATAAGCACTTCAAAATGTTTTCGTTAGAAACAGCCCGTGACCTAGTAATGCAGGGCTCGTGGCTCGCAAGCGTAGACCTCAAAGACGCTTACTATACTATACCGATCTATGAGTCGCATAGAAAATTTCTTAGATTTATGTGGCAAGGCCAATTGTACCAATTTACATGCTTGCCAAATGGCCTAGCCTGTGCTCCACATTTATTTACAAAGTTACTTAAACCCGTATTTGCTGAAATGGCCAAGAAAGGCCATGTCATGTTTCCATATATTGATGACTCATTTATTGTAGCACGCACAAGGGAAGATTGCCTTTTAGCCATAAAGGACTTATGTGATACCTTAACCCACTTAGGGTTTTTCATTCACAACACCAAATCGGTTCTACAACCAACATCCCTATTAAAATTCTTAGGTTTCTTTATTAATACAAGAGAAATGACAATCTCCCTAACATCAGACAAAATTGAAAAATTTAGTGCTACAGCCTCAGACCTTTTAAACATAAAACGACCAAAAATAAGGCAAGTGGCTGTGCTCATTGGTCTAATGGTGGCTTACGCACCAGCAGTATTATACGGGAAAGCACATATTAAATCCCTCGAAATAGATAAAAATATCGCCCTAACCAAAGCTAAGGGAAATTTCGAATGCCAAATGACCATTTCCAAAGCAGGACATGATAACATCCAATGGTGGATGAAACATTTAATTAATTCCCATAATCCCATCCGCATGGATGAGCCCAACACAACAGTTACAACTGATGCGTCACTAGAAGGGTGGGGTGCCCACAGAGGAAATGAAGCTACTGTGGGCCGCTGGTTAGATAATGAAATAGATGACCACATAAACGTCCTAGAATTGAGAGCCATCTATCTAGGACTTACGAGCTTAGTAAAAATAGATAAACTTACCATCCAAGTTTTAACTGATAATACTACCGCAATGGCCTACATCCGTAATATGGGTGGGACAAAGTCCTCAGCTTGCAACGATATAGCAAAACTCATTTGGGATTGGGCAGAAAAACAACATGTTTGGATTACAGTAGCTCACATCCCAGGTAAACTAAATACACGGGCCGACAATAAAAGCCGCCATTTCCATGACCATTTAGAATGGTCTCTCAGCCCCGACATATTTCTAGCCATTTGTCAGGAATGGGGCTTGCCAGACATAGACCTTTTTGCCTCACGTAAAAACAAAAAACTTGATAAATATGTATCCTGGCACCCAGAACCACATGCTTGGCGAGTGGATGCTTTTTCCCTCACTTGGAATAACGCATTTTATTATATTTTTCCCCCATTCAGCCTGGTCAGCAGAGTAGCCAGAAAGATCAGGCTAGACAAAACCCATGCGGTATTGATAGTACCAGACTGGAACACTCAGCCGTGGCGAGCCATAGTCGAATGGAAAGCCAAGAAGGTTTTAAAATTCCCAAGAGGGCAGGTAAACCTACAACATCAAGGAAAAGTGACGACACAAGGGGACGTGTCAACAACCCCCCTACTGGCATTCCTTTTCTAAGGGCGTATTTACAAAAATACGGACTAGATAAAATCACCCAAGAAAGGTTAATTTTGGATGCCTGGAGACCAGGAACTGTAAAAATGTATACTACTTACCTTAGGAAATGGGGAGTACATTGTTTAATACATAAAGTTAAACCGATGGCCCCCATGATCGCTCAAGTAGGCCGCTTCCTCCGCATGTTGGAAGATGATGGACTTGGTTATGGGGCTATAAATGCAGCGCGCTGCGCACTCTCCATAATTGTGCCAAGAATCGAAGGACAAACCATTGGCAAACATGAAGTAATTCATTGGATCATGAGAGGAATCTATGAAAGAAACCCCCCAAAGCCGAAATATAGTCGGTTTTGGGATGTTTCTACGGTGTTTAAACTTTTCCAATCCTGGCCGGAGAATAAATTGCTCACGGTCCAACGGTTAGGCTATAAATTAGCAGTACTATTATTACTAGTTACAGGACATAGAGGACAAACAATTGTAGCCCTCTCTTTGCAAGGCCTCGACATTGACAAAAAAGAGGCCACGTTTGACTTAAACGTTCTGTTAAAGTCTAACAGGACAGGAGATCCACTCTCCTCTATTCATTTAGATAGCTTTCCACAGGATAAGAAACTGTGTGTAGTTTCAGCCATTAGAACATACATATCCAAGACAAAGGGAATACGGAATTCCAAACAACTCTTAGTGAGCTTTATCAAGCCACATAAAGCCATCTCACGTGACACACTAGCCAGATGGACTATTATTATACTCAAGTTGGCTGGCATTGACACGGAACGTTATGCTTCGCATTCCACAAGGGGTGCTATGGTGTCCAAAGCGAGAAAATTAGGAATCTCGGTTCGAAGAATCCTAACACACGCCGGCTGGAAGACGGCCAAGTCGTTTGCTAAACATTACAACAAACGACTAGAGAAACCAAGCGGGGTGGCAACCCGCCTACTCACCAACTAACAAGAACCGGTGAGATGTACAAACTTTTGTTTTATTACTGATACAAATACATGTTCATCAGATAATTGGGGATAAAAATGAGGCTACGTGAAGGTCTCCCTCGGCCTCGAGTAGCCGAGGCGTTGTACCGAGGTAAAATAGTATAGTTATACGAATCTTACCTGGGTACAGATGATGGATAACTCTTGTTTTCCCGAGGTACAAGCCTCGGGTAATCGTGGACTAGGGCCCACCCGCCACACCCTGCCACGATTATCACGTTCGCTTGTGCCAAAACGAAAACATCAGATTTCCATCATTTTAAGCTCATTTTTATCCTGAATAATTAGGTGAAGATTGCTGAACCCGGATGTTGCTTCCTTCTCCCTAGTCCACGATTACCCGAGGCTTGTACCTCGGGAAAACAAGAGTTATCCATCATCTGTACCCAGGTAAGATTTGTATAACTATACTATATATACACATAACAAACTTCCGAGTGAATGGAGTGTGAAGCCCCGCGCAGGGGGGGGGGGGGAGAGAGGAGCATGCTGGGAAATCCCACTCTCCACCCCAGGGATAACATATTGCATAAAACCAGACGGGATGGCCAAATGAGTTGAGCGTCCGGCACAGACGGCAGTCACCACTCACTCACCTGCCAACCAAAACTGCCACCTTGAATACCAACAATAAAATATAAATGCAATAATATTCAAGGTAAGTTTTTCGTAAAGTTGCTGTACTAGCAAGAAAATCCAGATTTGTGGTGAATCACAGTGAATTATATATATATATATATATATATATATATATATATATATATATATATATATATGTCGTGGGGGTGATGGAAATGGGAAATATTGCGCCTAGAGCGGGACACGAACCCACATCTCTTTGCATTCCGGGCCAGTGTGCTAACCATTACACCACCTAGGCTCCCTGATATCAACACACTCCCCACGCCTACCTGTCTATGTGGTTACTTGCCTGAGAGGTCAGTGCAGACCACTACACTCGTCCCCCTGGAATTGTAAGTCTTGTAATGCTTACAATTACATACATACAGGCAATGCACTAACACATAGATACACAGGGTAGGTTCAACAACCATACAGCGCAAAGCTTGTACAGGATCCTGATCACGGCAACCAGTGTCGTGGGGGTGATGAAAATGGGAAATATTGCGCCTAGAGCGGGACTCGAACCCAGATCGCATTGCACTCCGGGCCAGTGTGCTAACCATTACACCACCTAGGCTCCCTGATATCAACACACTCCCCACGCCTACCTGTCTATGTGGTTACTTGCCTGAGAGGTCAGTGCAGACCACTACACTTATATATATTTTTTATTTTTTTATTGAGGCTGTATTTATACTGTCCATAGAATATAAGCCCGGGTACCCAGGCTTGTTTTCAATGCTGGTCAGTTGTAGTGTTGGTGTTATCTTACCACACAGTAGATGCTGATAAGTAATTTGATTGCCTGCATTTCAGTAGCAGATAGATAATTGGTTGGTGTGGTTAATAGCCTATGTTAGTTTTTTTTTATTTTCTTGGTATATATGTATTATATTTTGTTCTACTCTTATTACTAGACTAGCCTACTCCTATTTACATATCATAGGCTTGTACGTAGCTGTGTGGTGTGTTATCTGGCTACTTTTGCCATGGTTACCTTCCATTGGGCATCCCGCTGGTGGGCCGTGACATATCACATGCCCATTTGCAGTGCAGCTTAGTGGGGGTTTCCTAGGCTTATTTTTCAAGATATTTTTTGTAAGTTTTTATGTCAGGAATTTGTCATTCCTTTACCGTTTGGGCATTCCACACCTTGGCAGCCATTTCCAGCATGCTTCTCTCATGAGCTTTTATTTGACTTCTGGTCTGCTTTAGTAGTGGCACATTATTTGCTCTAGTAGCCCTTTGTGGTTTTGTTAGGAGTTTATTGTTCTGACTATTATGCATATTTATAGTGGTATACAAAAAGTACATCTAAATGATGTATCAGAGTCCCTACAGGACGCTCTCAGTGGCAACTGGAAGTATGTGAGTGGGCCACAGACCAGCATATACCCCCATGGTTGACTGAACATGACCTATTGTTTGGGATTTATGGCTATACCAACACAGTACTATCATGGGCAGTTCTGGCCTATGGCCATTTGTTGTAACTAATGAATTATTTCCTAATATTCACTGCTAAGTGCCTCAGTCCGGTCCCAACTAAATATTATGGGAATATTTAGGAAATTAGATATAAATTTTTGCTTTCTAGTGATGTATTCCAATATAAAAACATCCCAAAACTCAGTGTGTCACAACCAAATTTGTTAAACTACACATTAATCTTATATAAAATTCGACCTTGGTAATTGGACACATTGCTTCGGCAATGTGGGTAATTTGGGACCGAGACGGGACAGATACCCGTCCCCTATCCCCCCCCCCCATTTAACCATAACTTCCCCCCTCCCCCCTTTCATTCATAGGCGGCCACTCCCTTAACTCCAGCTGGCGACACCGGCGCCACGCCAGCAGCCGCCGCTTGTACCCAGTGACCCCTCTCTGACATCACTTCCACCCCTGCCTTTGCCCCATCGACACTTCTCACCCAGACGCCGGACCACCACCACCTCTTTTTCTCAAAGTCCCACCAGATCCTACTTTAATGGCCTCGTATTCCAAGGGTTGAGTCCCAGGTCATGCAGAGACTTGATCCCTAATTGATATGTGTGTTTGACCTGTACTCTTAATTTAGAGCTAATAAATTTCCCATACTATGTAGTTCCGTCTCGTGTCTTGAATTAACTCGGTGGTCAAATGACCACTATAGCTAAAATGAGGTAAGCTCTCCAACCTGATATATGGCATGTACCTTCATCGATGAAGTTCTTATCTCAGGCCCTCCTGCCGAATGAATGCAACGCGGAAATCCCAGGCAGCAGCAAACCCAGGACTTCACTTCATCTCGTGGGCTTTTATTATCGATTAATCAAACCTCTCTTTCGGGCTCAGCACGCGGCTCAAATGTCACCTTTGAGTTTTTATCGCTGTGGTTTCCCTCAAATAAAATGATGTGGTAACACCGCACCAAGACCCTAATTACCACGATAGTTTTGTTTTGTTCTGTTTTCTTTTATTCGAGTGTTTGGGAGGATTTGGTTTTCCAGTAGCACAAAAGGTCAGCGAAGAATTGCCATGAAGATTAGTGGTTTTTTCCCCTCACCACACACATAACTGCCCCCACCCTTTACACAAACTAAATGTCTCAAACTGATGTACTACTAATATTGTTCTTTATATTGGTGAAACATGAGTAGCAAACATGTCTGACCTAGTTGCAAGAAATGTTGACGTTTTATTTCGATTTACTGAATTCACTTTTGTGTTGCACCCAGATAAAATAAAATGCTGACAATTAACAATAATGCTTATGATTATTTACTCATAAAACAAACTGTGGGCAGCTAAAAAGAATGCATATCATTATAACTGATTATAATATTGGTGTGTGTCAATTTAAATACATGGAATGAAAAATATAATAAAGATTCAAACCTGGCATTGTCCTGCTAACTTCCTTATAATAATATTTTTAATCGTGTTGTTTGTTGGAGTTTTATGCCTGGCAACATCTAAGGTCCTCTCAGATGAGTACCGATTTGTACCAGTGCACACTCATGGCGACTTTATAGTGCTGTCCCACTGGGATACCCGGCCACTGGGACCATGACCCAATATCCAATTCAGTCACATTATCCTGATACCGAACTAACCAGTCCTTTTGCTATCCTAGTTTAAGTCTCGCCCACTTCACTAGTAATGCTGAGTGCCAGGCTAGGCAGCGACAAGTATCAATGTTGCAAGTCATTGCTTTGACTCAACCGAGAATCGAACTCCCGAGCTTCCACACGGGAAGCGTGCGCTCTACCGATTGGGCCACTGCGTCCGGTTTATTATTTTTTTTAAACAAATTCAACTCTCTCCTCTGCCTTCCCAGAACATCCTGACCCTGCATGATTATCACTAATTTCCTTTTCAAGTCATGCACACAACATGCGGTGTCCTTTGTGGTGGAGTGGTTAGAGTGTCTGACATTTTTTCTAGGTCAGACTCCTGATCTGAATGTTGGTGGTTTGATTCCCCAATCCATCACCTCTGCCAACTTGGATTTCCACTGCTGTGTATGACTTACAGCATCATCAAAATCCAGTTGCTCTCATGCCGTGCCTATGTGGTGTGGGAGGTTACAAATCCCTTGGGTCAGTACAAATGTAGACTAAGGCTATCAATCAACTGTCTAATAGTGAAAACAAGTGTATTCAGACTTATTCATGATAGTCAGAATAACTCTCCAAGAAAAAAAAACTATGTTGCAAATGCACTAACTGTTATTACAGCATCACAAAATAAGGTTTTATTTTGAATAAGAAGTTTCCAATAAAACATTTCTAAAACGTAATCGTTAGAAGCCTTACTATTATATAGAGAAAGCCTAGATAGGTCCAAGTTTAAAGAATTCCAAGATGCCAGATATGCTCTTAGCACTATTTAACTAAGAACTTTATTAAAAACAATATAGCAAATCTCTAAAATCCCTAAATTCTCTTAGATTTCTAAATTCTCTAAGATTTCTAAAAGCTCTAAGCTAAAAATCACCAATGCATCTCCTTCGGTGCAACATTAAATACAAAAGAAGAGGTGAGGAGACAACATTCCGGAATGGACAGGCCTGGAGCTCGAACAATCCCAGAGGACAGTTGAGAACATGGAAAAATTAGAGAAAACTGGTTGCAATGTACATGTTATAATTAACATGGGTAATTCTCGGGCGGAGACTGGACGAAATGATAACAATGACCTACCACCTGGAGGAATACTATGTGATTCCTGAAAAACTTGATAGGTGGTGAGAACGACCCAAACTTGGCCACCAAAATGTGGACGTTACCTGGCCCTGCCGAGTTCAAACCGTCTGTAGAACCATCGCAGCTGCCGTCAGCCTAACATCGACCCAGCTTTCTTAACCCACCCCCGTCCTGATATGACCTTAGATTTTGCTAGGACGTAAAACAACAACAAACAAACACAAACTTAACCCACCCACCCACCCACACCAATAGATAAGTAATGATTGATAGGGCTGAGGGTTCGATTCCCACCCGAACATCACCACCAGGCGAGCAGATGGATGAGACGAGCACTGAGCAGATGACCAATCACTCACTCGCGGTCCTGGTTACTGTACACTGACATTGACTAAACTGTAATTGTGAAATGTGAAAATTAAAAGTCCACTATACCAACTTTGTCTCCATCCTGTGAATTGTCATGTGTAGTGTGGTGCTCGAACGACCCTCGCCATTACGGGATTGAAAACGATTATGATGATGACGATGATGATGATGATTCCACGCAAATAGAAGACGCTGGTTCCAAAGGCAGGTCACAGATAAACCTGTCACCGCTAATGGCAGAAGTCAACTCCATGCCTTTTCACACGCCCTCTTTTCACAAGTCTATCCCATCAAAGAGAAGGAAACTTTTTCGCCACCATTTTGCCTAAGCGATGATGCATCTGATAGGTGGCGACACCTGGCGATTACTTGCAAAACTACTGGCACTAGTTGTTGGCACTCTCTTCTCATGTGTAGACTACCGTTGGATATACTACATAATTAATATGCTACATAATTAATTCTGCTATTATTATTTAGGGGGTTGAATTTCTGTATTGCTTCATATCGTGGTGTTCTCTGTGGCGGAGTGGTTAGATTGTCTGACTTTTTTCTAGGTCAGACTCCTAATCTGAAGGTTGGTGGTTCGATTCCCCATGCCCCCCCCCCCCCCCACCTCTGCCAATTTGGATTTCCACCGCTGTGTATAACTTACAGCATCATCAAAGGCCAGTTGCTCACATACCATGTCTATGTGGTGTGGGAGGTTAAAAATCCCTTGGGTCGGTAAAAGTGTAGGCTCGGGCTTTCTATTGACAAACTGTCTAATGGTGAAAACAAGTCTATTCAGACTTATCCATGACAGGCAGTATAAATCTTCAATAAATAAAAAAATATATATTGGATATGACCATCAATAGCCAATGTTTACTTGTTGTGTTAAGGGGTCGCTAAACAAACAAACAAAAAACAGATTCATATTGGCTATAGTATTATGTCCATCTTGTGTCCGTTGTTGTCTTGTCTCTCTATATAATTTGTGCACAGGCACATTTGAGCAATTTAAGCAATTTAAGCATTTGTTCATGTGGATGTAATCATGCCAATCTAGTTACTCCCACAACACTGTCTCTGTGACAGGGCTGCTAGACAACCGTATAGAAACAAGTGTCAGAAGGCTGTATTATAGAAATAACCTGCATTATTTCTTAAATTGGTCACTCCAAAACTAGCAGACTATGGTAGATAAGGGTTTGAACAATATATTTTGCATATTAGATTGCACATTAATTTATGGTTATTTATTATATTCAACAGGTTGGAGAGCTTACCTCGTTTGGGCTACAGTGGTTAAAATACCTCATTTGGCCCCCGGTTCAATTACCGAAGTCAAATTGTATATAGGATTAATGTGCAGGTTCACAAATATGGTTTGGTACAATGAGTTTTGGAATGTTTTCATATTGGAATACATCACTAAAAAGCAAAAAATTATATCTAATTTCGTGAATATTCCCAGCACATTTAGTTGGGACCAGATTGAGTAAATTAACAGTGACTATTAGGTAATAATTCATTAGGTACAACAAATGGCTATAGGCCAGAACTGTCCATGATAGTACTGTGTTGGTATAGCCATACATCCCAAACAATAGAGGAACCTCCAGCCAACCATGGGGGTATATGCTGGTCTGTGGCACACTCATACACTTCCACTTGGAGATCCTGTGGGGACTGTTGTACATCATTTAGATATATTTTGTGCACACCAATATATATAATAAATAATATATAATTTATATAAATAATAAATAATAATAAATAATTCACTGTGATTATGAATCTGATGCATAATTAACACTAATGTGGCTTGTCTTGCTGCTACATTAAGAACAACTTACCTTAAACATTATGTATTTGATTTATTTTATTGTTGATTATCACATTGTATTTCTATTCATATTATTTAAGGGAAGGCCGGTGCCAGGAGGCCTGGCACCGGGAGGCCCGCCCTGGGAGGCCGAGAGTCCCGGCACTGGGAGGCCGAGACTCTCAGCACTGGGTCGTATATATATAGACCAATATACATGCACATATCTATGCATATATGTATATCCATATATAGACCTACCTACATATATGTTTAAACAGATAACCCTTATCTGCATTATATATATAGAAAGCATGTGTACATATACATATATATTCATATATATGGTAGTGGGGGGGGGGAGGGGGGAACTCCCTGCATGCACTGCACTGACCACCCTGCTCTAGTGTGACACTCACTCAGAAGTGTATACATGTATATTTGTTTATATGTATATGGGTACAGTATGCAGGTATTGCAGGTATAGCAATACCTCAGGGAGTTTGATGCCCCTGCCTTGCAGAGTTGTAAACCACTGCCTTGTGACAGTGCACTGGTTGCCCACTCTGCTGAAGAGACCCAGAAAATAGTGGACGCTTTCTCCGATGCATCAAAGAAGTTTGGCCTGAAAATTAACATCAAGAAGATGGAGGTGCTGTACCAACCCAACTCTACAAGAACCCGAGAGGAGGAGATCATGGTTGACGGAAACAAGCTGAACTCTGTTCTGGAATTCACCTATCTCGTAAGCACTATATCAAGTGATGGATGCATTGATGCTGAGATACAGAGGAGGATGGCCAAGGCTAGCGCATCTTTCGGCCGACTATGCCAGAGACTCTGGAACAACCACCATGTGTCCATTCGGGTCAAAGGTAAGATCTACCGCGCAATCGTGCTATCCACCCTACTATACGGAGCTGAGGCCTGGACAGTGTACAGACGGCAGGTGAAAAAGCTGCATGCCTTCATGATGCGACATCTGCGTTCAATCATGAGGCTAACCTGGAAGGACAAAGTGATGAATACTCGAATGGATGGGGCTGCCCTCTATGGAAGATCTTCTGATCAAAAAGAATCTCCGGTGGACTGGACACCTCATGAGGATGTCATCAGACAGGCTACCAAAGCAGATCCTCTATTCTCAACTGTCTTCTGGCTACAGAAAGAGAGGGCGCCCCCGTCTCCGGTTCAGGGATACCATCAAGAGAAACCTGAAGCTGAGAGACATTAAGACCGACTCATGGACGCAACTCTCACAGCAGAGAGCTAAATGGAGAGCGGCAGTCAAGTAATGAAAGCAGTCTTTGTCGCATCGCGACCGACAGCATGATGATGATGATGATGACATATGTATATATGTTCATATATTTACATATATGCACATGTATACATATACATACATATATATACATATATATGTACATACATGTACATATATACATATATATACATATATATATATGTGTATATACACACATATATACATATACAGTAAAATCACCCTAACCGACCACCTCCACACATCTACGCTGTGTCGATCACTTTATTTGGGTCCCAACAATACCATGTATATATATGTAAATGCATTTGTTATATGTATGTATATGTATGTATATATATAGGTATGTATATATATATATATATATATATATATGTATGTATATACATGTATATGCCTATATATGTATATTACTATATGCATATATATCTATATGCATATATATCTATATGCATATATATTGGTGGCCATTGGCGGCAATTGGATGCCATTGGTGGCCATTGGTGGCCGGGTGGCCATTGAGAGGCCATTGGCGGCCATTGAAGGTGCTTCTCCAACATGGCGGTAGCAACCGGATCCGAGACCTGAGACTGAGAGCGACACTTGCTGTCTGGCGGCCGAAAGCGAGACGCCGACGGCCGTCAAAGCGACACTCGCCGCGCACTTAGAGGCGACCCCTGCCGGGCGTTCCGCACACTCTCCACCCGTGCCAAAGTGGTCGCTATTCCTGGCAAGTACACTCTGCAAGTGGAGATTCCACCATCACACTCGGAGAAGGTGGGGGAGGGGGGCGGGCCGCTCACTTCGGCGGTGACAGAGCGGAACTAGCTGAGTTGGTCGTTGGAGTTTTACGTCCTGGCAACATTTAAGGTGATATCAGGTCGGGGAATTAGCTGAGTGATGAGTTTGCCAATAGTTAAGGAACTGGTGGTGGTGAAGGCCCAGTCAGACCAGATTGAGCAACGGACATAAACTGGACAAAGAATTGTCTAGTCCGGTGGTGTTCAGTATCAAAATGTACCGAAATGTGTCGAACTGTTGCAACGGCCGCCGGATGAAACAGATGCTAAACGGACAAGGAATGTACATTAACGAATATCCGCCGAACGAGAAATGGACGAGAACTGAACGAAAACTGAATGTCAAATGGACGTACCCGATTGTTCATGGACACACCAAAAACATATACTGACCGAATTCCCGCAATAAAAAAACAAAAATAAAAACAAACAAAACGAAATGTCAACGGACTTGCAGGACGCAAACCGGAGATGTAACAAATGGGTACCGGACATGAAATGGACAAAACGGACTTAAACCGGCCACCAACCATACACGTCAGTCCGGTCGTGTCCGGTACAAGTTTTGTGCATGTTCAAAATTTGTACCGGACACCACCGGAGTTAGAACCGACACGCCGGATGGGTACCATATATAAACCGTACATTGCCGTATCTCACCGGACAGTGTCCGTTTTCTATCCGGTTCCTCAATCTGGTGAGATCTGACTGGGGCTTGAGGGTGGGGGTGAGGGTCGATGTGGTGTGGGTGTGGGGCGTGGTCGGTTTGTGGGGGTGGGGGTGTGGGGCATGCAACGAATCTATCAGAGGTTGTCTGCGATTGGTTAGATGGTTAGTTGGTTGCTGGAGTTTTACATCCTGGCAACATCTAAGGTCATATCAGAACGGGCACCGACTTGTGACAGTGCACACTCATATCCCCTGAATTGCTGCAGGAGCTATCAGTTATATAGCAATTAAGTGGCCAGCTATCAGTCAGTCGATTATTAACACAGTGACATAGGTGCCATATTAAATATATATAAATCACTTGCGCTTGCGATGGTGGTTGGCATATGTGTGCTGAGTAGGCAGAGATATATTCAAAATCCTCCAGTGCGACTGACACTGGCCAACATCCCGGGGAGGTGAGGTGGGCCGAGATGGCACTACCGGTGCAGAGTCGCATCTTATGGAGTATAGCGATAATAATAATAAGTAATATTCCCTTGCATATCTTTATACTTGCATAATTTGTTATACATCACATTTATTTATGTGTTGTGTAACCCATTATGCGAATATAAAATGTTATTATCGGCCCACTCATGCATCTTATTATTATTAACTCAAGTTGAGAATGGCATTTGCATTTCCCAGATAGCCCCTCCCCCACATACACCCTTCTCCCCAATATGCTAGTGGCGCCACCTAGTGGACTGATTGTTGCAATTTGACGTCCAGGCAACATCTAAGGTCATATCAGAACGCCACCTAGTGGAAGTCTCAGTGAACTTCACACTCTGCCGTAGGGGACCAATCCAATGAGGCATTCATTCTGTGTCCTTGCGTTATCCTTGCGCTATCTTAATAATGCTGAGCACCTGGCTAGGAAGCGACAAGTATCAATATTCATCGATTTGACTCGATCAGGGTTCTAACATGTGGGTTCCAATCCCACAATCTACCAAAGCGGGAGACGGACGCTCAACTCATTCGGCCATCCCGTCAAGTGGGAATGGGATGACAGTTTTCGAGTATTTTATCAGCATGTAAAGACTTCAACGCACATCATATTGGGGCTTTCCTGTTGGTATGTCAACCTGAAGGGGTAGGCTATTGTTAGTACTTGACTCAGTGTCATGTTCAATTTCTTAGAAGGAACCCGTTGACTGACTGACAAGGCAGAGACTTCCGTTACTGGATTACTGTTAAGAGGAGGTGGCCGCAAAAAGGTGAGCTGGTGAGCAGAATGTTGGAGTGCACTCACTAAGGCTTTAATCCACCATGTTTTCAAGTTACTTTTGAAGAACAGTTATTTTCTATTTTTTTTGGTAAAACAGTTTATTCATCAGAATATACATTTTGTCAGTGACAAGGCACTGCTGGTCTTCTGGCCGTTTACATTACATTGTCAAAAGGTAGATGTTAGTAGATTGTGAAGGGGGTTAATGTGTTAGTGGGTTCACCATAATAAGTTCAGATTGATTGATTGATTGCTGGTTGCTTTACGCCGTGTCGGCAGCATAGGCCATATTCACGGTGAAAAATGTTTTTTTTTTTTGTTCAAACCATCGCTTTTACATGTAAAAGCAGACAATCAATTATGTGCCAATAGACACTCATTAAATTAGAAAGCTCACAATCATATATTTGTGGTCAAGGGAAACAAATTCCCATAGAAAAAGAAAAGTTGTATTAATAATTGATAGAATTTATTTAGTAAACTAGATGAGGTGGTACAGTTCAGCTGCCCTCAAAAAGAGGCTAAACTGTTTTCCTGTTTTACTTTAGTCAAAAAGGTCATGCATACTGTCTGCAGTGTAGAATTGTTGGCACAGAAATAAGTAATAAGCAATAAGTTCAGTGTTATGGCTTAATTAATATAATATGGTGGGTCGCTGCAAAAACTGTGCTGCTATTACACTATAGCTGAGGTAAGTAATTGAGGGAGGGGGGGGGGGAGAAGGAGGGAGTTATATGTATGAAACAAGACGCATACATATAGAACAATCTAGTTAAATAAAACAGTTAAACAAATGCATCAGAAGAATGTTTCACAGAAGCTTGCAGATACTTTAGAGAGATAACATGGCTATGATTGTATGCGCTGTATAACAATTACACGAGTATAATATTAATAACCCAGAATATCCCTACTTTCTCCCAGCACTCCCTCAGTCATGGACTGCTGGACTCTGGAGGAGTCATCTACTGCTCCAGCCTCCCCAACCTATGATCCGATGCCACTCAAGCAATTATGTATCAAGATAGAAAATGGTAAATCGGTTGTAATAGTCATCAATACATAGAACCAATGAAAGGGTTCCCATACACTGATGTGTGTATTATATGAGCAGACACAGGTACTTCTACCCATTGAACAGTTCTGGAGAGGATGCTGACATCTAGTGCTCTTCTCCCTCATTGGAAAAAGACCTCATGGTGACTATGACATTATAAGTACATGAACGCTATTGTACTTGTTAGATTATTTGTTGTTGTTTTACATCCTAGCAACAGCTAAGGTCATATGAGGACGGGTACCGACTTGTGACAGTGCGCACTCATGGCGATTTTATAGTGCTACCCCACTGGAATACCAGGCCAGCAGCACCATGACCTGATATCCCACTCAGTCACATTATCCTGACACTGAGCCAATCAGTCCTTGTCCTATCCTAATAATGCCGAGCGCCAGGCTAGGAAGCAACAAGTATCAATTTTAAAGTCATTGGTTTGACACGACCAGGGTTCGAACTGACGACCCCATGGCCTACCAACATGGGAGACGGACGCTCTAACTCATTCGGCCATCCCGTCTGGTCCTGTACTTGTTAGAGCATATACTTGATTAACTCTTATAGAAATGTACTGCTAATGGCGTTCACTTCACAGGTGGTTAGATAATCAGGCAAATATTAAATAAATGAGCATCGGAGTAATTATAACTATGATATATCTTGAAATATATAAGTTGCTGTGATTTGGTGTGATGATAACCTGATCATACAGCGTCTGTGGGTAGGTGGGTGGGTAAGCAAAACACAACGTGGAGAAGGTGATGGTCTGGTGATGACTGAGACAGCTGAAGAGTGCAAATCGAGACAACAGGTGTCCTGTGAAATTAGAGGGGACCCTGATTTGCTGAGTGTTGATTGGTAGTTGGTGTGAGCCAATCAGCGGGGCGAGGCAGATGATTGGTTGGGGGTGGGTGCATCCGAGTCCCAGCATTAATAACGGATGAGCACTCCTTGCTCATTAACTCCCAGTTAGCAGTGGCAGGTTCCATTAAATTAACTCAGGATTACTTCCATACAGTAATACATATTTAATGGTAGAACTAGTATCCAAGTTCGATATATATGGGATCAAATCTAGGTCAGTGCCTTGGTTTAGAAAATGTGATCCTTTCATTGGATTACGCGGCTGGAATCGATGCTTAGAATATTATTTTGATAGGAAACGGATTGTTGATTACAATCTGCTATAGACATACTGATACACGCGAATAGCCTACCAAGTTACTGATTGGTATGTAAATACATTCAGATATTCTGTGTCCTTGTGAATTAAAGTACACCACCCACACCCACAACCACAACCACAACCACAACCACGCACCCAGAACCACGTCCACAACCACACGAACACCCATATCCACACCCACGACCATAACCACACCCACATCCACATCCACATCCACAACTACAACCATAAACACATCCACACCCACACTCACACTCACACCCACACCCACACCTATACCCACACTCTCACATCCATACACACCCCCATTCACACCCACACCCACACCTACACCCACACCCACACTCTCACATCCACATCCACATCCACATCCACATCCACATCCACATCCACACCCACACCCAGACTCTCACATCCACACCCACATCCACCCCCACCCCCACACCCACACCCACGCCCACACCCACACCCACACCCACACCCACACCCACACCCATACCCACACCCACACCCATACCCACATCCACACCCACACCCACACCCACGCCCACACCCACACCCATACCCACACCCACACTCTCACATCCACACCCACACCCAAACCCACACCCACACGCTCATATCCATACCCACACTCTCATATCCACACCCACACCCACACCCACACCCACACCCACACCCACATCCACACCCACACCCTCAGTAGGATCTTCCCTAAATTTAATGTCATTCACATAATATACAGTGACAAACAATAAATCATTATTAACTCAATTTGGAGATTATAAAACAATTAAATAGATTACACAACAATGCAGATTAGCCATGGAACATGTTCTGCGCTATTAGTAAGTAGATAATTAATGTCCATAGTCCCACTGTCTCATGCCACTGTGGCATTCACAAGGACACCGTAGAGAAACAAGTGCCACTTACCAGCCTGTCCTTCAGGCGAAGCTTTATGTGATTGTGATAATTGCAATGCCACGCTAGTGTTCCTGGTTATCTGCACAGAGAGTTGTGGGGGCGGGGGTTGCCGGGGGGTCGGGGGTAGTTGGGAGCCGCACGGCTGTTGTATATCTGGACTGGTTGGTTGTTTTTTGGAGTTTTACGTCCTGGCAACATCTAAGGTCATATCAGTGCACACTCATGGTGACTGTATAGTGCTGCTCCACTGGGAGATCAGACCACCAGCACCATGATCTGATATCCTACTCAGTCACGTTATCCTGACACTGACTCAGCCCTATCCTAATAATGCTGAGCGCCAGGCTAGGAAGCGACACGTATCAATTTCATAAGACATTGTTTTGACTCCTCCAGGGTTCGGACCAGTGGGTTCAAATCCCACAATCTACCAAAATGGGAGAGGGACGCTCAACTCATTTGGTCGTCACGTCCTAGAAGACAGTTAGATATCGTATTACACAAGTACTGCCGAACATAGCCGCGTTTGGTACTAGCAGAGCTGCTGTGGCCTACACTGAGAATGGCACTAGTACCACTCGACCGGTACTATTCTCAATTTATGCATTTTTCTTCAAGGGAGAACCCCCCCCCCTCCCCTTCCCTGACACAAAATGTGAATCCATTTGACTTCAGGTCCCACTGACACTCAGACACATTCAATTGTATCGATTGCATGGCCTTGTTTTAAAACTGTGTTAATTAAAATGTGAATAGTCCGATGGTTTTTAGTTTCTATCATTTCTCTGAAATAAATGTATTAAATTGATTACTGTACTCTACCTTATTTTAATTTGAAGTAACTTTTTATTTGAAATTTTTAACTTTTGAGATATTTGAAGTGCAAACATGCAACATTAATGTTGGCAAGCATGCCAAAACTCTGACACCATAGGCTTAGCAGTAACAGCTCCTCGTAAATTGACTCAGTATGCCCTTGTATGTGGCAACAAATGCTTAATAAGTGCACCAGTATCTATGCTGGAAATGTAGAATCAAATCTAGGTGCGTGTCTTTGTTTTGAAAAGTAGATGCTTCGTCGGAATATGCATATTTTAATAACTGGAACGGACTCTTTACCATTGTGAAGCATGAGTACAACTGGACGCATTGATGCTGAAATACAGAGGAGGTTGGCCAAGGCTAGCGCATCTTTCAGCCGACTATGCTAGAGACTATGGAACAACCATCATGTGTCCATGTGGGTCAAAGGCAAGATCTACCTTGCAATCGTGCTATCCACCCTACTATACGGAGCCGAGGCCTGGACAGTGTACATACGACAGGTGAAAAAGCTACATGCCTTCATGATGCGACATCTGCATTTGATCATGAGACTAACCTGGAAGGACAAAGGGACAAATAAGGAAATACTCGAACGGACCGGGCTGCCCTCTATGGAAGATCTTCTGATCAAAAAGAATCTCCGGTGGACTGGACACCTCATGAGGATGTCATCAGACAGGCTACCAAAGCAGGTCCTCTACTCTCAACTGTCTTCTGGTTACAGAAAGAGAGGGCGCCCTCGCCTCCAGTTCAAGGATACCATCAAGAGAAACCTGAAGCTGAGAGACATTAAGACCGACTCATCGACGTAACTCTCACAGCAGAGAGGTAAATGAAGAGTGAGAGTCAAGTAATGAAAGCAGTCTTTGTCACATCGTGACTGACAGAATGATGATGATGATGATTACAACTGGACTATATCGCCCCCTCTAATGTTAGCTTTGCTTTGTAAGTTAACTTACAGATTAACTTACAGATCCTCTTCTGGCTGATCTTGGTGCGATTGGGCTTTTTTATGCTAGCTCACTATGTGTTTAAAAAAACGAAAAACACTATTTTTTGTGCACGCATATGGAGGTGAAGAGAGCCCTGAAGTCAAATAAGTGTGGGTGTCCTGTTCCATGGATCTGTCACTCAAATGAAAAATGAGTGTTTCCTGACCTCAAGTCTGGGCGTCCCCTTGAAGATCTTATTCAGCTGTCCTCTGGTGTTGCCATAGATTCTGACATTGAACAAACCCGTTCCGACATTACTGTCATAGACTCTCACCTATAAACTAACTTGTAATAGAGCTTTCCCACTGAGCAGACACAGTAAGTTGCTATCCAATCTTGCCACTGCCGCCAGAGGGTTTATTTAACCACTTAACAATTGCATCCTAAATCTTTTGTGTTGCTGTCATTTGACACAAAACAGGCCATATCAGAATTTCGGATAAGTTTCAATGTAACCATAAATATGAGTCGGCAAGAAATATTGTTGTGTGGAGCCTCATTGCGCATGCTCCGTGGAGAAGGTATAGGGGGCTCCAGCAGCCATAGGTTTGTTTGTTTGTTGTTGTTTTACGTCCTAGCAACGTCTAAGGTCATATCAGGACGGGCAGCCATAGGTCAGCCTTGGGTTAATGCTGTTCTACTCCTATCACCAACTAGTAAATCGGCTGTAGAAACAGCTAAGCTGATATGGATCGCAACATTGATGCATTTTTATGACTTTTATGTCTTTTATTTGACGTTTTATGATGACGTAGATGGTGCACATCATTCGCCAGAGTTCAATATACCGTACATTGTTGGAAGGGAAGGTGAATGGCAGAGGAGGGAGAAGGAGACCAAGAACATCATGGTTTACAAATATTTCACAGTGGACAGGCTTGAATTATTCACAGTCTATCAGAACAGCACAACATCGGGACAAGTGGAGAACCATTGCATCCAACCCTCGACTAGAGGATGGAACTATTGATTGATTGAGATGGTGCAATACGCATATAAATTGAGCACATAAACATCACACCAAATCCATTTGATGAACTTCTCTTTTTCACTTCCAGTGCTAATATGAAATCAAGGCGAAAATAACTCGGGTTTGGGGAGAACATTAGTTTAAAAATCCGGCTTGTCTCAAAAAGATGCCAACAACTGTGTTATTTTTAATGTGGGACACGACAAGGACTAAATAGTTTTGTTAGTTTACACTACTAAGATACAAATTTCCTTCTTTTTTCCCCTTTTTTTCCCCCTTACATAAATGGAATTCCAGAAGTTTAATCGATTGATCATCATCACCATCATCACAACCATCATCATCATCATCATTAATCCCTTAACTGAAAGGTTCATTTGGGCACCACGGATTACTTTCCAACCAGTTCTCTACATTTTCCCCATTTCTCCATCACCCTCTGGAACTTGCCGAACTCCAGGCCTCTCCATTCCCTGTCATTATCTTCCCATCTCTTCTTTTGTCTGCCTTGTCTTCTTCTCCCGTTCATTGTGCCTTGCAGGTTTTGGCCAGATTGATGGTTTTGGCCAGATTAATGAATGCAAAATATTGCCATACCACCACAGTTTTGTTGTTGTTGGTAAATATGTTTATTCTGCTGAATAAGTCTTTTGTCAGTGCCGAAGCACTGGTCTTCCAGCCAATTTTTCAATTCAGGGTTATTTACACAAAAGGTATATAGAATAAGGTGTACAATACCTGTTGAATACACAATTTGCACCTCTTTGTGATCATCAGGAGATTGTTGTGTGGTCCAATTGCCTGCTGGATCTTGCCATGGACTTCCGCATTGCTAATATGGTCTTTATATGAGATGTAATAGTCCAGGACTGGGCGCGGTTGTAGAATATGTAGAGCACAGGCCTCGCATGCGGGAGATCGGAAGTTTGGTTCCCAGTAAAATCAAATCAATGACTAATAAAATTGATACTTGTCATTTTCTAGCCTGGCGATCAGTATTAATAGGATAGGGCAAGAACTGGTTAGCACAGTATCAAGATAATGTGAGTGAGTGGGATATTGGGTCATGGTGCCAGCAGCCTGATTTCCCAGTGGGGCAGCACTACAAAGTCGTCATGAGTGCACACTGTCACAAGTCGGTACCCATTCTGATATGACCTTAGATGTTGCCAGGAAGTAAAACTCCAACAACCAACTAACTGATAGTCCAGGCCACTCAAACTCCAGTGCAAAGGACTAGGTGGAGAAGCTATGTAAAATGCAGAGGTAGACAGAGTGTACATTCTTTGATATGCGCATAAAGGGTTTACACCTTAAGGTGCTGTCACATTACGACGCTTCTCGCCAATGTGGGTCGACGTATGTGATTTTTTGGTGGAACGTCAGGATACGTCAGGAAGCATTAGGTGCACGTTAGGCACTCATTGATATTCGTTGATGGACGGCGACGGTCGGCGACGATCGGCGGCACACGTCATCGCACGTCGAAAGTTTTGTGCTTGCACAAAACTTTCGACGTACGACAACGCACGGGTGCCAATGTTATGGCTACGTTAGGGGCACGTCGAAATATGTTAAACGTGCTGGAAGATTGCTATGCGAATGGTACGCACACGCCGTGCGCGCGTGAGGCTCGTTCCCACATGTTGCGCCAAATGGTTGCTTTTTGTTGTTTTACGTCCTACAAACATCTAAGGTCATATCAGGACGGCGCGCCAAACTTTTACCACAACGTCGGCCGCATGCTACCAATACGTTGTGCTGATGCCGAAAAGTTTGACGTCTCTCGACGATTAAAAGTGATTTTGCGCATTGGCGGTGCGCCGGCGAGAAGCGTCGTATATGTGAAAGCACCATTACTAACTAAAACTAAGAGCTGCCATCCTCGCTGGATACATTAAGGCAAGTGTCCTTAATGCGTTATTATTTGTTAATGTGCACATATCTTACATAAAACAGTTCCAGAATAAAGTCTTGGGCAAAGAAGTCCAAAAATTACTGCTCACAAATCCAATTAAATAAACCGGATTTTATTTCCGTGGATTTATTTCCATTAGCGTCTTTGGAAAGAACAGCATGTCCACCTTTTCCATTCTTTTACGATATTTGTTATTTAATTTCTTTATGTTTTAGGACTTCAGCGTTCGCTAAGAGATACACAATAAGACAATTAAAATTACCCAAACCAGGGAGGGTTAGCTTTTTTTTGCTTGTTTTAACTGGGTTTAAAATTGACTGGCTTATACTTTTACAGTGCGTGTTACTTGGGAATATGATATTTCTGTAAGCGTAGGAAGGAGGTGATCATTAAATAAATATGATGTAGGCTGAACGGGTAGCAAGGGGTCATTCCATGTGGGTCAACAGTATCACGTGTCCAGGAACCATCGGTGTCATGGGGCAGTGCCATTAATACCCCTACTGCCTCACCAATGCCACCCCAATACTATGCCTATACCACTAGTGTTTCACCAATGCCCCACCAATGCCCCATCGATGCCCCACCAATGCCCCACCAATGCCACACCAATGCCACACCAATGCCACACCAATGGCCAACCAATGCTCCACGAATGCCTCACCAATGACCCACCAATGACCCACCAATGCCATACCACTGCCACAACAATGCGAAAACAATGCCACAATAAAGCCACACAATGTCACAACAATGACACAATAATGCCTCAATAATGCCACAACAATGTCACGAAATGTCACATCAAAGACACCACAATTACAGAAAAATGATACAACAATGGCACAACAATGACACAGCAATAACACAACAATGACATAACAATGACAAGCAATGTCCCACTGATGCCCCTCCAATTCTACCCCTGTGTCTTACCAATGCCACAACAATCTCCCACCAATTCTACCCCTGTGTCTCACCAATGCCACAACAATCTCCCACCAATGCTACCCCTGTGTCTCACCAATGCCACAACAATCTCCCACCAATGCTACCCCTGTGTCTCACCAATGCCACAACAATATGCCACCAATGCCTCACCAACCCTGTGTCTCACCAATGCCACAACAATATCCCACAAATGCCCCACCAATGCTACCCCTGTTTCTCACCAATGTGACAATAATAACCCACCAATGCCCCACTAATGCTACCCCTGTGTCTCACCAATGCCACAACAATGTCCCAACAATGCTACCCCTGTGTCTCACCAATGCCACAAAAATGTCCCACCAATACCCCACCAATGCTACCCCTGTGTCTCACCAATGCCACAACAATGTCCCACCAATGCCCCACCAATGCTAGCCCTGTGTGTCATTAATGCCACAACAATGTCCCACCAATGATACCCCTGTGTCTCACCAATGCCACAACAATATCCAACCAATGCCCCACCAATGCGACCCCTGTTCCTCACCAATGCCACAACAATATCGCACCAATGCCCCACTAATGCTACCCCTGTGTCTCACCAATGCCACAACAATATCCCACCGATGCCCCATCAATGCTACCCTTGTGTCTCACCAATGCCACAACAATATCCCACCGATGCCCCACTAATGCTACCCCAGTGTCTCACCAATGCCACAACAATGTCCCATCAATGCTACCCCTGTGTCTCACCAATGCCACAACAATATCCCACCAATGCTAACCGTGTGTCTCACCAATGTCACAACAATGTCCCACCACTACGCCACCAACGTCCTCCCAGTATCCTACCAGTATTCCACCACTGTCCAACCATAGCCCCATCAACACTCTCACTAATGCCCCAACTAATTCTCCATGAATGCCCCATCAATGCCCCACTAGTGCCCACCAATTCCCTGCTTATGCCCCCCATTAACAGTCGACCAATTCCCCAACCAGTGATCCAACAGGTCCCTCCCCACCAGAGCCTCACCAATACGCCTAGTGGCGGATTAACGACCAGGCGGGGTGGCTGAATCAGTTGAGACACCGTCTCCTATTTTGGGAGATCGGGGGATCCGAACCCATGAGTTCATGGGTTTAAACTCTAGTCGAGTCCAACCAATGACTTCAAAATGTATACTTGTCCCATCCTAGCCTGGCGCTCAGCATTATTCGGATTCGGGAAAGGACTGGTTGGCTCAGTGTAAGGATAATGTGACTGAGTGGTATATCAGGTCATGGTACTGACTGCCTGGTCTCCCAGTAGGGCAGCACTATAAAGTCGTCATGGGTGTGCACTGTCACAAGTCGGTACCCATCCTGATATAACCTTAGATGTTGCTAGGACGTAAAACAACAACAAACAACAAACCCATAAGGCTGAGTAGGCTTTATTAGCCTATGGGCCAGTAAGGGAGGGTGAGGGAGGGCCCGAGAGCATAAACACACACAACTGGTATAATTGAGTGCACTGAAGCTCAACCTCGGGGTCCCTGTGATAGCCTAGGGCCCTGAGAGATAGTTAATCCACCACTGAATATGCCACCACTGCGCCGAACGAGAAACTCAAGCTGAATCATTGTCCAATGGTTCTGCTCTTTTATTAGAGTGTCCGCTCTTATATTATAGTACTAGGGGCCTAGCTTGAGATTTTCAGGTGGTATGCTCTAAGAAAATGTACAAATGCTTAGCAGCATTTGAGATGTGGACTTATCGAAGGATGATGAAAATATCATGGATCAAAATATCAAGATCACCAACAAAGAAGTTCTCAGAAAAATTATAAATAAGAAAAGCTTGTTTGCCACTATACAGACAAAGAAACTTATTTATTTTGGCCACATCATTCGTCAGAGTTCAATATACCGTACATTGTTGGAAGGGAAGGTGAATGGCAATGGCAGCAGAGGGAGAGGGAGACCAAGAACATCATGGTTTACAAATATTTCACAGTGGACAGGCTTGAATTATTCACAGTCTATCAGAACAGCACACCATCGGGACAAGTGGAGAACCATTGCATCCAACCCTCGACTAGAGGACGGAACTATTGATTGATTGATTGATGCAGATGGAATAAAATGGTATTAAAATAAAGCACGCTGGAATAAAACGCTATAAAACATGAAATATTTTAATTTGTTAACGATGTTTGTAAGTTCAGGTGGTACGTAGCTGCGTACCTGCATATAATAAGGAAGCTAGACCTCTGCACTCCATAAGGGTTGTCACTCTAGGAGCTTCTATTGGTCAGACACCACCAGACGGAATGGCCGAATGAGTTGAGCGTCCGTCTCCCGTTTTGGGAGATCGTGGGATTCGACCCTACGGGTTCGAACCCTGGTCACATCAAACCAATGACTTAAGAATTAACACTTGTCGTTTCCTTGCCAGGCACTCAGCATTATTGTTGTTTTACAGGGCAATGACTGGTTGGCTCAGTATGAGGATAATGTGACTGAGTGGGATATCAGGTCATGGTGCTGATGGCATGGTCTCCCAGTGGGGCAGCACTATAAAGTCACCATGAGTGCACACTGTCAAAAGTCGGTATCCATCCTGATATGACCTTTGATATTTTGTTGTTGTTTTTTTGTTGTTGTTTTTAATGCTGTGTTTATACTGTCCATAGCATGTAAGCTCGAGTGCTCGGGCTTGTTTTCAATGCTGGCCAGTTGTAGTAGTGGTTTAATCTTATCACACAGTAGGAGGTGATAAGATGTTTTTGTTTCTCACACAGTAGCAGGTACATGGTGATTATTTAGTATTTGTAAATGTTTGAGCTTGTTTTGTGTTGGGGTTGGCTGTCCAATGTCGATCCGAAATAGGGAAGGACTGCTAGGTAGATGTTGCCAGGACATAAAACTCCAACCATCTATTGGGAGTTCTATGTTCTGGATACTTATCCATCACTCCATCAGTCTACCTGTGCATCAAGTAAGTTGATCACTTTCACTTCAAAACATGTAGAGAGTAGATAATGCGTGTCTTGGTTTTGAGATTGTATAGCTGCCTCTGTTACTATATGCCGTATTGTGGGACTAAAAGGTAGCGAGACATGACATTCAGCGACCATGGTGCGCTCTTCCAATGCAACAACAAATTGAAGTGTGTGTTTTCTGCCAGTTGAAACAGCGTTCACAGCTATTGCATCTGTTTGATACCTTTATAATGTTGGCTATGTCGCACAGCACGAGAGCCGTGCGCAGGGTATTTCCAAAGAAAATAATCATATAGTCAAATACATATTCAATACGGAGTGATATGCAAGATTTTGCATATGTCAAGGCAGATACTTGCAAGATGGATATATGAGCCTGTCTCAAAAGGTGCTAGGTCTTCGTTTTGTTGTCCATAGTAACAATTGACACAAAACAGCACAGAAACGGTTACACTGAAAACACAAGGACATTTGCTTCAAATCAATATGTATTCTATTAGGATTATGAAACACCATGTAAAAATCAAATCAGTTTATCCTGAGCAAATGCATAAGCAGATGGTATGTTGATCGTTACAATGGACAAAGTTTTGTCCCATATTGCTTAGCACCTTTTGAGACAGTCTTATATGTGAGTCCTTCCTTGAACAGGTTCTCAGCGGTACTAGGTAAGGACAAAGACTGGTTTGCTGAGTCTGCGGAGTGGGCACAATTTAGCGAATTGTATGTGATTCAGCGTAGGAACACAACGTAGACAGTAACAGTGCACACATATGGTGACTTTATAGTGCTGCCCCCCTAATAATGCTGAGCGTCAGGCTAGGTAGTCACAAGTATCAATTTTGTAAGTCATTGGTTTGACTCGGCCGGGATTCAAACTCTTGACCTTCTACACTGGAAACCTGCGCATTAAAGTCACATTGTCCGATGGTTTTGAATTTCTGTATTTTTTCTGAAATAAATATATTAGATTGATCACTAGTGTATACTTTGCATTAGTTCAAAGTTACTTTTATTTAAAATGGTAAACTTTTGAGATATTTTGAAAATTAGTTTTGGCAAGCTTGCCAAAACTCTGACACCATAGAATTCTGCAGTAACAGGTTCTGTTAAATTGACTCAGTATTGCCTTCTACGCAGAAACGAATGCTTAATAAGTGCATCAGTATCTAAGTTAGATATGTAAAATCAAATCTAGATAGTTGGTTTGGTTTTGAAAATTTGATACTTCATCGGACTATGCAGCTTTAACTGATTCGGCTACCGCGTCCGGTACATGAAATGTTCTTAATAGGTACAACCCCAATCTCTTCAATTACACACTGTAGGGTTTTAATCATAATACGCTTGCGTACACATTTATTGAGTAATGTCTTTTGACTATCCGATGAGTGCAGGGTGTAAAAATAGCGTTAGTGATAATTGGCCGGCGAGCTGTCATGTGACACTAATTCACAATGGCTTCGTGTAAACTAATTAATTGTATTTTTGGTTGTGAACAATGATTTTCTTCAAGCATAGCAGTCCTCGCCTTGCCTCAGTTTAATTCCAAGCTAACACAATCAATGGCATCGCGATTAAATTGCTTTTATATCTGAAAAAAACATATATTATTGAACTGTAGGTTTTGTTGGAGAAAGTTTACTTAAAATAGTGTAGTGGCCTGCACTGACCTCTCAGGAAAGTAACCACATAGACAGGTAGGCGTGGGTATCAGGGAGTCTAGGTGGTGTAATGGTTAGCACATTGGCCTGGAATGCAAAGAGATGTGGGTTCGAATCCAGCTCTAGGCACAATATTTCCCATTTTCATCACCCCCACAACACTGGTTGCCGTGACCATGATCCTGTACAAGCTACGCGCTGTATAGTTGTTGAACCTACCCTATGTGTGTATGTGTTAGTGCATTGCCTGTATGTATGTAATTGTAAACATTAAAAGACTTACAATTCCAAGGTGATGAGTGTAGTGGCCTGCACTGACCTCTCAGGCAAGTAACCACAGAGACAGGTAGGCGTTGGTAGTGTGGTGATATCAGGGAGCCTAGGTGGTGTATTGGTTATTGCACTGGCCCGGAATGCAAAGAGATGTGGGTTCAAATCCCACTCTAGGCACAACATTTCCAATTGTCATCACCCCCACGACAATATGATCAAATAAGGATCATATTCCATGGGTTGTGTGAGTAAGTGAAGGCGGTAGCATTTATGCTGGAATTAAATACTGCAGGTACCAAGTATAACAATAACTCAAAATTATATAATAAGATATTCTCCTCTTCTATGCATTGATCGCCATTACAGGACAGGACAGGGATGAACAAAGAAGCAGAAGTGGGAAGAACATAACTTTATTCCCATGACCGTCAACTCCAGAAGCATATCAGGGTAATGGTGCTGTCAGATTACAACGCTTCTCGCCGGCACACCGCCACCATGCAAAATCACTTTTAATCGTTGAGATACGTCAAACTTTTCAGCGTCAGCGCAACCTATTGGTAGCATGCGGCCGATGTTGTGGTAAAAGTTTGGCACGCCGTCCTGATATGACCTTAAATGTAGCTAGGACATAAAACAACAAAGCAACAGTTTTGGCGCAACGTGTGGGAACGACCCTCATATGCATGCGGCTTCTGCCTAGCGTTCGCATAACATTATTCCAGCGATCTCCACGTGCTCCTAACGTAGCCATAATATTGGCACCCACGCGTTGTTGTACGTGGTCGGTCGTCGAAAGTTTTGTGCAAGCACAAAACTTCGTTGATCCGATGACGCACCCCACCAACTGTCGCCATCCATCAATGAATACCAACGTGCGCATAATGCATGCGTAACGCGCGTGTAACGCATGCATAACGTGTGCGTAATGCACGCGTAATGCTTCCTGATGCTTCCCGACGTTCCGCCAAAAAATCACATACGTTGACGCGCGTTGGCGAGAAGCGTCGTAATGTGACATGGGTATTACATAATCATTGTGAGCAGTTTGGCACGAGCATGAGGTTATGCAAGCAATTTAATCAAATCATCATCAACATATCTACAGTGTTTAAAAAAAATTAATTTGCAAGTCAATCAAACAATCACACCATCAATCAAGGAGCATCGACAATCAATCTGCTCACCAGCACTCAATCAAATAGAGAACATAACATCATAATTCTGACAACATAGGCTACAGTAGTAACAGCTGATATTGAATTAACTTAGGATTCCATTCTATGCGAGAGCAAATGCTTAATATTTGCATAGTAGCTAAGTTGGATATGTAGGAACAAGTCTAGATAAGTGGTTGGGTTCCGAAAATGTGATGTTTTCATCGACCTAAGCCGCCTCAAAGACACATGGTGTTTACATTGTATTAAGAGGTTGCCTTCAACCAGTTTCATTGCTAATAACTTCCGCGTCCAAACCTACAAGGGGTTATACTATTAATACTCAACCCCTCCCCCCTAAAATATGAACACGATCCGAGTGGAGTTTGACTTAGTCAATCGAGAACTAGTGAGTGTGGGGAAGAAAGAAGAGCCTTTGGTTCAAGCTTTATTTTATTTGAAGAATGTGGCGTTTATAAAACCAAAATGTTGTATTAACAGGTTGGAAAGCTTACCTCGTTTTAGCTATGGTGGTCATTTTAACCACCGAGTTAATTACCATGGTCGAAGTTTATATAGGATTAGGGTGCAGTTTGACCAAATCTGGTTGTGGCACACTGAGTTTAGGCTACTTTTGCTATTGGAACATATCACAGGAAATAAACAATTATATGAAGATCACTGATTAGTGTCAGGATATTTAGTTTGGGAAGTAATTTGTAAAGCAACATTTAAATATTAGTGCTTAATGGTCATGAGCCAGGTTCCCTGTGTTAGTTACTGTACTGGTATAATCAAACAACTACATCACAATAGGGGTACCTTCAGTCAGCCATGGGTGTATATGCAGGTCAGTGGCAACCCGTGTGTTACTGCCCCCACCCCCCCTACACACCCTGTGACTGTCCCCGCCCACACACACACTTTACACCCCTCATATGTAGTGGCCAGCTTACTGGGGGCTGGGGGTTAGTTCAGAGAGGGAGAACAGTGGGCAGGTCAGATTAGGTTTATTGGCTGTATTAGTATCTATATTTGATCAATTATTATTATTATTATATTATTATTATTATCATTATTATTATCGTTATTATTATTATCATAATTAGCCGACCTTGGAAATTGAAGCAGACCTTAAATGACCGTCGTCATCCGAACGAGGTAAGCTCTCCAACCTGCTTAATTAACGTCCGAGCGTCCCGTCGGCAATACTTAATTAAGAAAGGGATAAGTAGATATTTAATGCAGGGGCAGTTCTGACAAACCAAACGAGCGTGCGCATGTGCATGTGCGTGCGCATGTTCATGTGCGTGCGCATGGGTGTGAAAGTAGGGTGCTGGGTACCGCATGGTCTAATACTATTTAGACAGTATTATTTCTTTGTTGGAGTTTTACATCCTAGCAATATTTAGGGATGGGTACCGACTTGTGGCAGTGGGTGGGTTAATTGATGGAGTTTGACATCCCGGCAATATCTAAGGTCATATCAGGATGAGTACCGACTTGTGACAGTCTGCACTCATGGCAACTTTATAGTGCTGCCCAACTGGGAGACCATGCCACGAGCACCATGACTTAATATCCCACTCAGTCATATTATCCTGACACTGAGCCAACCAGTCCTTGCCCTATCATAATAATGCTGAACCCCTGGCTAGGAGGTGACAAGTATCAATGTTTAAGTGATTGCTTATACTTGACCAGAATCCCATGATCTACCAAAATGGGAGATGGACGCTCAACTCATTCGGCCATCCCGTCTGGTCACTTGTGGTAGTGTGCACGCTGTAATTAGTGCCCTATGAGTCTATTTAAGGCCCTGTCACACTACGACGTTTCTCACCGGCCCGCCAGCAATGCGCAAAATATTTGCAACCCGTCGACACACGTCCAACTCTTCGGCGCTTTGGGAGAAAGTTTGACGTGGCGCAGCGTGTTAGTAGCCTGCTATGAGCGCGCGGCCAACGGGGTTCGACGCGCGGCGGAATAAAGTGTCAACATCCCGCCAGCGGGTTCCCAGTGTGCCATCAGCGTGTTATCGGCGCGTTGTCGGCGCGCCACCGGCGCGCCGACGGCGTGGGGATGGCGCGTTGGTGTCATGTTAGTAGCATGTCAATGCATACATACCCGCCACCAACACGTCAGGACGCGCCGGCAGCGCATCCATACCCGCCGCCAACGCGTCCAGGCGCGCCGCCAACACGTCCAACACGCCGAGAAACGCTGGAGCAAGTACCGGATGTGTACCGACGTTTCGCCCAAAAAGGCAACACGTCGCCACGGATCGAAGCGCGTTCGTGAGAAATGTCGTAGTGTGACAGGGCCTTCAGGAAGTTCCAGGTATATTCCATCTGAGTAAGACCTCTGTAAATAACACTAAATAATTGCGGAAAATATAAGTCCAACTCTAAATAGACCGTGCCTTATAACATTACGTATTTCCACATACCCCTTCCGTAAATAATCTCATTGAATGTGATAAATAGTCTTATTCCATCAAGCCGAGCTTGAATAAGTAACCCCGTCCTGATATGACCACAGATGTTGCTAGGAGGTAGAACAACAAAAATGCACAACACTTGAATAAGTCAAGTTATTTTGGTAATTTTACCTGCCCTTTAATGATGTCACTAAGATTAAAGGCTGAACTTTAACAACGACAACGCACAACACATGAATATGTAAAGTTATGTTGGTAATGTTACCTGCCCTTCAATGACCTCATTAAGATTAAAGGCTGAACTTTAAAAACAACAACATACAATGCTTGAATATGTAAATTTATTTACGCAAAGTTACCTGCCCTTTATTGACCTCACTAAGATGAAAAGCTGAACTTTAACAACAACAATGCACAGCACTTGAATATGTAAAGTTATTTAAGTAATGTTACCTGCCCTTTTATAACGTCAATAAGATTAAAGGCTGAACTTTAACAACAAAGGACAACACTTGAATATGTAAAGTTATTTAGGTAATGTTGCCTGCCCTTTAATGACCTCACTAAGATTAAAAGCCAAACTTTAACAACAACAATGCACAGCACTTGAATATGTAAAGTTATTTTGGTAATGTTGCCTGCCCTTTAATGACCTCAATAAGATTAAAGGCTGAACGTTAACAACTGTGGACAACACTTGAATGTGTAAAGATATTTTTGTAATGTTACCACCCCTTTAATTACCTCACTAAGATTAAAAGCTGAACTTTAACAACGACAATGCACAACACTTGAATATGTCAAGAAATGTTGGTAATGTTACCTCCCCTTTAATGACCTCACTAAGATTAAAGGCGGAACTCTAACAACAACAACAATGTACAACACATGAATATGTAAAGTTATTTTGGTATTGTTACCTGCCCTTTTATGACCTCACTAAGATTAAAGGCTGAACTTCTTTCTACCTATAGGCAAGTCATCTTACCATAATGGACGACATGTTGCTAATTAACCCAGCTCCCGGCTCGGGCATTAAGGGCTCATCTTCTACTTCCGGGTGACGGGAACATAATCGACTTCCGTGCGCATCGTGCATCCATCGGTGACACCACGCATGCGTGATGTCAACCAACTCTGCCTGCTCAGAGCAAAGGGTGTCTGTAGCAGCACTATGCGTTTCGACACAGCATATTTGAAAGACATATATTCAGGAAGCTATTTTCTCAATGAACTACCAAACAAAGCTGTCTCGCCCTAAGCGAAGAGTTCAGGCGCAAAACCACGTAAACGCCAATCCAAAAATGTTGTTTAAATAAAAGATGTTTATCTTAAAATTATTTTAATTCTCATTAATCCCACTTTTCATATGATCACATGGTTATGGAGGAATGAAAAAAAGAGTAGGAATCTATACAAATTAACTTGTTGAAAGTTCGATTCCAATGTATATCTCCATTTTCGGATTGGCACTTAAGTTTTTTTGTGCCTGAACTCTGATATTGTAAACCGATATGCTTCAAGTTTCATAGTCCAATGGTTTTGAGTTTCTGTCATTTTCTGAGATAATTATATTAGGTTGATCGTTATAATCTACCATATTTTAGTTTGAAGTAACTTTTACTTTAAATCACTAACTTTTGAGATATTTGAAGTGCAAAAATGTCAAATTACTTTTGGCAAGCCTGCCAAAACTCTGATACCATGAATTAGGCTTATGCAGTAGCAGGTTATATTAAATTGCCTCAGCATTCTCTTCTATGTGGTGACACATGTTAAAAAGTGCACCGTATCTACGTTAGCTATGAAGAATCAAATCTAGATAATTATTTTGGTCTTTGGAAATGTGGTGTTTTCACCAGACTATGCAGCTTTAATTGCAGTGAAAATACCCGATCACATATATCATCCCTTAATATACCGAATCATTTGTAAAATGCATAAATAAAACAATTTAAATTTTAAAAAGTGTGACGTAGAAGTACCTATCTAAGGGTGTTACGCAAGATAGATGGGACCCATACGTGAATACAATTTCTTTTTTTTTGTTAATTGCGATGGAGAAGTAGCCTTCTCAGGGTGTTACGCCCGATAGGTGTGACCCATACGCGTCATGTGTTGAGTGATTAAGTGTGACGTCACGCCTTATCTGTTCAGCCACTCTGCAGTCTCTAGTTAGGCCTCATTCCCAATCCTGTCAGGACTGCCTGCTGCTATTATGCTGCTGGAGCTAGGGACGACTGGGTGAGGCATGAGGTGTTTGTCCGCCATTCTTCAGTCCATGAAATGGGGCGACTAGTGGGTTGTCGTCTGCTGGAGCTATAATGTCGTCTCTACTCAGGGGCTAAGAGGCAGAATCAGTAGCAGTATTATTTAGAGTATGAATAACGACATATATAAGGGATGTAACTAGTCGGTTGTCGTCTGCTGGAGCTATAATAGCGTCTCTACTAAGGGGCTAAGAGGCAGAATCAGTAGTAGTGTATTATTTAGACTATGAATAGGGACATATATAAGGGGTGTGACATGTCAGTTGTCGTCTGCTGTAACTAAATTTTGTCTATTGTGAGTCAAAGTTACGAGTAATAATAAATCACCTACATTATGAATTACTGCATATAAAAGCAGGCATATAAGTTGCTTTTGAATATCCGATTGTTCATGTTGCGGTGGCAACATGGGTAATTTGGAGCTCAGGACCATATCCCAGCCTAACACTGTTCTCTATGGGACGGTGGTGCCACCTACACTGTGCGCCGAACGACAAACCCCACTGCCACCTACCGGCTTAGGCTTGTACTTCCGACGGAGCCTGAGCAGCTCACTTCCGCCAGTGAACCCGAACCTGCCGTGTGATTACTGCGAGTCTCAGTCATGTCTTACTCAGCCATGCCACCCACCCATCTATAAGCCTAAGGTTGAGTGCTCGAACATTACCTTGAAATCATGACCCTAACACTTGGAACAAGAATAACTTCTGACAATGTAAAACAATTCTGTAACTCTAATAAAAAAAACCACTTTATACTGATTCGTGTCCTGAGTTATAATTATTTGATTGTCGTCTGCTGTAGCTAAATGTTGTCTGCTATGAGGAGAAGTCACCCATAATCTATGATTTACAACAAATCACTATACATATGTAAAGGGTCTGCACACTAGGCCGGAATGTAAGAGGTGTGGATTGGAATCCTGCTCTAGGTGCAATATTTCCAATTTTCATCAACCCCAGCGACACATTGTAAAAATATACGGATTTTCAGTTCGGATTTATATATTGGCAGAGAGCATTATTATTCTCGGACGACGGAGTGGGGACCAGGGTTATGTAACAGAGAAGCAATGGGTGCCCCACTCGCCGTGTGACATAAGAGACTATGTAGAAAATATGATAACACATAGAGCCCAAGATTATAACGTGATATTCCTATGTAAGGGTCAGTTAATGTTTAGTGAAATATTCCCTCTGTGCACCGGTAAGAGTGCAAGTGGAGGGAAATACATTTTTAATGTACGTTTATTGTAACTGTCTGCAACTACCCGTTACCACGGGGCTGATGGGCAAGCACACCCAGCCATCCTGCATACATTATGGACACCACCTGCAGCTGGAGGTTCAGTGACAGCTGCCCCCTATTAGGGCATTGCCCCCCCCCCCCCCCCCCCCCCCCCCCCCCAAGGCTGTAGAGGGTGTCTGATTGTCTGGCTGTGGAAGCCCCATTCACCTGCATCCCTTACACCTGACACACAGACCTCACTCTAGGATTCACTTCTTGAGACTCACTCTTGTGAGAGACTTCATCCTGGCTAGGCACTCTCGCAGGAGGGACCTCTTCTCTTGTCCAGGAACTCAGACACTCTGTCTGAGGCTCCACTTTCTATACACAAACTAGCATCAGCTATTCGAAAGGCACTGGGCTGTGTACAACAACCATGGGACTCCGGTTCAATGGGCTGTAGGCACTGATTCTTATAGACACTAACAAGAGTAATGGGGATCTGTGGGGACAATAGGTAAGGAGTGAGAGTGATAGGTCGCTAGTACATGAACAGGAGTTGATGCCAATAAAGCACAACTTCTTCACTGTTAATCTTGCACAACTTGTCTTCCCTTTCTTCCTTATGAGTTTGTTGGAGAGGGGCATCAGGTGGGAAATGACAGAGAGTTGTCAGAACGCACCCGGACAGAGTAAGTGGTACCTGGGGCTCTGATGGCTGAGTCCCAACATATTACAATATGTAACGTGGTGACGAGTTTGTTATATCGTCTGTTTTAACTAAATGTTGTCTGCGGCCCTTTTACCAGGTCTCTGAATTAGGATATACGTTATGCAAAATAATTATATGAGTATAAATAACATTTGTTTTCTATGTATAACTCACTATCTATTTCCTAATATGCCTGGTGGCGCCACCACCGCGCGCCGACCACACTAACCACTCCAGATAGCTAGATTCAGTCTGAGTGTGTAGCAATTCTTCCTAAATGTAGTCTTTATATATGAGTCAGGCTCACGAAAATAGGCCAATTGGGGAAAGTTTTAGGCATTAAGCATTGGATGTCGGCGTCGAACGGCATAATTATAGTTTAGCATTGACAGAATTGTTGGAAAGTACTTAAATTTATCCTGAATGTAAAAGTAGAGAAAATAAACAACCTTATTTGTAGATAGATTTGTAGCAGGTAGAGTCATTTGTGTATCTGGGCCATTTAATAACTAGTGATGGCGGATGTGAAAGAGAGATTAAACGGAGAATAAACATTGCCAAAACAACATTTCTAAAGATGCAGAAAGTACTAACATCTAGAGACATAACTATAAAAACAAGACTCCGACTGCTAAAATGCTATGTGTCGTCTACACTTTTATATTGCTGCGAGAGATGGACTTTGAAGAAAGCAATAACAACACAGCTTGAGGCATTTGAAATGTGGCAATACAGAAGAATGTTAAAAATTCCATTGACAGCAATGATAAGCAACATGGAGGTCCTAACAAGAATGAAAATAAAGAGACAGATAATACAAACGATCAAAAACAGAAAAATTAAATACTTTGGCCACATGATACGACACCAGGAATCACAGAGAAGAATACTGGAAGGGAAGATAGAAGGGAAAAGACCAAGAGGGAGAAGGAGAACAACATGGATGGACAACATCACTGAGTGGACAGCAATGAGCTATGCGGAATGCGTGAGAGGAACGAATGACAGGAAGAGATGGAGGTCCATTGCAGCCAACCTTCTTCGAGAAGACGGCACCCATTGATTGATTGATTTGTTTCTAAGATAATTTAATATAAAACAACGAAATGCATTACACTTTAAGAATTGCGACGCCGACATCTGTTAAAGTTGTCGGTGTCGAGCATTGAATGTTGGCGTCGAACGGCATAATTATGGTTTAGCATTGATAGAGGTGTTGGAAAGTCCTTAGATTTATCCTGAATGCAAAGGTAGAGAAAATACACCAACCTTTTTTGTTTCTAGGATAATTTAATATGAAACAAAGAAATGCACTACACTTTAAGAATTGTGACGCCGACATCTAAAATTAACCACCAATTGGCCCATTTTCGTGAGGCCATTTTCATGTATATATATGGATATATATATATATATGTATGTCTTAGCTACTCCATTATGCGAATATAATATATATGATCCTACCATTATTGTGTTTTGCCCCCACCTGCAGCCAAGTAATCACTGTACCTGCAGAACGCCTGACTGCTGGCGCCACCTGTGGCCTCTGGCACTATTACATATGACTGCACTGTGCCACCATGATTGTAGGGCCGACCTACCGCCTAAAGTATATATCTGCTCATATCAACGGTGACTGCCATCACAAAATGGAAACACAACTTCTTCTATCGTCACTGAAGGGAAGCAGATTTGAGCCGTGTCAGTAGTTCCTGATTGGTCGATCACCTTGGAATAAACACTATGATATATTACTGGGGCTAGGCTAGTTACTTTTGCAGCCCCATTTCCTACAGGAAAATTTATCTCTGCTATCTCCAGATAAAATATGTACCTGCAGTATACTATCCTGCTCCACTACCTTAGAACTTGTTTTGCGACTTATCTACCTGTAGATAAAATATTCACCCCATGCAGCAGTAGCCTGAGTAGATTCTTCACTACCAAATCAGTCGTGGTTAAAGTTGCATGGTCCAATGAAATATTTATTTTCCAAAACCAAAAATGTATCTTCAATTTATTATATATATCCAGCTTAGATATTGGTGCATTAACTAGTGATTTGGGACAGCATATATAAAATAATCAGTGAGTTTACTACCTCATCCCTATGGACAGCTACTTTGCGAAAGCCATCACAGACTGCAATTAGGTCAATGGCATGGCATCATTAGCCTTTACCCTCATTCCAATTACCTAGTCAGGTTCCAGGATGTTCAGTGGTTGATTGATTGATTGGTGGTTGCTTTACGCCATGTCGGCAGCATATTCACGGCGAGAAATGTTTGTTTTTTGTTCAAACCATCGCTTTTACATGTAAAAGCAGACAATCAATTATGTGCCAATAGGCACTGATTAAATTAGAAAGCTCATAATCATATATTAGTGGTCAAGGGAAACAAGGGTAGTATTGTTGGCACCATAGCATGGGCTGATATAAAGTTGGATGGTCATAACAATTTAAAACCAAACCACATACTTAGATTTGATCCTATTTTTCCAACACAGATGGGAAAATGTTAGACTGAAAATCTGAAGGTACCCAGTTTGTTGTTTTTGGTATATTAGTTGATTAATAATGGACAATGGCTCTTCCTCATTTCACTGCTCCTTGCCCTGTCCAGGGTTCGAATCTAGGAATTTGAATCGCATGTCCTACCAAAATCAAAGCTGGTTGCTCAATGCTTCTGGTTACTTTGAATCCGGTCTGCTGGCTGCTTCTTTAAATCTACTTTATAAAACATTGAATATGTTTTATTTACAGATGCATAAATACATCAATAAATTAATATGACATTGTATACCCAATTTGATTAATTATGTGATATGACTAAGATTAAATATGTGATAATGCGGCTAAGTAGCAAATTGAATCATGGTGCCGTTGGCCTGGTCTCCTAGTGGGGCAGTTCTATAAAGCTAGCTAGAGTGGCTGAATAAGTACAGCACCCGCCTCCCATTTTGGTAGGTCATCCGATTCGAACCATCAGGTTTGAATCCTGGCTGAGTCAAACCAATGATTATACAATTGATACTGGTCGCTATCTAGCTTGGTATTCTGCATTACTAGGATAGGGTTAGGAGCAAGGGAAAAAGTAAGATCAAATTGTCTGTGACTGAAAATTCCCCAGCTTAAAGCTGCATAGTCCGATGAAGCATCAAATTTTCAAAACCTAAATAATTATATAGATTTGACTCTACATATCTAACTTAGATATTGATGCACATATTATGTATTTATTGCCACATAGAAGGGAACACTGAGAGAATTTAATAGAACCTGTTACTGTTGAAGCCTATGGTGTCAGAGTTTTGGTGTGCTTGCCAAAACTAAGATGGCATGTTTGAATTTCAAATATCTCAAAACACATACATTTAAAATCAAAGTTACTTTAACCTGAAATAAGGTAGATTATAACGATCAATTTACTATATTTATCTCAGAAAAATGACGAAAACGCAAAACCATAGGACTATGCAACTTTAATCAACTGTTGTACAAAAAACACACACACCCACCAACAAACTGGGTATCTTCAGACAAAAATCTCCAACACCACCAGAACATGCATATCCAATTTAGATACTGGTGCACTTGATAAGTATTTATTGCTAAGCAAACAAACACATGACGATAATGTGTCGGTCCTACATATCGACTAACTTTAGTTGTAATTACTTTCCACATAAATAGCGAATGGTAGACAGGAAGTGTGAACACTTATTTGTCTCTTATTTTTGCTTGAGTGCAAGTAAATAAGCAACACAAGGAATAATTAGTAGCATGTGGTGAATAATGGGTCAAATTTCCCTGGATCATCAGCCCATGCCTTTTCTAATCTGTTCTTGAATGAATTTATTGACTCGGCATCAGTAACATTTTGTGGGAGACTGTTCCATATATTTATGATCCTGTTTGAGAAACTGTGTTGCCTTAACTTTGAAATGGCTCTGGGTTTTACTAGTTTGGGTGTGCTTTAATTCAAGATGGCGCCCAAGTGAAGACAAACACATAGGCTGCTGGTGCTGGTAAGGAGGGTGGGTCGAAGGGGGGGTGGAGTGAGGCTGGGTGATAGGGGGCGGTTAAGTAACATTTATGAGACGTCATAATGGTGAGCTCTGTGGAAATTCATTCACCAGGTGGCAGCACCTTCAACTCCATTATAAGGGTTCACTTCACCATTGGATAAAAATAAGGCAAGGATGGCCTTTTCTTTTAGAGTATCGCCTTAGAGAATAGTACAGCGGTGGCATAGATCTATCTTCTGGACAACGATACCATTAAATATGATATATATATATGTACATATGTGATGTATAACGTATTATGCGAGTATAAAGATTGTAAGGGAATATTACTTATTATTATTATCTGTTATCCTCTGTAAGATATGAGACTTTACCGGTGGCGCCATCTCGCCCACCTCACCTCCCTCGGATGTTGAGCAGTGCAGCTGCACTATATGATTTGTTCTGATATATATATTACAAGGCAATGTCATTGATATTATTATAACCTTCATCAACAAAACATCAACACACCGAACATCCTACACAACTATCTTTCTGTTTAAACACATTGAACATTATATAAGACAGACAAAATGTCTTGTCAACTATAAACTTAGCTAGGTTTATAAGAGAAAAATGTAACCCACAACGATTGTTTGAGTTGCCCCGAGTATACATCTTCTACTTGGTGCTGCTCCCCATTTTTGCATGAACTACAGTGACTGGTGCTGTACATTATACAGCAGGAGCCACTCCCTTAATTCTACAGGATCGGTGCTGTGACTAATACAGCACTGACCAAACTTAGATTATTTAGATTGTCAATTCCAATAGTAAGATGGCCGGAAGATCAGTGCTCCTGCGCTGACAAATGTCATATTCAGATGAATAAATACTTTACCAAAAAAAAGAAATGTGGCTCTATTATCCAACCAATGATCAAGATAAATATAAAGACTAGTTTTTCTAGACCGCTTGAGAATCTTTGTGTTTCAACCAGCAGCTAGCCGCGATATTGAGGTTGATTGTTGGAGCTTTACGTCCTGGCAACATCTAAGGTCATATCAGGATGGGTACCCTCATGGTCCCTGTATAGTGCTGCCTAACAGGGAAACGAGACTGCCAGCACCACTCGTTCACATTATCCTGACACTGAGCCAACCAGTCCTTGCCCTATCCTAATAATGCCGAGCACCTGGCTAGGAAGCGACATGTATCAATTTTGTAAGGTATTCATTTGACTCGACCAGGAATTGAACTTCCGACCTTCCGCACGGGAGAGCTGTGCTCTATCGATTCTGCCACCACGTCCAGTCGTTTGACTAGGTTACTGCTTGGGAATCCTTGTGCTTCAACTAGCAGCGAGTCGCCATATTCATTGGTGTGATCATAAGCTCGCTCCAGTAGCAGTCTAAATAAAGTAGTAGATCGGGATGGCTATAACAGGTGTTAATTTATTCATTCTTTGTTGGTTTTTGGTTAAGATGTGTATTCAGTTAAATATATTTTTGTTTTTAGAGCCGAGGCACTGGTTTTCCAGCCATAGGTATATGAGACTGTCTCAAAAGGTGCTAAGCAATATGGGGCAACACTTTTCCATTATAATGATCAACCTGCTTATGCATTTGCTCAGGATATACTGATTTGTTTTTTTACATGGTTTTTCATAATCCCAATAGAATACATATTGACTTGAAGCAAATGTCCTTGTGTTTTCAGTGTAACCATTTCTGTGCTGTTTTGTGTTCATCGTTACAATGGACAACAAAAAAAGAGTTATCACCTTTTGAGACATGCTCATATACACACGTATAGCTTAGTTACATAGTGGTTGGATATTTATATATTTCTAAATGCTGTTTCTAGCACGACACAGTCATTTAGCAGCGCACAATTAAAACCACCTATGGGTTTAATTACAGAAGTGTTCGTTAATTATAGTATCATCCTATAATCAATGCTTTGATGATTGCTTTCTGGACATTCAGTTTAACAAGTGATTATGTGGTTAAGGGCAGTTGATGTATGGAACTCCCAACATCTCCCGACCAGCCACTCTAAGGACAAATAGTTTTGCGCCTGTCTTGACATGTTCTTGCCAGTGTGAAACCTCTATTTGCTCCCCGAGAGAGTGCCGCTGGTAACTTGCAAAAGCCAGCAGCACTTCAACACCTTTGCAGGCAGCTTTCATGAAATGGAAGCTAAGAGACATTAAGACCGACTCATGGACGCAACTCTCACAGCAGAGAGCTAAATGGAGAGCGGCAGTCAAGTAATGAAAGCAGTCTTTGTCGCATCACGACTGACAGCATGATGATGATGATGATGATGTGGTTACGGTAGGTATGTTGATTTTGTTAATAGTGCAGCGGCAGTGTGGGTGTTACAGGCCGGCGGGTGTAGTGATATCATGGTTAATGGTTAAAGTTGCATGGTCCGATGAAATATAATTTTGTCAAAATTAAAACAACTACTTACATTTTATCCTATATATCCAACTTAGATACTGGTGTATTAGCTAATGATTTGGGACAGCATATACAGAATAACCAGTGAATTTATAAGCTCACCCCTTTAGACACTCACTTTGAAACACCCATTATGCAGGGAGGCCATTAACCAACTAGGCCAATCTCCTGACCTCATTAGCCTCCCCCCAACCAAGTAGGCCTACTGTGAAGGGCCATAGAGGGGAAGGGTATATGAGGTGGATGTGTCTGTGTGTGTATATGTGTCTGTGTGTTTCCTGACCTGACTTTACAGAGACAGACATACACACAGACATACACAGACAGACACACACAGACATACACACACAGACATACATACACACACAGACAGACACCCATAGATAGGCACACCCAGACATGCACAGGCAGCACACTCATACACAGAAACACACAGACATGCACACACCCAACATACACAGACACACATACACCTGACCTGACTTTGCAGAGAGAGAGCCACACACACAGACAGACAGACACACACACATACAGGCACACACATACACACAGACATATGCACACATACATATACACACAGACACACATACAGAAACATACATACATACACACATACATTACCACACATACATATACACACAGACACACAGACAGACACACACAGATAGACACACACATACAGACATGCACATACAGCACACCAGACACAGACACACACATACATGCACACACATACATACACACACATACAGACATACACAGACAGACACACAAACAGACACCCATACACACATACACACACAGACATACAGACAGACATACACACACATATATATATATACACACAGACACAGACAGACACACATAGATAGACACACACAGACAGACATGCACAGACAGCACACACAGACACAGACACACACATACATGCACACACCTGACATACACAGACACACATACACACGACCTGACTTTGCAGAGAGAGAGAGACACACACACAGACAGAGACACATAGACAGATGCACACAGACAGAGGCAGACACACACACATACATACACACATATATACACACAGACAGACATACACAGACATTACCACACATACATATACACACATACACACACAGACAGACACACATAGATAGACACAGACAGACATGCATAGACAGCACACCAGACACAGAAACACACAGACATGCACACACCTGACATACACAGACACACATACACCCGACCTGACTTTGCAGAGAGAGAGACACACACAGAGAGAGAGACATAGACAGACGCACACAGACAGAGGCAGACACACACATACATACACACACATACATACACACATACACACACACAGACATACACAGACACATGCACACATACACAGAGACAGACAGACACAGATACAGACAGACACACACAGACACATACACACATACATACCCACACATACACAGAAACACACAGATAGATACACACAGACATACACACAGACAGACACACACAGATATACATACAGACATACATAGACAGGCACAAGCAGACAACAGACACACATTATATTTTGTTAAAAACCCTAGTGACATGGGCCTATGGCACTAATCCTTTCCCAGAATGTGTCACACCCAAACAGAAATACCTACATACAGTCCTGTAAGGTTCCAGGTCATCTCACATCACGTGGTCACCACGAGATGACCATCTGGGTCATAGCCACAGGACTTTTGGCGAGCTTGTCGAAATTATTTTTGGTTCTTTCAGCTCATATTACTTCAAAACTAATCATCTTTAATCAAAATCACTCTGGACTAATGATTAGTAGCGATCAATTTGATATATTTATCTAAAAAATAAGACAAAAATTCAAGTGCTATCGGACCATGCAACTTTAAGTTCAGTTAGCTGTGAGTAGCATGGTGGTAATCCTCATGGTGTAAGTAGGTGGGAGGATGACAGGTGGCTGGGGGGTAGGGTGGGGGGGGGGGTTGGCATTTGTGGGAGGTGGGGAGGGGTAATAACAGCCGGCCATCCAGCTAGTGTAGCATCTCATGTGATTAGGTGGAGTGGGGTGCGGGGGAGGGGGAGTGCGGGGGCCAATAAGGTGTGATCTGAGCGACGCCTTGAATCCAAAATATGTCAGTTTCACTCTAATCCGCATTCAAAGGCCATTCTACATTCTGCTTCCGTTGATTATCGGGGCTCCTGGCTTTGCTGTTTGTTGCTGCTCTTGGGACACAGAGGAGGACTCCCTCACCCACTCTCGTCCTCCTCACTGTCAGATCAATTTAAAGCGGATCTCTTGATGTTGTGTACCTTAACAGCAGTAAATGCAGGTCCCGTCTAACTGCAAGTTAAGCCAGTCTAATTCTCTTGTGCATGGCCTGAGTGCTTAGTATTTTGCCTTTGAAAACTGTTCTAAAGGTGCTGTCACATTACGATGTTTCGCGCGATGTTTCGCGCCAACGCGCCTCGATGTGTGTCAGTTTTTGGCGAAACATCAGGAGACGTCTGGAAGCATTACGCGCGTGTTAGGCACGCGTTGGATCTCGTTGATGGATGGCGATGGTCAGCGAGGTGACGGTCAGCGATGGTCAGGGTATCGGCCAAGTTTTGTGCTTGCACAAAACTTTGGACATGCGACAATGCGCGACAACGCGTGGGTGCCAATATTACGGCGATGGTAGGGGTGCATCGAGATACATTAAACGCACTGGAATAGCATTACGCAAACATTATGCACAAGCCGTGCGCGCATGAGGCTCGTTACCACACGTTGCGCCAAACAGTTGCTCTTCATTGTTTTACATCCTACCAACATCTAAGGTCATATCAGGATGGCGCGCCAAACTTTTACCATAACGTCGGCCACACGCTACCAATACGTTGCGCTCACACCAAAAAGTTTGACTTCTATCGACGATTAAAAGTGATTTTGCACGTTGGCGGCACACCGGCGATATACGTCGTAGTGTGACAGGGCTATAAGTTCTACATCATTTATCTACTGCAATGTTGTTGTTTGGTGAGCGGGGAATACACCATATCGTCATAGTTTATGATGAGTAAAATAGTTGCCTTAACTAGCGGAAAATGTGCGACTACCTCAGGGAGAACCCTGAGGTAGTCACACATGTTCAATGCATTGTGTCCTAATATCCTATTCTAAGAAGTGACTCCTTCACTTGAAATCCTCCAATGCTATATCCTATTTTTGGTGTATTTACTCCCCCAAAATTCGTATTTTTGTAGGTAAAATTCCCAATTCATCCTTAGGCTTCAGCAGTAACGTTAGCAGGTTCTATTAAATATTGATGTAGTAAGCCCTTCCAAATAGCAACAAATACTTATCAAGTGCACCACTATCTAAATTGGAAGTGCAGATTCGAATCTGGTAGTGTTGCAGTTTTATGTCTTGGCAACATCTAAGGTCATATCAGGATGGGTACCGACTTGGGACAGTGCACACTCATGGCAACTTTATAGTGATGTCCCACAAGGAGATCAGACCATCAGCACCATGACCTGATATCTCACTCAGTCTCATTATCCTGACACTGAGCCAACCAATCCTTGCCCTATGCTAATGTTCCCGAGCGCCTGGCTAGGACACGAACCAGACGGGATGGCCGAATAAGTTAGAGCGTCCGTCTCCCGTGTTGGTAGATTAATGGATCGAGGGTTCGAACCCTGGTCGAATCAAACCAATGACTTAGCAATTGATACCTGTCACTTTCTAGCCAGGTGCTTGGCATTATTAGGATAGGGCAAGGCCTGGTTGGTTCTGTGTCAGGATAATGTTACTGAGTGGGATATCAGGTCATGGTGCTGGTGTCCTGGTCTCCCAGTGGGACAGCACTATAAAGTCGCCATGAGTGCGCACTGGCACAAGTCGGTACCCGTCCTGATATGACCTTAGATGTTGCTAGGACATCAAACAACAAACAAACAAAACAAACAAAAAGCTAGGACACAACAAGTATCAATTCTTAAGTCATTGCTTTGACTCGACCAGGGTTCGAACGATCTACCAAAACGCTCAACTAATTTGGCCATCCCGTCTGGTCAGGTTCAAATCTAGATAAATGTCTTGCGTTCGACAAATGTGCTGCTTTTAATGGGCTAATGCAGCTTTAATTAGCCAGAATCACGTGTGATTGGCACCGACCGTGAATCTTGTATAATCTCAGCAGTCGAAAGGACACCGACGCAAATTGCATCACATTGGGTTCATGAACTTTCCTAATGATCACCTGACGCGTTACACAATAAAGGAACAGCTGGAGCTAGCACCTGCCGAGAACCAGGGAGCTAAACCGTTCCCAGGGGACCTGAATGCTCATTAAATAGAGAATGACGGTGTGCAGTTAGTGCATTTAGGAAAGAGACCAGTCTCAGTGAAGGTCGTAGCCGTATAGTTGAGCTTTGTATCCATTTACCACACATGCCGTATTCTCGCGGGTTAACGCTCATGTGTGGGTTAACGCCGACCCCCCATTTGGCCAATATTTTGTAAATACCCATCCCTTAAAAGCCCATTTGTGGGTAAACGCCTACCCCCCACTTTGGTGATTTGCCAATTTAAATACCCATGGCATTAACCCGTGAGAATCCACTATATATATACACAATATTACATAAATCATATATGCAATGGGCTATATAATTACCCTAGCCATATGGTTAATGGTTGTGTGCAGGATGACCAAGTGCTCTGTCGTAATGGTACTCGTACCATTTGATCAGTACTACTTCCAATAATTTTTTTTTTTTTTGGTCCATTAGTTGTTTAAGCAGGGGAAATTTCAGTCATAGACGACTGGTCTTCCTCATTCCACTGCTGGTTGATAGAAAGCCCGAGCCTACACTTTTACCGACCCAAGGGATTTTTAACCTCCCACACCACATAGACATGGTATGAGAGCAACCAGCCTTTGATGACGCTGTAAGTTATACACAGCGGTGGAAATCCAAATTGGCAGAGCTGGGGGCACGGAGAATCGAACCGCCAACCCTCAGATTAGGAGTCTGACCTAGAAAAAAGTCAGACACTCTAACCACTCCGCCACAGAGAACGCCAATTTAGGCCAGGTAAAGCTGAACCAGGCTGATACTCCACAGTATCTGGGTATAGAGGTCAATGATGCGAATCGGCGCGATTAGTGCGCCACCTGCGAGTGGCAGGGACACTAAAATCCAACCGCGCTCCTCGCATCACTACTGTATTTTTCCTATCGTGAAATTTACCATAGTGAACTTTATGTCGATATACAATAGCTGTGTCCTGTAATCCTGACGGTGGAAATACGTCATTAAACATTACTATGTGAATATATAAGGACACCAGCGATTGTGTACTATCTTTTAGATAGGTCGTAGCAAGATTCTGATGGTCTGTGGTGTAAGCTTACTGTTCTTTCACTGGTTCCTGAACCTTTTCACTCTGATGCCTGCTTGATGATATATCATCACCTGAGGTTGACTGCATAGCAAATTTTATATGTGTATATATGCACTATATAATGCACTATGTGGATATAAACACAGCAACTATTCTATGCTGTGTTTCACTCCCATATATGGCATTGAGCCACCCTTTGTACCGGTAGAATATTAATCACACGCAGGTGGCGACACCATGGCAGAAGGGGGAACTAACTAGCCCTGTGTAGAATCCATAGTGGCTCAGTGAAGTAGCCTATTTTGATGGAGATATTACATTATTCTTGCTTATAGTCCTGCAATCCAATATAGAACACACACTTATGTATTTATATATATATATATATATATATATATATAAATATATATTCCTACATTGAAATGTACATGACAATCTTAAATTGTCAGATTTGTGTCAATTTGTAAAAATATACAGTCTTTCGGTCATAATAGCCGAGCTTGGAATCATATCAATATCTCAGGCGAAGGAGTTGGGGACCATTGTTATGTAATAGTGATGCAATGTGTGCCCACTCGCTGTGTGACATATAAATAACTATGTGTAAATTATATGACGTACAGTGACCGGGATTGCAGTATGATGTCTGGATATTAAGATACGGTTACAAATTACAGAAATGTTCCCTCCATGCACCAGGAAGAGTGCAAATGGAGAGGGGCATATATTATTGTTTACTGTAACTGTATAACAACTACTTCTTACCATGAGACCAAGCACACCCAGCCATTCTGCATACATTAGGGACACCACCTGCCCTGGGGTTGAGTGACCTCTTGGGCGCCACCCCTCCCAGGCTGCAGAGGTGTCTGATTAGGTGGCTGTGTGAGCCCAGTCACCCTTGTACTCCTTGTACTTGCTGGACAGACCACACACTCATTCTAAAGATACCAACGGAAGCAGTTCACCACTGAGCTGTGTGTAACACCCATAGGACTTAGGTTCAATGGGATGTAGGCACTGATTTTGACTGAAGAACTATGTGGGTCTGTGTAGTAGGTGAGTCAGGGTGGCAGGTCACTAGTAGGTGAACAAGAGTTGTAGCAATAAAGCTCAACCTTATCCCTGTCAATCTTGCATGACTTGTCTCCCTTTCTTTCTTGTGACTTGTATTTTGGTACTTAGTGGGGGGAGACTGGCAGACAGTTGCCAGGATCCTCTTGACAGTAGTGAGTATAAGAGGAGTAAGTGCGACGGCCAGCAGCAAATTCTTCAAAATGATAGCAAAAGGAATGATCTCCAATGCAATTTTGAAGTGGTTACATTGTGTCAAATGACAGCAACAATTATACTTACAAAGCAGGGGGCGATACAATATATTTCTTCATAGGAGCCATTATAGAGCACACATGTGTCTATATTTTTTGTGGTTTTATTAGGGGGGGAATATGATTATTCTGCTGAATAAGTTCTTTTGGAAGCGCCGAAGTACTGGTCTTTCAGTCTGTTCAGGGTTAATATATGCTTATAGTCCTATCACTTATAATGCACTATAACGCACAAACAAACATACATATCTGTTTGTTTATAGTCCCATAATGCTTTATCGAGTACAGCCCTATACATACATGTGTGTTTTTGTTTTGTTTTGTATTTTGTTGTTTTTGTTCTTTATTTTTACCCCCAGTTGCACTGGATGATTTTTCCTTTTTTCTGAGCTTGAGCGAAAGAGTTTGTTTGTTAGGTAAAGGCAGATATTCCTTAGCCAGAGAATCACTAGTATTGTATTGTCTTACTTCTGTACTACAATTGCCCTTTGTATGTGATGCATAATGTATTATATGAATATAAATTGCGAGTGTATGCATTGGTAATGTTACATATATATAAGCCTGTTACTCACTCACTCTTTTTCAACCGTTCCCCCTTCACTCCCTGCTATATTATTTCACATGGACCACAGCCACTTCCGCTCCCCTTGCATATCCGGTCATGCCTCCCCCCACCCTCCCCTTCCACCACCCTCCCACCCCGACCACCCTCCCCACACCACCACCCCCTCCCACCCCCACCAGCACTCTCCAAACACTCCACCACACTCCCACTCACGCCCTCCACTCTCCCACCTACACCACCATCCTACTACCCACACCACCACCAACCACCACCACCCACCCACCACCACTCTCCCACCCTACACCACCACCCTCCCATCCCCACCATCATCCTCCCACACCACCACCACCCTCGCACCCACAGCCTCCACCCCCCCCCCCCCCAAGCCCCCCACCACCACCCTCCCTCCCACCACCACCCTGCCCCTCCCTACACCCTACCACCCCACCACCACGCGTCCATCCACCACCACACTCCCACCCCCACCACCACCCTCCCACCTCCCCACCCTCCCCCTGCCCCCTTCCAGGCTTCCTACCATATCGACCACAGCCAGTCGTGTCCCTAAGACCTGGCCGTCCGTGTCAACATCCTTACCCCGAAAATACAGCATATCAAAACTCAAACAGCACCCACCCCAACTTCCAAAGGTATTTACAAATAAACCGACAAGAGAAACCAACTCTGAACCCGCCGTCTCAGAGTCCATTCCATTTGCTTTCGATCACACTCCGCAGACGACATTTCTTCTCAACCGGAAGTGGTTTGGTAGATGGTGCCCGTGGGGAGTACCTTTATGGAAAACCCCATCATGTGCACCGGCGAACAACTTCCGCACTGGAACCACTGTTTATGTGCGTGTGCGTATGTATGCGTGCGTCCGTGAGTGGGGAGGAGTGTGACTGTGTGTTTGTTAGTTTTTTGCTTTACGTCCTAGCAACATCTAATGTCATGACATGATGGATACCAACTTGGAACAATGCACATTCATGGTGACATTATGGTGCTGCCCCACTGGGAGACCAGACCACCAGCACCATGACCCGCTATCCCACACAGTCACATTATCCTGATACTGTGCTAACCAGTCCTTGCCCTGTCCTATTAATGCCGAGCGCCAGGCTAGGAAGCGACACATATCAATTTGATAAGTCATTGGTTTGACTCGGCTCGGATTCAATGTCCTGACCTTCCAAATGAAAAGTGTGTGCTCTACTCTCGGGCACCACATCCGGTGTGTGTGATTGGGTAGGAGCGGGTGTTGGTGAAGAGGGGTGTGTGTGAAGGGGGGATGGGGTGGCATCTTGTCCTTTCGTGGCCATTTCGGTGCGACATTGCTTTGTGTATGTGTTTTACCAGTGAGCTACTTAAGCCGGTAGTGCCTTCTCCTGAGTGGCAGAACAAGGAATTAAAGCGAACTATTTCACCGCTAGGTGGAGCCGGGGTTAGGACAGCCAGTGATTCTCTCCCAGTGAGACTGTGCCTACTCGATGTCCATACTGTTCGATATTGATTCTGCGCTTTTGACATTTCTATTCTTATTATTTTTCTCTTTCGTCTACCCTTTTAAAAGAAAGTGTTATAGCAAAATAAATAAATGAGTAATAATAACTCCTTGTAAATCCAAATGATGCATGGTGAGCTTTGAGGCCATTCAAACGCTGGTCGAGTCAAAGCAATGAATTAAAAATGTATACTTGTCGCTTTCTAGCCAGGTGCTCACCATTAGGATAGGGTAAGGACCGGTTGGGTCAGGGTCAGGATAATGTGGCTGAGTGGGATATCAGGTCATGGACATGGTCCTGGGGATTGGTCTCCCAGTGGGGTGACACTATAAAGTTGCCATGTGCATTGTCACAAGCCGGTGCCCGTCCTGATATGACCTGAGATGTTGCTGTGTGAAATATAATCTTTAGCATTTGTTTAATGTATTTAAAATAATGGCTTACAAATGTTAGTTTGTGCCATATTGGTTTTTTATGTATGTGCTGTATAAGCAATTATGCGAGTATAATTATCTGGAAATCGATTATCTATGAAGTCTCCTCAGTTCATATCAACCTGAACACTACACTTCCTAACTGAGACTCCTCAAGTCATCTACTGGTCAGGCCTTCTGCATTGCCTGGTGGTACCACCTGCCACGTCTTTCTCGCCTGACTTGTCCTTTGGACAAGTGACACATTTTGCCTATTTCTATCTCTGTATGTGCAGCATTCAAACTAAAAGTCTGTCCACTTTATAATGTTACTGGATACCCGGCCGTCAGAGCACCAGATACTACCATAAACTCTCCCCATTCTGTTCACACCTGATGCCTCTCTGAAACAAACTCATAAGGAAGAAAGGGAAGACAAGTCATGAAAGATTGAGAGTGAAGAAGTTGTGCTTTATTGGCAACAACTCCTGTTAACCTGCTAGTGACCTATCACCCTGACCCCTTACCTTCTGTCCACACAGAGTCTCATTACGTCTTTAGTATGTCTATGAATCAGTGCCTACAGCCCATTGAACCAGAGACCCCTGGTTGTTGCACACAGCTCAGTTTGTATATAGGAAAGGTGGTAGCATCAGACAGAGTGTCTGGGATGCTGCTCTAGAGTAGGTGTGTCTCACTCAAGAGCCAGGAGTAGAGTGCCCTGCCCAGTGGGTTTGGAGCAGTGTCCAGAATAATCAATATCAAAGTGAGACCAGTGTGGTCAGGCGGCACTGGGGTGCAGGGGGACTGGGCTTCAAACAGCCAGCCAATCAGGCACCCTACACAGCCCGGGAGGTGACGCCCCTCCACAGGCAGTGGTCACCCAACCCAGCTGCAGGGGGTGTCCATAATAAATGGCTGGTTTGCTGGCCCATCGGCCCCGTGGTAACAGGTAGTTGCAAACAGTTACAATAAAATATATATATACTAAAGATGTCCTTTTCCTGCACTTGCACTCTTTATACCCATAAATAGTGCAAGTGGAGGAAAAGGACATTTTTAGTATATATATATTTCACACTTCACCAAACATTAACTGTCTCTTATATAGGAACATCCCCTCACAATCTCGGGCATGGTGTACTAACATATATCTCACATAGCTTAAATATGTCACACAATGAGTGGGACAGTCATTGTTTTTCTATTACATAACCCTCATCCCAAATCCGTCGCCCGAGGATAGTAATGCTCTCTGCCAATATATAATTCCGAAGCGAAAATCCGTATATTTTTACAACTTGCCACGGACCAAGTTGAAATTCAGACGGACAATTGAAAATCAGGCCAGACTTGTCCAGTTGGACGAGTGAAAAATGTCGCTTATTTCTCTCACTGCATATCTATTTATAGTCCTTTAAAATGACTTCACATATGAGTGATGTCGATTCTCGGAATAAAATGGAGCTAAAGCGTCAGCTGAGGTCTTGGGTGGAGAGAATGTGAAAGGACTGAACCCGAAGAATTGAACCTCGCTTGTGGACCACGTCGAGGTTTGAACCTCATGGTCAGAATGAGGCTGAGCAAGTCAGAACGAGGCTTGATGCTGAAGGGAGGAAAGAAAACCTTGGAAGTTTATAAGAAGTACACATCCTATTGACTCTCAACATGTAGCTTTCGGAATTGTGCCTGTCGCGACCAGTGGCGCCACATTTCACCCTGGTGGCGGGATGGTGAATTATCATTACTCGGGACCTGTTTTCCCAGTGCCCAGTCTCAATGGAGTTTTTGTTGGTTGTTGTTGTTTTACGTCCTAGCAACATCTAAGGTCATATCAGGGTGAGCTTGCCAATACGTGTTATATATTTAACTTGCGCAATAATATGGCAATAATTTCCTGACATTTAAACACTATTTATGTTTGGTTATGATCTAGCTTACTTTAGTTTGGAGGAGATTTGATACAAAATCTCTGACTAGGAGATATTTAAAGTGAAAATATACAAAATAATTCGGAATGCACATTGGAATACTGGTCAGCATAGGTTTGAATAACTTGTAAAGAGTAATAAGTATCTGCTAAATTAACGTAATATTGCTTCAATGCAGCAATAGATGGTTAAAAACTGACACATGTATCAAAATAGGAGATATAGGAACAAATATAGGCAAATGATTGCGCTTGGAAAATTGGGTTATTTCACTGAATAATGGAACTTGAATAGTTGACAATCTGACAAAGAGGCAACGTAGAGGGTTTCTACAAACAAACAAAAAGCGCCCTCTTGTGACAGTGGTAATAACAAATGTAGGTAGCAGCACACTGCGCATGCTTCGCGGCAAAGGTCATAGTGAACCACCCAGCAGTAGTACGTCAATTCGAACCGACTGTCAAAGGCTATATATCAGGTAGGGACCACCACTGGATTATCAAGCTCTCTCGGTTTCTCAAGCTTTATTGAAAAGCAAAGTCAGTTTTCACATAGAAATAAAGAGGGGTGAGTGTGTCTAAGTGGCAAATTCACCAGCCATCACCGTTTTTCTCTGTGTGAAAAAACATGGGATTTACTGGTCTTTATCAATATATGTAATCCAAGATGGTTTCCTATAATTATTATTGCACACCATGTTTGTAATTTGCTCCTGTTCCCCATTGTTATCTTAATTTTGTATTATTCTTGTATTAGTGTTGTTATTATTATTAATGGTATTAATATTAGTTATTCAGATGCTTCCCCAATCTAGAGTCAAGTTTATGTATGCAGCATGTTATTACAATACTTTATTTTACAACATATTTTGTATGAATTGCATATAATCATTACTAGTGTACAGTCAACCTATTCCGAAAAACATTTTGATGGGAAATTGTTTCTTCATGGAATCTGCAGAGTTGCCTCAGCCCATTTGAATAACATATTTATTTAGGTTGCCTATTCAATAGTAAACAAGTTGCAAACTTTCACAGTTAATCCCCATTTATTTGCATGTGAAAACTTGGTTGATTTTTCAATACACCGAGACAGCTTGAGAATCCGGTGATTCACCCTATATTGTATGGGCTGATACTTTGCTGTCGGCCTACCTATTCTCAAAGACCCTATAATACTAAGACGGCTCACTCAGCCTGTACTGTGTAATCAAAATGATCAAACCCACCACTTGGTGTGCTGGCTGTTCTCTTGGTTAAACAGTTGCTATATTATATGTATAAATGTATAAATGAATGTGAAAGTTGTGTGATGATGGCGATGATGATGATGCTGATGATGATGTGTATTTGTTCATAGCAATTTCATAGTGATGTGTATTCATACTTACCTATCTCATCTATAATATAATTGTATGTGTTTACATGTGAAACACCAACCAGCAGCCAGGCTGATCAAACCCACCACAAGGTGGCACTGCGAAATTTACATAGGGAGTGAGCAGCCTTAGTATTATAGGGTCTTTGATATTCCACAACCTTTAAGCATGAATGGTTCTAACACAGAACTCAAGACTATGCCCTGGCACTGTCCCCCACCATCCAATCTCCCATTGAGAACCTTACAGAATTGAAACAAAACCACTAAGGGCCATGCTAGCCGACATCAAGTTTTTAATCAACATAGTATTTTTCATTCAATATCAACATATTTTGTATGACACATGTTCATGTTTATAATTGCCTATGGCGATCTTTGTGCCTTAGTCATGAATCTGTTTGTAACAATAACGCAAACCTTTGCGTGTTGAACCGCCCTCGTTGTTTGGTCTTAAACCTTGAAGACAAAGATTGTATTGAAGGAAAAACAAGAAGAGATAAGGGAGAAGCAGTAAATCCCCGCTAGGCGGCGCCTCCCGTCCCGCTCTTTCTGTGTTGCCGCTTGAAGCGAGCTGAAACTGATAACGAAATCCACTGTCTGAGTCTCGGCGTGTTGGGGTTTTAGTTCCAAGCACCATCAAAGGTCATTTATACAGCAGAACGGAGTAATCGGGTAATAATCGGAGTAATCTGGTAATTGTTAATATCTGAATAATTCTGCTCTGTACATAAACGCCGCATAGCTTTATTCATGAATTAGTTTATTGTTATTTGTTGTTTTGATTTATTGCCTCATACAGTATTCTTACAGAACAATAATTTCCTATGGTGATAAGTGGATATGTGGATATGGAATGGAGGGAATAATAATAGGAGGATGGATAGACGTGGTTCACAATTAGAATGAGTGGTAGTGCGACTGAAAATTAATTAAAGTTGCATGCAAAGTCCCGAGGGGTAGTGCGACTGAAAATTAATTCGATATATTGTTAACTATATAATTAAAGAGAAAAAATAAAAAAGTGAGAGATGTGGCCTCAAAATGAATGTAAAGAAGACAAAATCCATGGTTGTCAGCAGAAAGGAATACAAACCAAGAGCAGAGATAAAAGTTAATGGTGTAATCTTGGAGCAGGTAGAGTCATTTGTGTATCTGGGCCATTTAATAACTAGTGATGGCGGATGTGAAAGAGAGATTAAACGGAGAATAAACATTGCCAAAACAACATTTCTAAAGATGCAGAAAGTACTAACATCTAGAGACATAAATATAAAAACAAGACTCCGACTGCTAAAATGCTATGTGTGGTCTACACTTTTATATTGCTGCGAGACATGGACTTTGAAGAAAGCAATAACAACAAAGCTCGAGGCATTTGAAATGTGGCAATACAGAAGAATGTTAAAAATTCCATGGACAGCAATGATAAGCAATGTGGAGGTCCTAACAAGAATGAAAATAAAGAGACAGATAATACAAACGTTCAAAAACAGACAAATTAAATACTTTGGCCACATGATACAACACCAGGAATCACAGAGAAGATTACTGGAAGGGAAGATAGATGGGAAAAGACCAAGAGGGAGAAGGAGAACAACATGGATGGACAACATCACTGAGTGGACAGCAATGAGCTATGCGGAATGCGTGAGAGGAACGAATGACAGGAAGAGATGGAGGTCCATTGCAGCCAACCTTCTTCGAGAAGACGGCACCCATTGATTGATTGATAATTAAAGTTGCATGCAAAGTCCCGAGGTTTTGAGTTATTATCATTTGTTTTAGATAAATACAGTCAATTGACTAATATAATCTACCTTACTTTAGTGTGAGGTAACTTTTATTTTGACTGGCTAAATTTTGAGATATTTGAAGTGTAAACATCCTAAATTAAAGTTGCATAGTCCGATGGTCTTGAGGTTCTAACATTTTCCTGAGATAAGTATATTAAATTGATCATTATTATCTACCTTAGTTTAGTTTGAAGTAACTTTTAATTGAAATGGCTACCTTTTGAGATATTTTAAATTGAAACATGTGAAAATAATTTTGGCAAGCAAAACTCTGATACCATAGGCTTCTGCAGTAACAGGTTATATTTAATCGACTCAGCGTTCCCTTCTATGTGGCAACAAATACTTAATAAGTGTATCAGTATCTAAGTTAGATATGTAGAATAAAATCTAGATAATTGTTTTGATTTTGAAAATGTGATGCTTCATCGGACTATGCAACTTAAATGTTGGTAAGCATGGGAAAACTCTGACACCATAGGCTTATGCAGTAACAGGGTGTATTACTCAGTATTGCCTTTCTGTGTGTCAATAACTGCTAAATAAGTGCAGCAGTATCTAAGTTTCAAATGCGTAATCAAATCTAGCTGAATGTTTTGGTTTTGAAAATGGTATGCTTCATCATCATTCGTCAGAGTTCAATATACCATACATTGTTGGAAGGGAAGGTGAATGGCAGCAGAGGGAGAGGGAGACCAAGAACAGCATGGTTTACAAATATTTCACAGTGGACAGGCTTGAATTATTCACAGTCTATCAGAACAGCACACCATCGGGACAAGTGGAGAACCATTGCATCCAACCCTCAACTAGAGGACGGAACTATTGATTGATTGATTGATGGTTCATCGGACTATGCATCTTTAACTATTTAAATAGACCAATTGTTAACGATTTAATTAACTGGCGCTGAGAATGGAGCAACTCATGATTCAGTTGGGTAGGTTCGGGAAGGGACGGGCGTGGCTGGGCGTGGGCGGGGAGGAAGGGCGTGGAGTGGTGTAGGGCTAGGTTGGAGGTCGGGTGGTTGGGCGGGGTAGGAACAGTATGTGGTGTCGTAGGTTTAGATCGGTGGATGAGATGGTGTGTGGGTGAGAGGATGGGTGGGTGGGTGAGAGGGTGGATGGGTGAGTGAGTGGGTGGGTGGGTGAGAGAATAGGTGGGTGGGTGGGTGAGAGGATAGGTGGGTGGGTGAGTAGGTGGGTGAGTGAGTGGGTGGGTGGGTGTGTAGGTGAGTGAGTGAGAGGGTGGGTGGGTGGGAGGATAGGTGGGTGAGAGGGTGGCTGGGTGAGAGGGTGGATGCGGGAGAGGATGGGTGGAGGAGGGGATAGGTGGGTGAGAGGGTGGGTGAATGAGAGGGTGGGTGGGTGGGTGAGAGGGTGGGCGAGGGGTTGGGTGGGTGAGTGGCTGGGTGGGTGAGTGAGAGGATTGGTGAGGTAGAGGATATGTGGGTGAGAGGGTGGGTGAGAGGGTGGTTGGGTGAGAAGATAGGTGGGTGAGAGGGTGGGTGGAGCAGAAGGTGGGTGAGAGGTTGTATGGGTGGGTGAGAGGTTGTATTGGTGGGTGAGAGGTTGTATGGGTGGGTGAGAGGTTGTATTGGTGGGTGAGAGGTTGTATGGGTGGGTGAGAGGTTGTATTGGTGGGTGAGAGGTTGTATGGGTGGGTGAGAGGTTGTATGAGTGGGTGAGAGGTTGTATGGATGGGTGAGAGGTTGTATGGGTGGGTGAGAGGTTATAGGGTGGTGAGAGGTTGTATGTGTGGGTGAGAGGTTGTATGGGTGGGTGAGAGGTTGTATGGGTGGGTGAGAGGTTATAGGGTGGTGAGAGGTTGTATGGGTGGGTGATAGGTTGTATTGGTGGGTGAGAGGTTATAGGGTGGTGAGAGGTTGCATGGGTGGGTGAGAGGTTGTATGGGTGGGTGACAGGTTGTATGGGTGAGTGAGAGGTTGTATGGGTGGGTGAGAGGTGGTTTGGGTGGTTTAGAGGTGGTATGGGTGGGTGAGAGGTGGTATGGGTGGTTTAGAGGTGGTATATCGGTGGGTGAGAGGTTGTATGGATGGGTGAGAGGTTGTAGGGGAGGGTGAGAGGTTGTATGGGTGGGTTAGAGGGTATAGGGTGGTGAGAGGTTGTATGTATGGGTGAGAGGTTGTATCGGTGGGTGAGAGGTGGTATGGGTGGTTGACAGGTTGTATGGTTGACAGGTTGTATGGGTGGGTGAGAGGTTGTATGGGTGTTTGAGATGTTATAGGGTGGTGAGAGGTTGTATGGATGGGTGAGAGGTTGTGTGGGTGGTTGAGAGGTTATAGGGTGGTGAGAGGTTGTATGGATGGGTGAGAGGTTGTATGGGTGGGTGTGAGGTTGTATGGGTGGGTGAGAGGTTATAGGGTGGTGAAAGGTTGTATGGGTGGGTGAGAGGTTGTATTGGTGGGTGCGAGGTTGTATGGGTTGGTGAGAGGTTGTATTTGTGGGTGTGAGATTATAGGGTGGTGAGAGGTTGTATGGATGGGTGAGAGGTTGTATGGATGGGTGAGAGGTGGTATGGGTGGGTGAGAGGTAATAGGGTGGGGAGAGGTTGTATGGGTGGGTGAGAGGTTGTATTGGTGGGTGCGAGGTTGTATGGGTTGGTGAGAGGTTGTATTTGTGGTTGAGAGGTTGTATGGGTTGGTTGCGAGATTATAGAGTGATGAGAGGTTGTATGGATGGGTGAGAGGTTGTATGGGTGGGTGAGAGGTTATAGGGTGATGAGAGGTTGTATGGGTGGGTGAGAGGTTGTATGGGTGGGTGAGAGGTTATAGGGTGATGAGAGGTTGTATGGGTGGGTGAGAGGTTATAGGGTGATGAGAGGTTGTATGGGTGGGTGAGAGGTTGTATGGGTGGGTGAGAGGTTGTATGGGTGGGTGAGAGGTTGTATGGATGGGTGAGAGGTTGTATGTGTGGGTGAGATGTTGTATGGGTGGGTGAGAGGTTGTATGGGTGGGTGAGAGGTTATAGGGTGATGAGAGGTTGTATGGGTGGGTGAGAGGTTGTATGGGTGGATGAGAGGTTGTATGGGTGGGTGAGAGGTTGTATGGGTGGGTGAGAGGTTGTATGGGTGGGTAAGAGGTTGGATGGGTGGGTGAGAGGTTGGGAGGGTAGTTAAATGGGAGGGTGGCGAGGATACTGCTGGTTCCGCCTTCCCAGCAACCTCTGCGTGGGCTGTACTCAATCATCAGCCGGCACAGCGGGAAGGAAGGCGCCACCTAGCGGGGATCTATGTGACTGAGACAGGCGTCGGGGAGACGCTGTCTTTCCGCCCACTTAGTTACCCAATACCCGGCGGCCGGATGCAGTATGCGTCGCAGCTGCCCCACGTGACGCATACTGCACATACAAGCACATGCTCCAGACAGGATGGGTGAATGTGTTGAGCGTCCATCTCCCGCTTTGGTAGATGGCGGGGTTCGAACCCTGATCGAGTCAAATCAAATTACTTAAAAAGTAATACTTGTCGCAAATGACTTAAAAATTGACACTTGCCCCTTCCTAGCCAGGCGCTCGTCATGATTACGATAGGGGAAGGACTAGTAGGCTCAGTGTCAGGATAATGTAACTGAGTGAGTTATCAGGTCATGGTGGCCTGGTCTCCCAGTGGGGCAGAAACTATAAAGTTGGCATGAGTGCGCACTGTCACAAGTCTGTACCCGCCCTGATGTACCTTAGATGTTGCCAGGACGTAAAAATCCAACAATCAACCAACCTACATGCACGCACTGGGCACCCAGAGGTGCAGGCCCTAAACCCTCGCTGGGGGCGCCACCTGCAATGACACCCACACAGTGGTTCGGGCGCCACCTGCACGAGTATAAGTGCATCAGAACAGCATGCTTCATTTTGCATTTGTAAGAGTTTATAAATCCATGTGACATGATCGTTGCTTGTTTGTTTGTGGTTTTTTATCATGGCTACATGACAGTGCACACTCATGACAATATTATCATGCTGCCCGACTGGGAGACAAGGCCGCCGGCACCATGACCCGATTTACCACTCAGATGCATTATCCTGATAGTGAGCTAACCAGTCCTTGCTCTATCCTAATAATGGTGATCACCAGGCTAGGTAGTGACAAGTATCAATTTGTTAAACTGTAATAACTTTTGGGAGACCAGACGGGATGGCCGAATGAGTTAGAGCGTCCGTCTCCCGTGCTGGTAGATCGTGGGGTCGTGGGTTCGAGTCCCGGTCGAGTCAAACCAATGACTTTAAAGTTGATACTTGTCGCTTCCTAGCCAGGTGCTCGGCATTATTAGGATAGGGCAAGTACTGGTGTGCTCAGTGTCAGGATAATGTGACTGAGTGGGATACCAGGTCATGGTGCTGGCGGCCTGGTTTCCCAGTGGGACAGCACTATAAAGTCACCATGAGTGTGCGCTGTCACAAGTCGGTACCCGTCCTGATATGACCTTAGATGTTGCTAGGACATAAAACAACAACAAACAAACAAATAACTTTTGGGTTACAGAATGTCATTGTGTTACATGCTGCAAATTGTGTATTCAACAGTTATTGTATACCGTATTCTATATACCTTTTGGGTAAATAACCCTGAATTGAAAAATGGCTGGAAGACAAGTGCTACGGCACTGACGAAAGACTTATTCAGAAGAATAAACATATTTAACCCCCCACCCCTAAAAAAAACTAAAAAACATTGGTTTGACTCGACCGGGAACCAAACTCCCGGCATTCCACACACGAGGCCTACGCTCTACCGATTCGTGCACTATGACAACCTACCTGCAAAATCAGAACCCTTTTATAAATACAAATGCCGATTTCTTATTAATATGCCTTAGGTTTCTTTATTTAAATCATACAAATTCTCTATGCTCATTTGCTACTTCCACCTGCTCAGTTAAGAGCCTATGGTTCCATTTCAAATCAATACAGCTGAGTCCGCACCCCAAACTCCATAACTTAAATGTTTTCTCAAGGAGTAGGACTCCCGGAATTAAATTGTATTCGAAATAGACAAGAGAACCAAAAAGGTGAATCAAGATGGCAACATAGAGTCAACATAGAGTCAACATGTGAGGTAAAGGTTCAGCTCTGTTATGCCGGATATTACTTCCTGATCATATGGTCAAAGACCCTATAATACTAAGATGGCTCACTCAGCCTGTACTGTGTAATCAAAATGATCAAACCCACCACTTGGTGCGCTGGCTGTTGTTCTCTTGGTTAAACAGTTGCTATATTATATGTCTAAATGTATATATGAATGTGAAAGATGTGTGATGATGGCGATGATGATGATGCTGATAATGATGTGTATTTGTTCATAGCAATTTCATATTGATATGTATTCCAGTCTAACCAGTCATTGCTGTATCTTCATACTCTGCCTTGATACAAGGCAGAGTAACAACCTAAGACAAATATTTGTAATAACAACTTTAAAGTCTCAATGTATATCTATATGTGGTATAAAAATATGGAATTCACTTGATGATACTATCAAATGTTCAAAAAACATCTACATGTTTCAACGAATGTATAAAAAGAAAATAGTTAAGCTTTATCAGAGGGAAAACACATAGTAGTCTTGTACATAAATATTGAGATGTAATTTACAGTATTGAGGGTAATGTTGATATGCTTTTAACTTTTCTTTTTCTTTATCTTTTTCTTTTTCTTATTTCTATGGTATAACTATAAGCAATGTATCTGTGTTATTTTTAAATGGGGAAAGCACCTCATAAGTATTGTACTTCTGCTTTCTCATTTTTCATGTGAACAAATTACTGATACAAATATCAACTTTTGTGTACATTGATCATGTGGAAATAAATATTTTATTATTATTCATATTAATAATGCCGAGCGCCTGGCTAGGAAGCAACAATTATCAATTTTTAAGTCATCGGTTTGACTCGACATTCGAATCCCACAATCTACCAAAACGGGAGACAGACGCTCAACTCATTCAGCCATCCCGTCTGGTATATAATTTGTATATGTGTTATATAATGCATTAAGTGAACATAAACAAGCCTGTATTCTAGCAAGTGGGTGGGTACAGTGATTGAATATGAGTCGACACTGAAAGGACAGGCCCATTTGAAAGCACCCAACCCACTCACCCCCACTAGGACTGTTATGTTACCCACAGTCATGTCCTTCATGTCTACATTTCACACGTACACAGCTATTCCGTTATTTGACATGGCCCTAAGTTCTAGTGACTTCAAATGTATTTTTTAAATGGGGAAAGCACCTCATAAGTAGTATACTTCTGCTTTCTCCTTTTTTATGTGAAAAGATTACTGATATAAATATCAACTTGTGTGTACATTGATCATGTGGAAATAAATATATTATTATTATTTATTATTTATTATTATTAATATGGGTATTGTGAAGTCCGCTGGTCGGTAAGGAAAGACTCCATAACCCTGCAACCTGGCAAATGACGTCACACCTTCAGCTTACATGGCAGAAATTGGATTTGGCGCCCCCCTTCCTCCACACCCACGCTATCAATGACCATAGGTGCTATCAATTAAGCTCAACTTGCACCTATAACCACATGCTTCCTGTTGAACCAATATTGGTGCATTTCTTCCAAGGCATCTATTTCTAATGTCGATTTGAGATGGTGTCTCTGTGGCGGAGTGGTTAGAGTGTCTAACTTTTTTCTAGGTCAGACTCCTAATCTGAGGGTCGGCGGTTCGATTCCCTGTGCCCTCAGCTCTGCTAATTTGGATTTCCACCGCTGTGTATAACTTACAGCGTCATCAAAGGCCGATTGCTCTCATACGTCTATGTGGTGTGGGAGGTTAAAAATCCCTTGGGTCGGTAAAAGTGTAGGCTCAGGCTTTCTATCGACCAGCAGTGGAATGAGGAAGACCAGTCTTCTATGACTGAAATGTCCCCTGCTTAAACAACTAATGGACCAAAAAAAACTAAAAAAAAGTCACATTTGTTTGGGGGGATAAATATGTTTATTCGTCTGAACATACATTTTGTCAGCACCTCTGCACTGGTCTTCCAGCCGTCAAAACAATCGCATTTTGGTTGTACATAGCAACTATTTTGACTTAAGACCTATTTTGCATTAGATAAGACTACGGCGTGTATGTGTGTTCACCCCCCCCCCCCCCCCGCCTTCTGCCGAGTCAGCCATAGTTGTGGTCTGGCGTGCTAAGTTGGAGAATCAGAGGAACTCATATTATATGCTAATTTTCACCATATTAAATGCTAAATAAGTTTTGAAGGTCCTTAGTTGGCTGAGACCGTGTTACCTGCAATGAAAATAGCAAATGTCTGGCATCAGTGATATGGGTCATTCTCCAAAACTGGGCACCACATATTTGGTCTCCATGTTACGATGCTGCAGTGATAATGAAGTCTTTGTTTTATTGATAGCAAGTCAAATAATGATTGTAGTCTCTGTCTATTAGGTATGTTAGCAGTTCTACATGTATTGAATTGATCCCACAAAATATATCAAAATTTACACATTGACACCATAGATGTAGCCACACTTTTTTTCAACTTATTTTTCAACTTTTTTCTTGTAAGTCATAACCTTGTCTGCTTAAGAGTAATCAATCAAATCTTGTTTGACTATGCTGTATATGTTAAAAATGAGGTTTTGGACATGTCTGATTTTCATGTTACACGAGTGATATTAATGTATTGCTCAATTTGTATAAGATCTAATTCAAAAAGTGAAATTCATTTTTTTCAACTCTGACATATGCAGAACATCCAAACCTTCATAGGACATCGGATTAGGCTATTATTAGGAAGGTTTTTTGCTATTATTTGGAAGGTTTTCACTTTTGGTTTCCATGTCACACTTTCGTGACCAGTTTTAAAGAATGACCCATATATATATATATATGCTGTATACAAATTATATGAGTATAAAACCCAGAATATACCTCCTTTCCCTCATCACTCACTCAGCTCCATGGCCTGATGGACTCTGTCATTGTCATCTCCTGCTCCAGCCTCCCCAACCCCAGCTCCGATGCTGGAGCTACCACCCCATGTACACTATAACTGCCACTCACTGTACTGCTGAAATATATATATTCGGCAGGTGTCAATAATGAGAAAGGGCAACGTGAGAGCATCTGGAGATGGTTAGTTGGCAGGAAACCATCCAGGTGGCGCCACTAGTATAGATAACCGGAACGGAACACGTGATGTGAAACATACGATTGACATAGGATACAACTTAAAAGCCTATATCAAACAATGGTAAATTAATGTGATAAAATATGTAAGTACCTTCTTTGTGTACATTCACATCATGAATTATATGGCGCATACAATTTAGTGACCTGGCTTCGCTAATCTAGAACAGAGTTGATAATGATCTGCAGGTATTCTCTTTATATATAGAGGTTGGGATGAGCCGGGATGCTGGTTGGGCTCAATCGAAAGAGCTAGGAATAATGGGTAATATCAGTACTCGAGCTTCTTAGATATCTAAGAAGCTAGAGTATTTATATTTGCATAAATCCTATGTATATATATATGCGGTATAAGCCATTATACGAGTATAATAAGCCTGGAAGCTGCCATCTGCTCATCAGCCCCTAACTCCTCCCTCAGTCATCGACTGGAGGGGCATTGATCTAGTAATCTACTGTTCCAGCCTAGTCAATGTCAGATCAGTGGTGGAGGGGGGGGGGGGGGGGTGGGGGGGGGGTGCCACCTGCCTGTGCATGCACCACTGCCCCCCCCCCCCCCCCCCCACCGCCTACAGATAGAAGCTATGAAAGAAAAGATGACATGAGTTGAGGCTGCGTTGAGAGTTTGTATAATCTCTGGCGCAGCATTATATGCCTATATCTGTAAATACGAAGGCAAAATTCCAACAGCGAGTGTGGCAGTCACACCGTGAATAGTTGGGAGAAATCCCACATATGTCACCACTGCCTGTACAATTCTGCAGTATGAGGCTGTCCCGCTGCCGATCTTTGATTCTGACAATTTTAAAGTTGCCTAGTCTGATGATTTTTGAGTTTCTGTAATTTTGTGAGATAAATATGTTAGGTTGATTTTTATAATCCACCTTCCTGTAGCTCGAAGTAACTTTTACTTTAAATGGCTAACTTTTGAAATATTTAAAGTGCAAACATGACAAATATATTTTGGCAGGCATGCCAACACTCTGACACCATAGACTTATGCAGTAACATATTCTATTAAATTGCCTCAATATTCCCTTCTATGTGCCGTGAATGTTTAATAGGTGCACCAATATCTAAGTTAGATATGTAGAATCAAATCTAGATAATTGCTTTGTTTTTGAAAATTTCATTTAATCCAGTATGCGCTATATATATGTATATATATAGATATAAATATATAAATATATAAATATATAAATATATAAATGTGTAAATAAACAAATATGTAAATATATAAATAGTACAAATATATAAATAGTATAAATAAATCAAATATACACATAAATAAATGCGTAAATATATAAATATATAAATATATAAATATATAAATATATAAATATATAAATATATAAATATATAAATATATAAATATATAAATATATAAATATATAAATATATAAATAGATACACATATAAATATATAAATATATGAATATATGAATATATGAATATATGAATATATGAATATATGAATATATGAATAGAATATATGAATATATGAATATATAAATGTATGAATTTATGAATATATGAATATATGAATATATGAATATATGAATATATGAATATATGAATATATAAATATATAAATATATAAATATATAAATATATTTATATATTTATATGTGTGTGTGCCTTTTGTCCAAGGCATGCATGCACTGCTCTCATGAACTGCATCCACTGTGAACAATCAGGATGTCATGATTAAAGCATGCAGATACTTGCTGTCGTAATAATATTGGTATTCAACATACTCGTGCCAAGCTCTATCAACTTTAATAATACTACAAATTCCACCCTGGCAGTTCCATCTCGCAGTGCGTTAATGATATTCCCACATAGCTGGCGAAATGGCGCCATAACCCGTGAGCTTCACTTTGTCGCGCAACTAAAAAGCCAACAGTTGCAAACTCTGATTTATTCCCACAATATAAATAGCGTAGTGCTATTTTTTATATATTTATATGAGCTATTTTCTCTTTTTAGTCCTTTTATCGCCCAGGAAGTGATGTCTGGAGTGGGGCGAAATCAAAACTTGGAGATCAGTCAATAACACTTTTTGCTTTTTGTCAGTAGTGAATGACACAGTGTTGGAGTCTGGGAAATACTAGTACAGATACACATTGTGAAATAGTTCCTTTGCAGTTAATAATATGGCCTTTGGTGCCGACTCTGACTTAAACCATCACCAATCAATCAATCAATCAATCAAATTGTGTCTAGATTATACAAGCCACACTGCGGAATTACACAACCACTTCAAGTGTGCACTCACCGGGTCCTCAGTCTTGGCTCCCCGCCACCTCTCCCTCTTCCCCGCCTCCTCCTCCTACTCCTCTTTATACGCGCTGAATTTGTTCCCACTTGTATTTTACTACGGCGTGAAACTGGACGGCCGCTCACTGCTCAGTTCACGATTCGTCGCGCAAAACAACCCTCCCGCCTAACAGGGAGACCAATGGGAGGAGCAGGCTATTGCTCGATCGGTCGGCAGTGCGAAACACACTGCTTGTCCCCTTGTGCACTCTCGGTTCGGCGTGAGTATCTCAGTATATATAGCCCTCCCTTGTTCTCCTGTAGCTACACAGACAAACGTAGACACTATCCTTCTTGTCCTTCTTTTATTGTTTTTTTTGTTGTCGTTGTCGTCGTTGTTGTTGTTGCTTTTGCGAACATGATAAACAGTTCCTCTGATGTACGCCTTAATAGTTCCTCTGAGTGAGTAGGTAGTTGGTTATTGGGGTTGTACGTCCTGCCAACATCTATGGTCCTATCAGGAGAGAGTGAGTGACTAAATCAGTGAGCAAATTAGTGAGTAAATCAGCGCATAGCAATGCATACTGAGCAGCCCGCTACTGTCAGATCAATGAGCAGCTCGTACATATGGTGATGTATGTCCCTCGCACTGAGCAGCACACTATACAATGCAGAGTGAGCAGCCTGCTACTGTCAGATCAATGAGCAGCTCGTACATACGGTGATTTATGTCCCTCACACTGAGCAGCACAATGCACAATGCATAGTGAGCAGCTCGCTACTCTCTGATCAATGAGCAGCTCGTGTCCAATGTGATTTATGTCCCTCACACTGAGCAGCACCCGGCACAATGCATAGTGAGCAGCCTGCTACTGTCTGAGCACCGAACACCTCGTGTCCATGGTGATTGGTTTCACTCACACTGAGCAGCACATTTTACAATGCATAGTGAGCAACTCGATACTGTCAGATCACTGAGCAGCTCGTGTCCATGGTTATTGAGGTCACTCACACTGAGCAGCACACTCTACTAACACGGAGCAGCTCGGTGAACCTGCAGCTCAATTCCCACCACAGTGAACAGTTGAAGGTACACTGTCTGAGCAATTCCCACCACCCTTGAGCGGTTCCGATACAACACTGTGCAGTTCTTGGAACTCACGATGCTTCTTCACCACAGCGAGCGGTGTGGTGAGCGGATGGATTAGTCGCTCCTTGGGAAATTCACCGAATCAGAACCAGATCAGAGAGGCAGACGCTCTAACCGCTCTGACATAGTTCTGTATAATGGCACTAACCACGGTGAGACGCACGCGCCCATGAATAGGTGGTGTGGGTTCTTAAAAGTCAGACTCACGTCAAGTCGCGCGTCCTGTTGGTTGGGACATCCAATAGCCGATGATAACAATCATTGTACTGTAGAGGCGTCGTTAAATAAAACAAAAAACTTGTTTTGGTTGGAGTCACTTATTGGTGCCGGTGGAATCTCAGGAATGCAATCTCCGTGGTTATCACCCGTACAGCTCATACATCACAACTAACTAGTTGTCAGGTGCGCCTTAGAAGAAGCTCTTGTTAGTTTAGTGTGTCTGCCTCCCGCCGCAGTGTGGCGCTGACATCGGTTGGTGGCTAAAATGCAATCGGTGCTCCTGTCATGGAAGTGTGTTGTCATTAACTCAGGAGCCTCCCAATACCTGGCTATATTATGTTGATGATAGTTCCTTATAATAGATTAGTATTATTTGTGTAGCCATCTAATCAATAACATGATGATATGATTAAGCCTGCATTGCTATCAACAATAACTAGTATCACCAGATGGGATGACCGAATGAGTTGAGCACAAGCTTCCCGTGTGGCCGATCGTTGGATTTGAGCCGTGAATTCAATCTCCGGCCGAGTCAAAGAAATGACCCAAAAATCGATGCTTGTTGCTATCTAGCTTGGTATTCAGCATTACTAGGATAATATGGGGAGACGTGGAATGAGGAAGAGCTAATTTATGTAGTTAGAATTCCCCGTTCTTAATCAATTACCGTAATTAAAATGAACCCACAAGAAGAATGGCTTGAGAATAGGAGTTGCACCACGGAGAAGATTATGTGAATTGCGCTTCTGTCTTAAACGGGGGTTTGCGGTTCCATGTGTCTCGGTGAATAGTGTTATATCCAATGGATTTTAATCACATAATAGAGTACCTGGCATTACCAGGATAGGTAATGTCAGAATAGAGTAAGTGACCAAGACATCACATCATGATGCTGGCAGGATTGGATTCTGGTAGGGCAGCACAATGAATGCAACCATGAATACGTACAGTGTACCAGTCGGTGCCAGTTCTAATATGATCTTTGATGGGTGACTAGAGACTTAGCACTTCAATCAGTCAATCAAGCCGTCAATCAATCATTGTAATAATGACTATGCCACCGCGAATTATTCCACCCACGACGCGCATGCTTGCATAATTATAATGTACATGAGCAGAAAGTCAACTTGGAAATGTATGCAATGTGTATGTATATCCGATACAAAGTACTGATATATCCAGTGATCGAACTCCTGCATTACGTGAGATAGACAAAACTTCCTTTGTGTAATTGATCCGCTTGCAGTGTGTGCATGCACCTGCGTCGTCCAGCTTCACACGCCCTGCGTCTAGAACCGCGCGTCGTGTGACGACACGAGGCGGAAGGCTTGGGACTGTACCCGGCAGGTCAGCGTCCAACCACTGCCCAGCCAATACTACAACAGCGCGCCGAGCAACTAGCCCCGAACTGCTGAGCTGCTCAGCCCAGCCCAGCCCGGCTCGGCTAGGCGCAGCTCAGCTCAGCGCAGAGAGCCAGGTGGCGGGAGGGAGACTCAGCACCGCCACCTAGCGGGACCGTGGTGACCTAACCTAACCACAGTCGCGCCTAGGGTTGTGACTGTGACTTTGTGAGTAATGGCACCGGTGACAGTGGGGGGGGGGAGTTGGGGGGGGGGGGGGGGGGTGTTTGGGGTATGTGGAGAGTGTGTAGGGGTGTAGGGGTGTAGGTATAGTTGGGTGTGGATGTGTGTGGTGGTGTGTGCGTGGGAGTGGAGGGGCGTGGAGGGTGTGGGACGTGAGGGCGTGGCAGTGTGTCGGTGTGTCTGTGGGTGATGGGAGTGTGGGTGGTGTAGGTGTGTAGCTATATGTGGGTGTGTGTGGTGGTGTATGGTGGTATGTGGGTGAGGTGTGTGGGTGTGTTGTTGGTGTGGTTGGATGTGTAGGTATGTGTGTGGTTGTGCGAGTATGTGGGTGTGAGTGTGGGTGTATGTGTGTGGGGATGTGTGTGGGTGTGGTGTGTGTGGAGTGGTGGTGTTTGTGGCTGGATGTGTGGGTAGGTGGATGTGTGGGTGGGTGGATGTGTGGGTGTGTGGGTGGTAGGTGGTAAGTGTGTGGGAGTGTGGATATGTGGTTGTTTGGGTGCGTGAATATATGGGCGTGTGGATATGTGAGTATGTGGGTGTGGGTGTGTGTGTATGCGAGTGGGTGTGTGATTGGTGATGTGGCTGTGTGGGTGAATGAGTTGGTGTGGGTGAATGGTGTGTGTTGGTGTGGATATATAGGAATGTATGGGTGTGGATATATGGATGCATGGATATATAGATATATGGATATATGGATATATGGAATATATGGATATATGGATATATGGATATATGCATATATGCATATATGGATATATGGATATATGGATATATAGATATATGGATGTGTGGATATGGATATATGGATATATGGATATATGGATATATGGATATATGGATATATGGATATATGGATATATGGATATATGGATATATGGATATATGGATATATGGATATATAGATATATGGATGTGTGGATATGGATATATGGATATATGGATATATGGATATATGGATATATGGATATATGAATATATGGATATATGGATATATGGATATATGGATGTGCTCTATAATCTATTATGGGAATATAAACAAGGACACTACCCCCTAGCAGTTCTCTCCCTTACTTACTCTATACCCTAATGTCACTACCATAGGACTAGGTTAGTTCCTTCATTCTCCACTGCACTGCCACCTGTGAGCAGCTCATGACCGCATGATACCAGCTGCGCCTGGTCACTACCACTACCACTCCCTCTCAGCAGGACGGATTTTAATTTTTAGGTGGGCAATAATATATTCCCGCCAGAGAATATATACTCTTTCTCAACCACTCCTGTCTTTTGTTATTCTGTTTCCAGGGGACTACTGTTTATATATGGATATATGGATATACGGATATACGGATGTATGGATATATGGATATATGGATGCATGGATATATGGATATATGGATATATGGATTTTTGGATATATGGATATATGGATGTATGGATGTATGGATATTTATATATATAGATATATGGATATCTGGATGTATGGATGTATGGATATATGGATATATGGATATATGAATATATGGATATATGGATATATAGATATATGGATATATGGATATATGGATATACGGATATACGGATGTATGGATATATGGATATATGGATGCGTGGATATATGGATATATGGATATATGGATTTATGGATTCATGGATATATGGATATATGGATATATGGATGTATGGATGTATGGATGTATGGATATGTGGATGTATGGATGTATGGATATTTTGATATATAGATATATGGATATATTGATATCTGGATGTATGGACGTATGGATATATGGATATATGGATATATGAATGTATGGATATATGGATATATGGATATATGGATATATGGATATATGGATATATGGATATATGGATATATGGATATATGGATATATGGATATATGGATATATGGATATGGGTGTGTGGTCAGTGTGTGGGGATAATTAGGTTGTGGTGTGTGGGGAGGGAGAGCTGAAGGTGAAAGTCCAAATAACAATGATGGATAGGTTTGGATGAATAATATGGATTAAGTGGGTGCTAATTCTTTTGCATTTCTTAAAGATATATATATATATTAGGTTGACATTTTACCTTTACTTTTGTTTGAAAAAAAACCTTATTACTACTAATTTCTAACCTTGAAAATATTAAAGTGAAAAACTGAAAAATGTATGTTCGTATGCTGGACACCATAGGCTTCACTAGTTGTAAGTCCTCGTCACTTCACTTAGTATTCCATTCCATGCAGAAACAAATGTTTACTGAGCCCCCCTTTGGCTTTTAAACTGCTATGCTGTCATCAGATTGTGCAGCTTTAACTGGTTGTGGGGGTATCAACTATCATCCACCGATTCAGTCTACCATTGATAATAAGAGGAGGTTGATATTGAATAATTAAATAGCCTCATTCGGATGTAAGTACAATGGGGTACGCTGACAATGGCAGTTTGTATCTGGCTGTTTGTGTTGTGGCTTAGAAATTTAAGTGGCTGTCACCAAGTAACACTGATGCCAACGGCAACCGGAACTCAGATGTGGGGGTTAGTGCAGTCATTGACACAGAAGCGGTGTGTAGAGTGTATGCTCTGATCTGTGGCTGTGTATGTAGGCTATGAGGAAAAAGAATACAGACAAAGCGAAAGTAAGAGAGGAAAGTGTAAGAGAGAGAGTCCAGCCCTCTGGTTTATTTGTATATAGTTACATGGGTTCTTGGTAGGATATCATGCCACCTCCTTCCACCAATAGGAATCTAGCATTCCTGGTATCACGAATAGGAATCCAGCATTCCTGGTCTCTATGGATACCAGTGGTCTGCCCACCACCAGTAGCTGTCTGGCCCCTTGGCCACCGCCAACCTTGACCTTTTGAGTGTGGTGACCCCTACCCCAGCAGAAGGCCTAGGCCTTGAGTGCAATCACACCCAGACCTGCCAGCACCACTATGTCCATTTACCTCCCACTCAGGCACCACCCAACCCATATATATACATATGTATACACACGCACCTGGTCAAGCACACCGATCAGTAATAGAGCAATTGCATTCTGCCCTTGCCGAATATCGGAATATTTTCCAAGTGCATTATGGGGGAGGCGGATGAGGCGTTGCTAGTCGGGTGGAGATAGCGAGATGACCGAATCAGTGAGAGCGCTGGCTGGCTTCGCTTATGAGAGGTCTTGGGGGTTGAATCCAGACTGAGTCAAACCAATGACTTAGAAAATCGCATTGCATTATCAGAAGCAGACTTAAGCTATCAGTGGCATACTCAGACTAATGTTCCTAGAGAGACCCTTCATACCGGCTTCATAGCCTGACGCTCGGCATTATTAGGATAGGGCAAGGACTGGTTGGCTCAGTGTCAGGATAATGTGACTGCGTGGGATATCCGGTCATGGTGCAGACGGCCTGGCCTCCAAGTGGGGCAGAACTATAAAGTTGCCATGAGTGCGCACTGTTGCAAGTCAGTACACATCCCGATTTGATAAGGATGCAAAACTCCAACAACCATCCAATCAACAAACATCGCACTGTTTTAGCTTTAAAATAGCTGACTCTGTAATATCAAATAAAGAAGGGATATGTGGAATTACATCACTTATGAAGCATAATCAAAGGGTTTCAAAGTCATGACTAGTCACAAGTAGATCACAGAAAAGTAGGCTTCCTCATTCCACTGCTCCTTACCATATTCTAGTAATTGTAATCACCAGTCTAGGTAGTGACAAGTATCAATTTTGTAATTCACCTTTTTTTTTATTCAGTCCGGATTCAAACTCATGACATCCCACATCGCCTATGAAGCATATTCAAAGTGTTTCAAAGTCACAACTAGTCACAAGTACATGTACAATAGTAATATTACAAGAGCTGCTTTTCTGCATAGCCCTTTCTAAAATAACCGACCCAGGAATCTGAGCATGTTTCAGTTCAGTTTTATAAAGAAAACCAAAGCAACTGCATCAGTATTCACCGGCCTACTTCACTTTAATGGGTCAGAGAGGCCATTACGTCTGGATGGCCATAATACTATTAGTAATAGTCACTGCTTTCTCACAGAAACCCTCAGTATTGATTTGGTCTTCATTACCTCCCATTGAATAGATTGTTTCCAGAACAGTGATATTCGGTCCTGATAAGTGCGAATAAATAAAGTCGTGTTCATCAGGTCAATAAGTGCGTAGCCGTATTAGTTGGATATGAAGGAGCAAATTAAGAGCTCTTTTCCAAAACCTGATGAGCGCCGAACCAAAAATTGAGCTTGTAGTGTTTTGAACTTGGGTAGCGATTTTAACGTACATAGGGGTAGTGTTTTGAACTTAGCAGTAGTGTTTTGAATTTAAGTTCAAAACACTATGGTGGTGTTTTGAAGTTGGGTTTAAAACACTACCCTAGTGTTTTGAATGGGGTAGTGTTTTGAACATCCTACACCGGGACTCCCTGCACCAGGCCTCCTAGCTTCCCAGCTACGAGCCTCCCTCCACCACCTCCCAAATATTGTAATAGAAATAAAAGTAATAAGCACAAGTAAAATATATCATATTTAAATGCAATAATATGTTAGCTAATGTTTTTGTTGATGTTTCTGTATCAGCAAGAAAAGTGATATACATGGTGCTTATGCATAAGATGTATAATCACAGTGAATGATATATTATGTAAATATATATTTGTACACAAAAATATATCTAAATGATGAACAACAGTTCCCACAGGACTCCCCCAGTGGTAAATGGAAGTATATGGGTGGGACACAGGCTAGAATATACCCCCATGGTTGACTGGAGGTAACTCTATTATTTGGGATTGATGGCTGTACCAACACAGTACTATCATGGGCAGTTCTGGCCTGTAGGCATTTCTTGTAACTAATGCATCATTTCCTAATATTCACTGCTAATTTACTCAATCCGGTCCCAACTAAATGTCCTGGAAATATTCAGGAAATTAGATATCATCTTTTGCTTTCTAGTGATATATTCCATATGAAAACATCCCAAGACTCAGTGTGTAACAGCCAAAACTGTCAACTTCCACATTAATCTTATATAGAATTCGACCTTGGTAATTAACTCGGTGGTCAAATGAGCACCATAGCTAAAACGAGGCAAGCTCTCCAACCTGTTAAATCGCAAAAAAGTGGGCTTCCTCATCCCCTTGCTCCTTACCATATTCTAGTGATTGCAATCACCAGTCTAGGTAGTGACACATATCAATGTTGTAACTCACCTTTTATCATATTCTGTGAGAGTTCAAACTCATGACGTCCCACACGCGAAGCCAGCCACGGCGTCCCGTTGAATTAATATCAATCACTGACTCTATATTGTGGCTGTAGTGACAAAGGCCCACCGCTCACCTCACCCCAGGTTAACCAATATCTAGTAGTGGGTATTGGCTAAGTAGCTTCATGTCACTCTCTGTAATCAATAATACTGGCAATGGTCCCTTTTTAACTTCAAATAATGCATTTCATAATGGTCACACATGTTAATCTAACACATGATTTGCGTTCAATTCATTATTTTCTATTCAGTATATGAGACTGTCTCAAAAGGTGCTAAGCAATATGGGACAACACTTTGTCCATTGTAACGATCAACATACTATCTGCTTATGCATTTGCTCAGGATAAACTGATTTGTTTTTTTACATGGTGTTTCATAATCCCAATAGAATACATATTGATTTGAAGCAAATGTCCTTGTGTTTTCAGTGTAACAGTTTCTGTGCTGTTTTGTGTCAATCGTTACAATGAACAAAACCAAAGAAGAGTTATCACCTTTTGAGACAGTCTCATATACATTCACTACCAAAATAGTAGTGTTTAATTGAGCAACGCGAGACTAACTCAAGTCTATGTTGGCATTCATTTTTCAGCTTGGCATGTAGTTATAGTAGTTCAGCAATGACACTGTATGCAAGTACTAATATATGGGGAGACAGACCCTTAACCATACTAATACATGATATACGTCTAGTTGGTTGGGTGGGATGGTTAAATCTGGTCCCTTAGTTCATTCCTCGTGTCTGAAGGGATGACTGATTCGAATCAACGTTTGAAGCACAAGTGACATCATGGCGGGGAATTCCAAGTACACATGACCAAGGCTAGGTGGCACCAGCTGTAGCGTCGAAGTTACATTAGCGCGTCGATCTTGCACTTCCGATTACCCATGTTGTTTGACAACATGAAGAATTATTGCGTACCTATTGCTAATAATTGTTTCCTGACAGTGCCATTGTTAATTACGTCAATGTGTGTGAATGGCCAATTAGCAGAGGAGGACAGTTGTATGTGTGTAAGGGTATAGGAATGTGGTAGCTATTCTTTCAAGTTAGAACTAGCCTTTACAATCAGGTAATGCAATCTGTCTATATCTGCATCATATTGCAAAACTGACTTTTTGTAAAGCTATCTTTCTATCAGGTTTTCATATATTTAGAGGCTATAGAAAGATGGAACTGATGATATATCAGTTGCATTGATAAGAGACTGCCTGAAATTCCTATAAGCTAGCCAATCTATAGGGGGATCTACAGAAGTTACGAGTGTCCAACCTTCGTTTGTGACGTCACTAACAACTTGGGCCTGGGCGCTGTCGTGACCATGGTTTCACAATCTGAACCACATCAGATGAGCTCCTTCCCTCCTTCCCTCCTTCACTCATTCCTTCCTTCCCTCCTTACCTCCTTTCCTTCGTCCTTCCTTCTCTCCTTCCTTCCCTCCTTCCTTCCTTTCCTCCTCCCCTCCTTCCATCCTTACCTCTTTCCCTCCTTACCTCCTTCTCTCCTTCCTTATTTCCATCCTTACCTCATTACCTCCTTATCTCCTCCCCTCCTTCCATCCTTCCATCCTTCTCTCCTTCCTTCCTTCCTTCCCTCCTTCTCTCCTTCCCTCATTCCCTCCTTCTCTCCTTCCTTATTTCCATCCTTACCTCATTACCTCCTTATCTCCTCCCCTCCTTCCATCCTTTCATCCTTCTCTCCTTCCTTCCTTCCTTCGCTCCTTCCCTCCTTGCCTCCTCCTCTACTTCCTCCCGTCCCTCCTTCCCTCATTTCCTCCTTCCTTCTCTCCTTCCCTCCTTACCTCCTTCTCTCCTTCATTACTTCCATCCTTACCTCCTTACCTCCTTCCTTCCTTCCCTCCTTACCCCCTTCTCTCCTTCCTCCGTTCCGTCCTTCCCTCATTTCCTCCTTCCTTCATACCCTCCTTCCTCCCTTCCCTCCTTCCTTCTTTCCTTCCATCCTTACCTCCTTACCACCTTACCTCCTTCCTTCCCTCCTTCCATCCTTTCCCCCTTCCTTCCTTCTCTACTTCCATCCTTACCTCCTTCCCTCCTTCCCTCCTTCCCTCCTTCCCTCCTTCCTTCCTGTCCTCCTTCCTTCCTGCCCTCCTTCCTTCCTCCTCTCCCTCCTTCCTTCCTTCCTCCCACTTTCCTTCCTTCCTTCCTTTGCTATTTCTCTTTTCCCTCTTTCCCTCCTTCGTCCTTCCCGCTTCACTCCTTCACTCCTTCCCTCCTTGTCTCATTCCTTCTTTCCCCCTTCTACCCTTCTACCCTTCAATCCCCCCTCTATCTATCTTTCCCTCCTTCCTTCCTTCCTTCGCTCCCTCTGTCTTTCAAACCTTCCCTCCATCCACCTTTCTCTCCCTCCCATTCCCTCCTTCCCTCCATCCTTTCTACCCCCTTTATATCCGTCAATCCGCCTCTCCGTCCAATCTTCCCTCCTTCCCTCCTTCCCTCCTTCCATCCTTCAATCCTCCCGTCATATCCATGCCAAACCCATAGATCCACATTCATAAACCGCTCAATTAAGTGACGATATCTCATTAACGAGACGGAGGATGGGCATGCACGAGATTTTGTGGAACAAGGCGAGAGTTGATGCAGTCCTGGCTGCCTCTCTTCAAGCCGTACATCACCATAAATGCCGCGCACGCTTGAGATAGCCAGCGCGACCGGAGCCAGGCCCTGTTGGCAATTGCATAGCGGAGATCTCTCCCTGGAAAAACGGGCGATATTAGGGCGTCAGGATCTCTTGGATTACAATCCAAGTGCCAGGATGACCCCCACCCCCCCATCCCTCACCCCACACCCCCACCCACCCAAGCCCCACTTTAACTACCGCCATGTAGGAAAGAACTTTCCCCCAAGAATGTGCAATTAGCCAAATACACCACACAAGGTTGGGAGAGTGTAGAGTAAGAAGTTGGAAGAGTGTAGAGTAAGAAGTATATACAGTAAAACCTCTCTAAACCGACCGACCATGGGACCGACTTTAAATGCTTTACGGAGGTGGTCGGTTTAGGGAGGGTTTTGTTATTGTTACAATGGTGTTGTCTGGGTGATCGTTTGGGACACAAATAAAGCGATCTATATAGGGGAGTGGTCGATCTGTGGAGGTGGTCAGAGGTTTTTCTGTATATATATATATATATATATATGCATATATATATATATACAATGCAGAGTTCTCTAGGACTTGATCAGGATTGTATCTGAGAAAATGACACATGACCACATTTAGTGACCCAATTAAGGCGACCTAGTTTCCAATGAGCAGAGAGGGTTTATTACGTAGCAGGATCCAATGGAGGGAGAAGGGCTTATTGGGCTGTAATTTCCAGGAGGGGGTCTGGACAGTCTGGAAAGTTCTGACACCAGGCACGGTTACGTGGCAGTCTGCAATAAAGAACAAAATTGCACACATAACATCACATTGGCTATATGGTTGTGACTATCGTGTGATAGGAACACATACAAATAAATTTACCTGTTTACACTTGTATGTTTCTTTCTGATTGGCTAGCATCAAGAATCACTCCTATTAGCTTTGTGATTGGTTATTTGGTAAGAGTTAAACGGAACATTCGTTGCACAATAGTGTGGTTTTGTTTGTTTGTTGTTGTTTTACGTCCTAGCAACATCTAAGGTCATATCAGGACGGGTACCGACTTGTGACAGTGCACACTCATGGCGACTTTCACAATAGTATGGTAATAGGTAAATGGAATATTTGTTTGCACAATACCATTGTTAATGCAACAGCAATAATTAATATTCGGCACATAGAATTGTGGTAATAGCTAAGTTCATTACTTAATTAAATGTTTGTTACATGGTGTTGCGGCATTAGCTTAATGTAATGTTCATTACATGGTCTTGCGGTATTAGCTTAATGGAATATTTGTTACATGGTCTTGCAGCATTAGCTTAATGGAATATTCGTTGCATGGTCTTGCGGCATTAGCTTAATGCAATGTTTGTTACATGGTCTTGTGGCATTAGCTTAATGAAGTGTTCTTTACATGGTCTTGCGGAATTAGGTTAATGGGATGTTTGTTACATAGTCTTGCAGCGTTAGCTTAATGACTGTTCATTACACAGTCTTGCGGCATTAGCTTAATGAAGTTTGTTACATGGTCTTGCAGCATTAGCTTAATGCAATGTTTGTTACATGGTCTTGTGGCATTAGCTTAATGAAGTGTTCATTACATGGTCTTGCGGAATTAGCTTAATGGGATGTTTGTTACATAGTCTTGCAGCGTTAGCTTAATGAATGTTCATTACACATCTTGCGGCATTAGCTTAATGGAATGTTCATTACGCAATAACTAAATAGCTAAATGGAATTTCAATGATGCAATGCTGTGACAGCAACCTTTGAGTGATTAATTATACGGCATACATCTATAAAGTGGAACATTAATGGTGCTCTTGGAAGAGCCAGTCCTAGGCTGTCAGGTTAACTTTCACATCTTGGATAGCGAAGAATAGGGCAGTTACTTCGAATCAATTATGTATTAAATGTATAATTTTGAAAAAATGGCCACGTCAAACTACCTTGCACTTTTGTGTTGTGTTGGTATTATATTCATTGGTTAAATGGGAGAAATTTAAGTTGTGGATATTTGGTCTTCCAAATTCCACCTCTCCTTCTCCTATCCTAGCTATCCCAATCAAGAGACTAGATCGTGACACATATATACATTGTAAAGTCATTGGTTTGACTTAGCCGGGACCATCAAACCCCGGCATTCCAATCACATGACCCACCACGCAGGAAGCAGGCGCTCAACTTATTCTCAGGTTTCGGTCATCCCAATTGGTCTTTGCGCATGTGTATTACTCTCTTAGCACCTACTTCATCATGTCCCCTAGTGTCCGATTTTATTACCTTCACGGTCTCAGATCTGGGTTGTCCAGGCCGACTGATCACGTGATACACAGCGGTAGGAGTTCAGGAACGCCAGCACTTCTCCGATACCCGACTGAGTTGCAGTAAGTGACATCTTTTATGATTGATGTCAGATCAATGTGTCGGGGGAGACCTATCTATGTGAGAGAACTCCCACCCTCCAACCCCGTCTTCCTCCACCCCACCCCCACCACCCCCCTGAGAAGACAGTCTCCCTCCATTGGATCCTGCCATGTCATAAAGCCTTTCGGCCCATTGGCCACCAGGTCGTCTTAATTGGGTAGGTAAATGTGGTCATCTGTCATCTTCTCAGATCCAATTCGGATCAAGTCTTAAGGCCCTGTCACATTACAAATCATCTTTCAAGTGCGCCACCAATGTGTAAAATCACATTTTTAGATCAGATGCGTCAAACTTTTCGGCGCTGGGGAAAAAGTTGGCGGTCAGAACGACGTAGCGGATGTAAGCATAGTGTCGGTCCGACATAGTGGTAACGTATGTTGACCCATGAGAAAAAAAACTTTAAAAGTTTGGCACAATGTGTGGCTAACATGCCTCTTGCGTGTGCAGCGTTAACCTAGTGTTGGCATAACGCGCTCTCAATGTTCTGCTGGTGACCGTTAAACATGTTGCACAACATGTGAGAGCGTAGTGCCAGCGCATGAGTGACGCATGTCCAATGCCAGTCCAGCCTATTTGTGCCAGTGTGCACCCAACGCGCACGACATTGGTGTAACCTGTGAGTCACGCATGCCAACGTGCGGGGGGCACCCGACCCACCTGCAAGATACTCATGGCACATTCGCAGAACGTTGGCAAACATTATATATGTTAAGCGAGTGCCAGACGCGCACCCGATATGTCAAATACACCAAGACACGGTGGAGAAATGCCAAACGTGCATCAGCCATACTTTATGCATACATTAGAACAATGTTGTCATACTTTGGCGTTATGTTGCCAACCCGTGGAGTGAACGCTCTCCATCAGAGGAACAAAAGTCAATCTAGGTCAACATAAGAACAACGTTCTTCCAATGCACGTCTAACGTATCTCGACGTACGCCTAACATAGGCATAACGTAAGCACCGATGCGTTGTCCTACGTCGAAAGTTTTGTGTATGCACAAAACTTTGCTGACCCCCTGACACACGCTGCCATATGTTGACGAACATCGACATACATTGACATATACCCACGTGTGCCTAACGCACGTGTAATGCATAGCAAGGTATCCCGATGCCACAGTATCCCGATGTAGCGGCAAAAAATCACATACGTCGTCATACGTTTGCGCGATGCGTCGTAATGTGACAACCCCATTAGAGAACTCTGTGCTTTTCACACTCATGTGTATACACAATGGAACGCCCAATGGAAGGTAACCATACCAAAAGCACCCAGATAACACACCTCACAGCTGCGTACAAGCCTATGATATGTAAATAGGAGTAGGCTAGTCTAGAAATAAGAGTAGAAAAAATAAAGCACATATATGCCAAGAAAATCCAAAAAAATTAACATAGACTAACCAGACCAACCAACTATCTATCTGCTACTGAAATACAGGCAATCAAATACCTTATCAGCAGCTACTGTGTGATAAGACAACACCAACACTACAGCTGGCCAGCATTGAAAACAAGCCTGAATACCCAGGCTTATATGCTATGGACAGTATAAATACAGCCTCAATAAAAAAAAATAAAAAAATAAATATATATATATAATAGTCTGCGCTGACCTCTCTGGCAAGGAGCCACATAAGAAGGTAGGCATGGATAAAGTGATTGTATCAGGGAGCCTAAGTAGTGTAATGGTTAGCCCCAGAATGACAATGGATTGAATCCTGCTGTGGGCGCTATAATTCCCATTTGCATCACCCGGCCATGACACTGGTCCCATTACCTGGATCCTGTACAAGATATGTGTTGCATCGTTGTTGAACCTACTGTGTGCATATATATGTAACTTGTAAGTGCATTGCCTTATGTAAGTGTAAGCATTAAACGACTTAAGGACATAAACTATTTAATAGACTTCCGATTCCATGGGGAGGAGAGTAGTAGCCTGCACTGACTTCTCAGGCAAAGAGCCACATAGACAATTAAGTATGGATAGGGTGATGATATCAGGGAGCTTAGGTGGTGTAATGGTGAGAACACTACTCCCAGAATGGCAAGAAGTGTGGGTTTGAAACCTGCTCTAGACACAATATTTCCAATTTACATCACTCCAACAATACATTTATAAAGCAAATGAGTGTGTAATACACATTCTTTTTTTAATATTGTCTCCTCAATATATTTAATTTTAAATAAATGCCTACGTCATTTTAAATAAATGTGTCATATATAATACATTTTGTATATACACTATTTATATATACATATTCATTTTAAAATGAATGTGCAACATATATTACATTTCTTAAATATTATCTCCTATATATATATATTCATTATTTAATATTAAATAAATGTGTGATATATATATAGTATTTGTAATATATTATATATATAATATATTATATCCACATGTCTGCACCCAAATAACCCCGGCGCTTCATGACGTTATCCCCTCCCTGCAGGCAGCGACCCTTGTGGCGATACCCGGCATTACACTAATATCTGCAAACACCTGTAAGCATCCACTCAGGTCCTGGTTTGTTAGCGCTTTACGTACCCGTCTTAACGCCGTCTTATTTGTATGGTGTTGTACTTGTTCCCTTTTTCCTCTCCAGTTCCTGCCTTTGCCCGCCGCTGGCTGCCAGCCTTTAATGCAGGCTGGGCTTTGAAGTGGACCTGACGATTGCCGACTGCTATAACGGGAGTCATCTTCGTCGTACTACACAAGTCCTTTGTATTATCGCCCAGCTGCCGTTCACATGTTTGCTTTTTAATGTCTGATGCAGCCGGCCTTTTATCTATTTGGGTTGAGCGCGGCGTGAGGAACAGATGTGATGACATTCATACTGTTGAGTCATACTCGAGCAATGGCCGTGTATTTTTATAAATTTACATCTATTGACATCATTGACTGACGCATACTCTTAGCATTTCTTTTACACACACACACACACACACACATATATATATATATATATATATATATATATAATTATTTTGGGGTGGGCGATTTTTTCACATAGAGTTACATTTATTGCATGGTTGTCCATACATTTACATTTGTTTACATTTCGCTGTATTTTCTTACATTTCTTAGCATTTCCTTACATGTCCGGGGAGTGGGGGTGGATGGGGGTGGTGGAGGGGTCCGGAGAGGGTCTGGTAGGGCATGGGTGGGGGGGTGGTATGATGGGGTGGGGAGTTGCTTGTAATGTGAGGTGAGCTGTGTTTGAATGATCGTCAGTGCCAGGGGGGGCCACCGAGTAAACAACACGACCCAGACCACATGGGGCTGGTCTGGCGGGAACACAATCAACATTTTTGTCAGCAATATTAAATGCCACCTACTTTGGCTTGTTTTGGAGATGTGGTTGTGTGCTGACGTGGTGGTTCGCAGTCGCCTTTGAGGCTGGCAGCAGCAGGGGTGTTGGAGTTTTCTGATGTGGGGGTTTGGTTGTTTGGAGGAGAGTGGGCCCCGCCACATGCTGTGTCGGCATGTGTTATGTTGTGAGACGGCCTGGGCTCTGCGGTGGCGGGAAAGCAATTAACGGTCATGGCGGCACAGATGTTCACAGTATGTTCAGGACTTCCTTCCCATGTGGTGTTCACGTCAATGTTTATGTCATTTGCTCCCCAACTTTGCTTATTTTCAGCCCAGACAGGGTCGGTTACTGAAAACCTGTGGCCTCGTGGTCATCATTAGTAGCCGTTGCAGCTTTCTTCTCAAGTTGGCATTTGTTATTGTTAGAGTCCTGTTCTTTATGGGGGTTTGCCTTCCTATACTTATTCACGCACCATGCACATACATGTGTGAACCTCTCACCTCTGGTGCCGTTTGAGTTAGAGAAACCACAGTCGTTTCCCCAGTTCCACCGGTGGCAGGGGCAGCTGTCTGTTTCGTGGTTAAACTCAGGGCGTTTATATTTCCGTAGTTGTTAGTCGAGCCTTGCTCATCTGACCTTGTGTTTTGGACCCGGTAATGATGCTCAGCCTTGCCAGCTCTCCTCTGCTCATCCCTCCTTACACCAGTCAAGCAAGCATCACATTGTAAATCTTTAATTGATGTGCTATCATTCCAGCCACATCGCAACCTCCCATCATCAATCATCGTGAAAATATGTTCAGACCAACCTAAGCACATGCTCCACTACCAGTCTCCCGCCATGATAGCTACCTGATCTTGGTGCTCGATTATGGGTTCTAACCACGACCCAGGCACTGTGGAGTCTGCCCACGTGTTGCCTAGCAGGGCAAAATATTTGTGCCACATGCTCTTGCCTAGACCAACTTTCCCTTTCCAGTCCTCCCTGATCACAAACAAATGGGGAATAAGCTGAATCCTACCTCTTCTCTTTCTTCCGTTATTTTCGCAGTTGTTGTCCACTATGGCGTTGACCATGGTGGCCCCTATCCTCCTCCTATGATGACGAGCAGTGGCATGAGTCCTTGCTCTTCCTCCAGTGCAGGTGTTTATCTGTGTCACGCTCCTTGCGTTGTGAGTTGTGTGATGGAGTTTGGGAGTTATCCGGAGTGTCATGGCTGCGGCATCTGCATTTAGAGGATGTACTGTAGTCATCTGAGGAGTTCCTGCTTAGTGACCGCTTTCTCCTTCTGCCGGTAGTTTCTAGTGCCTTCGTCCTATCCATTATCTTTTTGGCAAACTGCACTTGCTGCTCCAGGGAGTCAGTCATAGATTGATGAAGCTGGGAGATCTCAGCAACTGCTGGGGTCGCTTCATTATCCTCCATAGCTGACTCCTTCTTCTTGTTCGTTGTAGATTTTTTGGCAGTGGATCTCGAGCGTCCACGCTGTTTCGGAGTCTCTGGTCGGTTCGGCACCTCGGTTGGTGCACGCACATGTTGATGTCCATTAAGGCATTTTGGCGGGAACTGAAGAACAGCCAAGAAAAGGTGTGGAGGTGTAGATGGTCCGGCATCTGGTTGAGAAGTGTGGATGGCGGGTTTGAGCAAACCGGAAGTCGGGTCGGGGTCAGTGAGTACTCGCCAGTTGGCAGCGAGTGACAGTGACGCCATCCAGGGTTATTCGGCTGAGTTGCAAATCACCAACAAGAAATGGTGGAGGGTGTTGGGGTTAAACGGTAGGTGGCGTGGGTGTAGTGGGGCGGGGGTTGATCGGTGGGTTGGCGGGTCGGTTCCTTGTCATGCCTAAATTACCCATGTTGCCGACCAACATGACCAATGCCAAGTGCCAGGCTAGGTAGCGACAAGCATCAATTGTGTACGTCATTGGTTTGACTCGGGCGGGAATTGAAATGCCGACCTTCTGCAGAGGAAGCCTGCGCTCTACCGATTCGGCCACCGCATCTGGGATTGTCTGTATTCTGGTTTGGTACAGCCCTCAGATCCACCCTCAGTCCTCCCCCTCCACCACCTTCCTGGACAACTGCTGGAGGTAGCGGCCCTGTCCTTCTCTCCAGTCTTGAGCTAATCCCCAGAACATCCTCTGTTGTTTGTGAGGCTAACTTCCAGCATCATTAATTTAACTAAGGGAATAAGTGGCTTACGCATCAGTAGCTCCACCCCCCTGCCCCAGCCCCCACACAGCCCCTACCAAGTCCCATCCCGCCCACAATGCCCCCACTCACCCCCACCCCGCGTGTCCCACCAGGTGGTGTCTGACTTGCACACCTGCAGTCTGGGTAAGTTTGCTTAGCCATTTTCTTTACACCTACCTTACATCTTGACCAGACCAGACGGGATGGCTGAATGAGTTGAGTATCCGTTTCCCGGTGTTGGTAGATCATGAGTTTGCACCCTGATCGAGTCAAACCAATGACTTAGAAATTGATATTTGTCGCTTCCTAGCCAGGCGCTTGACATTATTAGGATAGGGCAAGGACTGGTTGGCTCAGTGTCAGGATAATGTGACTGAGTGGGATATCAGGTCATGGTGTTGGGTGCCTGGTATTCCAGTGGGGCAGCACTATAAAGTTACCATGAGTGCACCCTGTCACAAGTCGGTATCCGTTCTGATATGACCTAAGGTGTTACCAGGACGCAAAACTCCAACAACCAACCAACCTGTAACTAGAAAGTTGGGAAAATGTTAATACATGATACTCCTCTCCTAATACTATGTCTGTACCTGAAAGGTGGGAAAATGTCAATACATGATACACCTCTCCTAATAATATGTCTCTTATTAGTTCGAAATATCATCTTTGCAATAAATAAATTGAATTATTTAAATCAAAAAAAGTAAATCGGCTACATTTCTGTTATTTTGTCCTGTCCCAACTGGCCTAAATCGAGACTAGTTCTCGTATAATGATACGCAGAGATAATGATTGCCCACCTCAACTGGACATCGAACAAAATCCCCTCCCAGCAGTGGAGGCACACTAAAGTATCAATCGACTGATTCCCGATGATGAAACACACATTAGCAATTATATATGGATCATTGCAACGAAACCCATTTCTAAAGCGAATAAAAATAATGCATCTCAGAAAGAAAGCTGCACTGATAATGTCCAAGTTCAGGCACTAAACAGACATAATTGTCACAAAGGCTACACTACGACTTTAAAGTTGCACAGTCCGATGGTTTTTATTTGTTGGCATTTTCTGAGATAAACATATTAGGTTCATCGTTATAATGTACCATACATAGTTTGAAGTAACTTCTATTTTAAATGGCTAACTTTTGAGATATTTGAAGTGCAGCATGTACAATTAATGTTGGCATGCACAGCAAAAGTCTGAGACCACAGGCTTCTGCAGTAACAGATTCTATTAAATTGCCTCAGTATTCCATTCTATGTGGCGACACATGTTTAATAAGTGCACTAGTATCTAAGCTAGTTATCTAGAATCAAATCTGAGAGCCAAAGTAAGTATGCAAGTTTCACGTCATCATTTACAAGGATGTATACATTGTTGATGGCAATATGGTTTGTTTCTTTGGGGTTTTACACCCTGGAAACATATATAGTTATATCCGGACCGACTTGTGGCAGTGCGCGCTTATGGCGACTTTATAGTGCTGCTTGCTCCACTGGATGACTCAGCTGCCAGGAGCATGACCCGATATCCCACTGAGTCACATTATCCGGAACAAACCAGTCCTTGCCATATCCTATTAATGCTGAGCGTCAGGCTATGTTGTTGTTGTTTGTTGTTGTTTGTTGTTGATTTACGTCCTAGCAACATCTAAGGTCATATCAGGACGGTCAGGCTATGTAGTGACACGTCTTGATTGTGTAAGTCATTGGTTTGAGTCGGTCAGGGTTCAAAAAGCACAACTACCAACAGGAGAAGTCAGTGAGTGCTCTTACCAATTATGCCACCTCACCTGCTGTGACTAGATGGTGTGAACAGAGTACAGACGACTCCCATCTGCATTATGTTCGCAGATGTTATATGAGGTATAAAGCACTTTTGCAAATATTATTCATGTATGTAATGACCCTACTTATTATTATTGTTATTGTCTTCTACTACTGCTTCTGTAACCTCCTTTGATATGTTCCTTTGTAGTCTTGATTACTGGAGGCTGGGCTGCAGTCAGGAGAGCGGGTGGCTTGTTTCCAAGCAGCTCCACTAATTCTCTTCCTCCCCTCCAGGCGGCCCCTGACCCCCCACCTATCTGCCCATTTCGCCACCAGATTTGCTCAATAAAATGTAGCAGTAGGTCTTAAGGGCCAGCCAGAATCTTAGGCTCCATCCATTTGCTCTATTTTTATATTTTTTTATTGAGGCTGTATTTATACTGTCCATAGCATATAAGCCCGGGTACCCAGGCTTGTTTTCAATGCTGGCCAGTTGTAGTGTTGGTGTTATCTTACCACACAGTAGCTGCTGATAAGGTATTTGATTGCCTGCATTTCAGTAGCAGATAGATAATTGGTTGGTATGGTTAGTAGCCTATGTTAGTTTTTTTTGGATTTTCTTGGCATATATGTATTATTTTATTTTGTTCTACTCTTATTATTAGACTAGCCTACACCTATTTACATATCATAGGCTTGTCTGTAGCTGTGTGGTGTGTTGACTGGCTACTTTTGGCATGGTTACCTTCCATTGGGCGTCCCGCTGGTGGGCCGTAACCTATCACATGCCCCTTTGCAGTGCAGCTTAGTGGGGGTTTCCTAGCCTTATTTTGCACAGATATTTCTTGTAAGTTTTTAGGTCAGGAATTTGCCGTTCCTTTACCGTTTGGGCATTCCACACCTTGGTAGCCATTTCCAACGCGCTTCTCTCATGAGCTTTTATTTGGCTTCTGGTCTGCTTTAGTACTGGCGCATTATTTGCTCTAGTAGCTCTTTGTGGTTACATCGTGATTATGTAGTATCTGTAGATGTTTGAGCTTGTTTTGTGTTGGGGTAGGCTATTCTAGGTCGATCCGAAATAGGGAAAGACTGCTAGGTAGCTGTTGGCAGTTAAGGGTGTTCTTGGCTCATAGATGTTTGAGCTTGCTTTTTTGGTGGGTTTGGCTATCCAAGGTCGATCCGAAATAGGGAAGGACCATTAGATAGCTAAAGGTTTTAGTTCTAAGTGTAGGTGTTATTGGTTTTATTTTCTGATCACCCTTGTTGTAGATGCGAATACTATATTAGTTTTTTGGTTTTTGTTTTACTACTACTTATGAAATAGCCTACTCTACATTTATAGGCTTGTACATAGTTTGTAGCTGTTCGTTATCTACTGAGAGTGGCCCAGATTACCCCCTTGAGGCAACCCAGTTTGTGAGCCGTGACCTATCACATGCCCTTCTGGGGTTTTGCCCCAGGATGTTTTCAGGGTCTCCCTATTTTAAATATATATTGTTGTATGTTTTCAGATCTGGAGTCTCTGTTTTTGGTGGTTTGTTGTTGTTTGTACTGAGGGTGGTCCAGGTTTCTCCCTTGTTGCAGTCCTGTTTGTGGGCCATGACATATCACATGCTCATCTGGGGTTCTGGCCATAGGGTGTCATCAGCGTCCTCCCTTTTTTACAGAGATATTTTGTGTATGTCTTTAGATCTGGGATCTGCCTTTCTTTTAGTGATTGGGCGTTCCAGGCCTTAGCAGCCATTTCTAACGTGCTTCTTTCATTTCATTAGTGGTGCATTGTTTATTTGTGTATCTCTGGTTGGTTGCTGTTGGTATTTCCTATCGTGACTGTACCCAAATGCTAGTGTTTTGAGGTGTACTAGTCTTCTATTCTTTTTAGCAATTTTGCTTTGGTTTGCATGTGCAGGTCATATAGGTGTGGTGCATTCTGTCCACCCTGAGACATATTTTGAATACTTTATTTTGTAGGATTTGCAGCTTGTTGAGCAGTTCTTGCTTTGCTCCCATGTGTATTATGTCTCCATAGTCAACGTACGGGAGTACCATTCCTTTGAAGACCTTTATTGACATTTCTTGGGTCATGACCTTCTTAATTTGGCAAATAACCATAGTTTGAGTTTTACTTTTTGTATGATTTTTGTCACATGGATGTCCATCTCTAGGCCTAGGTATCTGTAGTGCTTTACTTTTTCCAGCACCTGGTTTCCTAGTTTGCACTGGGCATTACTTTCCGGTAGTGGTCTATGTGAGGAGAGGACTGTTTTGGATTTGTTGGCATTCATGGTTATTTTATTAGATTCGCACCAGTCATTCAGTTTCTGTAGTAGTTTATTTAGTTTATTTGTTACCTCTTCCTCAGTGCTGCCCTCAGCATATATGACAGTATCATCTGCATATAGCTGGCGGCATTCAGTGTCTAACCACTTCTCTAGGTCATTTATGTATATTATGAAGAATAGTGGACTCCACATGTAATTGGTTTGCATTCTGATATGCTATTTTCTACTTTGGTTTTTTGTTTCCTATTTCTCAGGTAGCATTCGATCCAGTTTCTTTTATACCTATTTGATTGAGTTTTTGAAGTAGTCTCTTGTGATCTACTGTGTCAAACGCCTTGCTGAAGTCTATGAATGCAGCCCCTGATATTTGTTTGTTGTTCATTGAGGCCAGTAAGTCACTGGTGAGTAGGGCTAAGGTTTCTGATGTGGAGTAGAATTTTCTGAAGCCCCCCTGTCTCGAGTTTAGTATATTATTATTGTTCAGGTGTTCATTTATGTGCCTGTGTGGTATTTTTTCTATCAATTTGCCTGGGGCCTGTAGGATTGATATGGGTCTGTAGTTGCCCATGCTTTGTTTATCTCCACCTTTATGTAGCAGTAAGTCTTAAGGGCCAGCCATAGTCTTAGGTTCGATCCATTTGCTCAATAAAATGTAGCAGTAGGTCTTAAGGGCCAGTCAGAATCTTAGTCTCGATCCATTTGCTCAATAACATGTAACAGTAGGTCTTAAGGGCCAGCCAGAATCTTAGATACGATCCATTTGCTCAATGAAATGTAACAGTAGGTCTTAAGGGCCAGCCAGAATCTTAGGCTCGATCCATTTGCTCAATAAAATGTAACAGTAGGTCTGAAAGGCCAGCCAGAATATTAGGCTCGATCAATTTATTTATTGGCTTCAGTGCGGATGTCTTCCCAGATTACACTTTTAAGGGCCACAGAGGAAATGAAAGAAATAAAATGACAGACGGAAATTACTTGGCGGATTATGGTTGTCTCCAACCAGCATGTCGGCTATTCACATTAATGGGATAGCAACATCTACACAGACATATTGAAAGATCTCCGCCAGTTTCATAGTGAATGCAATTGTATTCAACTCATACACTTCATTAAAGTTCCATAGTGAGATGAAGTTTTCTTTAGGCTGATAACAAAAAAAATTATTTCACCCATTGCAGGATTCGAACCCAAACATATTGCTAGGCTAGGATACTAACAACAACTTTACCTAGCATCTCTGATACAATCAGCCTATTGATGCCTACCTGTCTATGTGGTTCCTTGCCTGAGAGGTCACATAGGCTGCTACAATCATCCTCCTGGAGTCGAAAGTTGTTTAATTGCTTGATGTCCATAAGTCTTTTAATGCGTATTAACATATACATACACAGGGTAGTTTCAACCACCATGCACCATGAGGCACAAGCACTCCTGCTCGCGTTAGAGTGCATTGAAACCTCAGCCAGTCATGAATTCATAATTTTCACTGACTCTTTTTCCTGCCTTCAGGCTTTAAACAATAGAAAACTGGACCACCCGATACTACTTAAAGTATTCATTAAACTATACTCTTTTTCAACAGCAAAATTTGACCTACACCTATGTTGGGTGCCCAGTCATGTGGGTATCCCAGGAAATGAGAGAGTAGATCAAGCGGCCACTTGAGCCCTGACTGTTCCTTTGGAACATTGTCATATTCCCCACACTGATCTGAAACATACCATTCAAAAATACATCTGGAACCTATGGCAGATCAAATGGGATGAACAACCAAACAACAAACTCCATAGAATTATCCCCTGTGTGAACTTAATGAATTGGATGTCAGTCTTCAATGACATTAAAACACACTTGATTAAACTGTGTGGATTTCATGGCCCTGCACCAACAATCTTACACTGCAAACAGCATGCATGACCTTTTTACTAAAGTAAAACAAGAAAACATTTGAGCCTTTTTGAGGGCAGCTGGTTTGTACCACCTCATATAGCTTATTAAACAAATTTCATCAGTGAATAATAGTGTCACCTAGAATTTTATTTAGCTTGACCAGAAACTATATGATTGTGAGCTTTAAAAATGCATGAGTGTCGATTGACACACAATTGATTGTATGCTTTTACATGTAAAAGCGATAGTTTGAACAGAAATCAAACATTTCTCGCCAAACATTTCTCGCCTATGCTGCCAAGACGGCGTAAAGTAACCACCGATCAATCAATGCAGCACATAACTTTATAGGATCCTGGTCACGGCCCCACTGTCATGGGGGTGATACAAATGGGACATACTGTGCCTAGAACCGGATTCAAACCACAATTTGTGCCATTCCAGGGCTAGTAAGTATACTAACTGTAAAAGTAAGACATCTGAACACTTTGACTTCTGGTTAAGCAATGCATTATTCATCATCCAGGGGTCGAACGACTGACACCCATGCGTCCACTACGTCTTCTCATTAGCATATTCTCCGCATGGCTAGATATCTTTTACGCATATCTTACACTAACCATTTCACTGCCTTAGGTCCCCTGATGGAATCACCCTCTCCACGCCCATCTATGTGGTTCCTTGCCTGAGAAGTAAGTGGAGACTACTACAAAGGCATCACCTTTTCGAGACCAAGTATCTATCTAGGTGTTACACTACATATCTAGCATACATACTTGTGCACTCATTAAGCATTTATTGCTGCATAGAAATAATGCAAAGTCAATTTATTGGAACTTGTCACTGCTGAATACTGTTACGTCCAGCATTTCAATATGGACACCAAAAGTTAATAATGTTTTCACCTCAAATATCTCCAAGGTTAACCTAACCTATCGAAATAAATTTACATCAACCTAAAATAAAATAGATTATAATAATCTGCGTAATACATTTGCTTCACAAAATTATATGTTAGAATCTTAAAGAAATCGGACTATGGATTGTATTGAACTAATCGAAAATCTTCATTCATGAACATCAGACAACAATTGATTTTAAAAGATAGAAATCAGATAGCTTCAGTAGTTAAGTGCTCACATTGTGCACTTAGCAAAGATCAAAGCCAACACATTTCTAGTCACGCAATTTAGGAATTTAAGAAAGGAAAATTACATTCTGTCCCAAAAATAATTGACAACTTGTGCTGGTTATGCAATACTTTATGACTAAGTAAATAATTGAAGCAAGAGTAAGATACTCAAGTTTTATTTATTTTAACTAATAAAGTAGACCCCCTCCTCCATCTAATATTACCATGACATTGCAGTAATGATATATACATTGCAAGATGTGTTAATTGGTGAAATCATACCCAACTTATGCATTATAATTTATTTACCCTGCTCATAATGGATAAGTGTGTTAGCACTTGTTTTCACCGCTGGGCAGCACTAATCCAGTTTGATTTAAATCTTTGGAATGTTCTTTTAGTAATAATTTAGGTTTTCTTGCTTCTTGTCTATGGCTTGTAACTGTTCATAGATTGCAAACAGGCCATTATCTTTAAATCGTTCATGGAATTACATAGTGTAAAGGGTGGAAGATAAAGCGGCTGTCACACATCACCGGATTGGGGAAACGGAAAGAAACCAAACAAAGAACTTGATATCTGGCAAAGTCCAGTTTGTGTCCATTGCATATCTGTTGCATATCCGTTGATATCCGTTGATTTCTGGCCTGATCCGGTACAAGTTTTGAACATGCGCAAGACTTGGAATGGATGCTGCCAGATTGATGTCTACGATTCTTGTCTGGTTTGAGTCCGTTTAGTCTGCATACTGTCCGTTGGTTATCCGTTCATGTCTGTTTCATGTCCATTCGTCCAGCGGCCGTTGACCGGATATCGCAACATTTTGACACATTTTAATACATTTTGATACTTATCACGCCCGAACACCACTGGACTAGACAATTCTGTCCATTGCTCAATCCGGTGATGTGTGACAGCCGCTTAAGCATGGCCAGACAAACAGTGCCTTGGCACTGAAGAAAGATTGTATTCAGATGAATAAAGATGTTTAAAACAACACACCCAAAAAACACAAGGTGTGTAAACACTTAATGAAGAAGTAATTAAAACCTAAAGGTCACAGCGGTAATTAACAACATTATTGACGCTTATATAAACAACCTAAATATAGCGCATACATAATTACATGATATGGAAATTTAGCAAGAAGAAATGACTCAGGTGGACATAATGCTGAATCTGGCTTCTTTCTGTTCTGCTTGATTGGTTGTTTTTTGGAGTTTTACATCCTGGCAACATCTAAGGTCATATCAGGATGGGTACCGACTTGTGACAGTGCACACTCATGGCAACTTTATACTGCTGCCCCACTGGGAGAGCAGGCCACCAGCACCATGCCCTGATATCCCACTCAGTCACATTATCCTGACACTGAGCCAACCAGTCCTTGCCCTATCCTAATAATGCCGAGCGCCTGTCCAGGAAGTGACAAGTACCAGTTTTAAGGCATTAGTTTGACTCGAGCAGGGTTCGAACCCATGGGTTCTAATCCCAAAGTGGTAGCCGGACTCTCAACTCATTCGGCCTTCCCGTCTGGTCTGTGTTCTGGTTGAAAGTTGGTGATAGTTTTAATGATTAGTGGGGAGGCATACCTTATGATGTGGTCAGCCTCCTAATTGCTGTAATGAATTGCTAACAACGGGTGTGTATGTGAGAGCGTGAACTCAGTGAGTGAGTCAGGGATTGGGGGTATTACGGCCTAGCAAGATCTGCGGTCCTATCAGGAGGTGTCTCGACTTGTGGCAGCGGAATATACACTGGTGGCGAGTTGATAATGGTGTCCAAAGGCGAGCAGCCTGACCCCCGATATCCTACTCAGTCACATTATTACTGTCAATGGGCCAAATAACATTTCTTTTATGAAAGAAAGGCTATTAGTAGGAAACCTTTGCATTGTGTCCAGGAACGAAGCATGGCAGCCACAAATTATCAAAATGATCAATTTGTACTAAGGCCTTTATCTGACTCGGCCGAGGATTTGATCCCATGATCTGTCTCGTATGTGAAGCGGGCGCTGTGCCTACTGGGCTACCACATGCGGCTGTGAGGGCAATGGCGTGAGTTTCTGATGGGTTGCAGTGCATGCAAGCCTGTGTGAGATGGAGGTGGCATTGCAGACTGACATGCAATCCCTGGTGCGATGACGTCGTTGGTCACTTATTTAACATAATAGACCTGTTATGCCGAGCATACGCAGCGGACGCTCTGGCCGAATCTGTTAGAGCTCAGGCTTCCTGTATGGAAGGCCCAGAGTTTGAATCCTAGCCGATTCAAGACGATGATTTACCAAATTTATATCTGTCGCTACCTAGCCTGGTGCTGGTCATTAATAGGACAGGGCAAGGACTGGTTAGCTCAGTGTCAGGATAATGTGACTGAGTGGAGTATCGGGTCATGGTGTCAGCAGCCTGGTCTCCCAGTGGGGCAGCACTATAAAGGTACAATGAGTGTGCAATGTCACAAGTCAGTGCCCATCCTGATGTGACTGTTGCCAGGACGTAAAACTCCAACAACCAACCAACCAACATGCATAAAGGCCATCCCTGAAGACTATCAGAAATTATATCTGGGACATCTGTGCTTTCTGATGGAGAGGGTTATGGTGGGGTGGGGTGGGGGAGTGTCCAGAGAGGTTCTGTCATGTATCTGACTCACGTGACGGTCACATGACCATGGCATGGGCTGGTACCTGTCACCGGCGGTAGAGGCGCAGGCTCCACAACACTCCGGGTCCACAAGGGACCGGTCGGATAACGGTTTCTTCGGGTCCCCAAGCCGGCTGTTAATAGCAAGTATTGACATTAACAAGTTACAATGGAAATGCATAAAAACTAATTAAAGAAGGCACAGGTAAATGAAGTAACATAAAGAATGGTCAAACTAAAAGCTGGGTTTTGGATAGATAAAAGATTCACCTGGTACTTGTAGTACACGGGTAAAGGACAACGTAGTGTAAATACGGGCGAAAATAGGGTTAGTATGGAATATGAACTAGAAACTGTGGCTCCAGTATCAAAAGGCTACCCATATAGGCACAGAGTTGGTGAAATGGGAGAGAATGCAAAAAGACAAGATGTCGGCGCTAGAACGCCATTGATTTCAATATTAAATCTTATTAAACTAGATATTACATTATATTTTTCAACTCAAAGGTAGCGGGCTATCAATAAGACATATGTAAAGAATAAATGTTGCTTCTTAGATTGTGAAATTACGCTCTCATTTCCTTAACCTGCTTTTTCGACCGTTTTTATATAGGGTTGGTATTCACCCGTGTACTGCGAGTACCGGGTGAATGCTTTATCTAGGTTTTGGATTGCTTGCAATCTACCAACAGTTACAACCCATAAACAAGAAATAAAACATTACTACTAAGACAACATTCAAGAGACTTCAATTAAATTGGACCAATGGGGCCCAGCAGTGAAAACAAGTGTAAACACACTTACTCTTTTGGGCTGGATAAATGAATTCATCATAAAACAAACCAAAAGAATAGTGTTTGCTCTCGGATTGCCAACCGCTATCCAGTCGGCCTCTCGGCATCTCACCCTCCCCTCCCCACGCCCACCAGTACCACTAACACATACACTCACAGGCACAAACAAAGCTGCCACCTAGATCTCACAGCACACATGTAAACATACTAAGGAGCCACTTATATCCCATAGCACAAACATGCACTGGGGTGCCCCCTAGATCTCAAGGCATAGACGCATCTCAACACACACATTAAGGTGTTACCTAATTTGCATATCACTAATGCACACATCTCAGCTCACACATTAAGGCGTTATCTAGATCTCTTGTCACCAACACACACATCTCAACTGACACATTAAGGCGTTATCTAGATCTCATGTCACCAACACACACATCTCAACTGACACGTTAAGGCGTTATCTAGACCTCATGTCACCAACACACACATCTCAACAGACACTTTAATGCGTTACCTAGATCTCATGTCACCAACACACACATCCCAACTGACACTTTAATGTGTTACCTAGATCTCATGTCACCAACACACACATCTCAACTTACACTTTAATGCGTTACCTAGATCTCATGTCACCAACACACACATCTCAACTGACACTTTAATGTGTTACCTAGATCTCATGTCACCAACATACACATCTCAACTGACACGTTAAGGCGGTATCTAGATCTCATGTCACCAACACACACATCTCAACTAACACTTTAATGCGTTACCTAGATCTCATGTCACCAACACACACATCTCAACTCACACAGTAATGTGTTACCTAGATTGCATGTCACCAACCCACAAATCTCAACTGACACTTTAAGGTGTTATTTAGATCTCATGTAACCAACACACACATCTCAACTGACACTTTAATGCGTTACCTAGACCTCATGTCACCAACACACACATCTCAACTGACACTTTAAGGCGTTATCTAGATCTCATGTCACCAACACACGCATCTCAACTGACACTTTAATGCAATACCTAGATCTCATGTCACCAACACACACATCTCAACTGACACTTTAAGGCATTATCTAGATCTCATGTCACCAACACACAAATCTCAACTAACACTTTAATACATTACCTACATCTCATGTGACCAACACACACATCTCAAGTGACACTTTAAGGCGTTATCTAGATTGCATGTCACAAACTCACACACCTCAACTCACACATTAAGGCATTACCTAGATTGCATGTCACCGATGCACACATGTCAACTCATACATTAAGGCGTTGCCTAGATTGCATGTCACAAATGCACACATCTCAACTCACACATTAAGGTGTTATCTACATCTCATTTCACCAACGCACACATCTGAACACATACATTAAGGCACCAACTAGATTTCATGTTCGAACCCATGGGTTTGAATCCTGGTCGCATTAAACCAATTACTTCAAAATGTATACTTGTTGCTTCCTAGCCAGGTGCTCGGCATTATTAGGATAGGGCAAGGACTGGTTGTCTCAGTGCCAGGATAATGTGACTGAGTGGGACATCAGGGCATGGTGCTGTTGGCCTGGTCTCCGAGTGGGGTAGTACTATCAAGTCGCAATGAGTGTGCACTGTCAAAAATTGGTACTCGTCCTGATATGACCTCAGATGTTGCCAGTGCGTAAAACTCCAACAACCAACCAACCTAGATCTCATGCCACACACACACCAACAAATACACACATATCCACCAACACACACGTTTACCATCACACGTCATATTCCTCAACACACACACATTAATATGTAATATCACACACATCACAGCACACGCATCACACACATCGGCCAATAGACACACACCAACACACGCAGACACCAATTCGGACAGAGGAAACCAACACAGCACAAGTTGGGAATGGAAAAAAGGGGGTTTAATCAGTTATTACTTAATAGATAAAAATACAGGTTTAAATGGTCTACTCTACAGAGTCCAGATCGAGGGGAGCCGACTCTCCAGGGAGCCAGGAATCCCCCGCAGAGGACCCCCGAGCCGAGCCAAGTACTCCTTTAAGACTGCGGGTGAGTGTGGAGCTTTCAGGTCATATATGTCCAGAGCTGCTCCGCTGAATGAGAGTCTATGGGGCACCCAGTGTGCTAGTTGACGTGAGAGTTTGCGGTGTTTCCTCCAGGGTGGCGTGACGGCTCCCCCCGCCGAATCAACCACAATTCGTAAATGATGCGCCAATGTGTCACCCACATCTAAAACCACCCACACAGATATGCACCACCTCTGCATCCCCCCCCCCCCACCTTCCCTGGCCCCTTACCCACTGCCTGGGTCATCACTTGGTTCTCCTGCCCTTTTCCTAAACCCATCGTTCCCAATTTTCCCAAAGTAGGTACTGCTAACCTAACAGTAATCGAAATCATAGAAATGACTAACTCCAACCTGTGTGAATCATCGAGTGACTTGTTATAAGACCAGATTCATAAACAATTTCTTGATAATATTAGTATTGGTAATATAGTGATGCTTACACAATCATCCTATGGATATTGCCAACTCGAGTGTATCACTGTAAACACACCCTGTTGAAACCACCAACTGGGGTTTAACTAATCTAGGGATCAGCCGATCCATAGATGTTATCAGGCTGTAGCATTTACAATGTCATGAAAAGTATTGTTCTATTATTTTTATTTTAATATGGATTTTGTCAGTTAAATATAAACCTGCAATGTACAATGACATGAGAAGAGAACTATTGAGATGAATAAATTATTTACTTAACAAATGAAACGCACATATCCATCGGCAGCACAAATTGATATATCATCCACAATTCAAGGCACACATATTCACCAAACACACACATCCACCAAACACACGTCCACATGCACAACCACATACACCATCCATATAAATATACACATCCGGATGCACATACACACATCCACACACATCCACACACTCCTACGCACTCATCCACCACCGACAGACAAACACCGCCTGGTGCGCGTCATTAAAGTTGCATAGTCCGATGGTTTTGATTTTCTGTCATTTTCTGAGATAAATATATTAAATTGATCATTGTAATCTCTCTTACTACACCTTGAAGTAACTCTGCTTGAAAATGACTAATTTAGGAAATATTTGAAGTGAAAACATGCTAAGTTAATTTGGCCAAATCAGTTGAGCATCCGTCTCCTGTTTTGGGAGATTCGCGGATCCGAACCCATGGGTTTGTGGGTTCGAACTCTGGTCGAGTGAAACCAAAGACTTAAAAATTGATACTTGTCACTTCCTAGCCAGGCGCTCGGCATTATTAGGATATGGCAAGGACTAGTTGGCTCAGTGTCAGGATAATGTGACTGAGGTCATGGTACTGGTGGCCTGGCCTCCCAGTGAGCACTATAAAGTCCCCATGAGTGCACACTGTCACAAGTCGGTACCCATCCTGATATGATCATAGATGTTGCTAAGACGTAAAACAACAACAAACATATTTATATATATATGTATCTATATATAAGTTCCTGAACAGAACTTTGCATCTGTGTCAGCGGGTTGCCTGACTAATCAGACTGGCGCCACAGAGGCTTGTGAGCCGAGCTTCTTGCTGAGTTTGAATAAAGCCTTGTTTTACCCACTCTGTCTACCTCGCTTCCTGTATCCTTACAGCAACGTAAGGCATTCAACGAACGTCATAGATAGCTCATGGAGCTACTGTGCCTTTCCCTAACTATATACATCACAGAGATGAGGACAACAAGCTAATTTTGGAAACCTTTAATTAGGTTCAGTATCCATCATGTATCACAAGATTTATTTCACATATGAAAGTCAAGGATATTTTAGGATGTCTTTGTTGATATTTATTTCACATATGAGAGCCATAGATATTTGAGCATGTGTTTGTAGATATTTATTTCACTCATGAAAGTCAAAGATATTTGAGTATGTGTTTGTAGATATTTATTTCACACTTGAGAGCCAGAGATATTTGAGTATGTGTTTGTAGATATTTATTTCACATATGAAAGTCAAAGATATTTGAGTATGTGTTTGTAGATATTTATTTCACATATGAAAGTCAAAGATATTTGAGTATGTGTTTGTAGATATTTATTTCACATATGAAAGCTAAAGATATTTGAATATGTGTTTGTAGATATTTATTTCACATATGAGAGCCAGAGATATTTGAGTATGTGTTTGTAGATATTTATTTCACATATGAAAGCCACAAATATTTGAGTATGTCTTTGTTGATATTTATTTCAAATAACAAAGCCAAAGATATTTGAGTATGCGTTTGTAGATATTTATTTGACATATGAGAGCCAGAGATATTTGAGTAAGTGGTTTGTGGATATTTATTTCACATATGAAAGCCAAATATATTTGAGTATGTGTTTGTAAATATTTATTTCACATATGGAAACCAAAGATATTTGAGTTTGTGTATGTAGATATTTGAGAAATTGGGATGACCTAACATGTAGTAAGAAGAGAATCACTTATAGTTATACCTAGAGGAGCTGACAATCCTGATTCATCATCATCGTCACCATCATCATCATCATCATCAGTCCCTTCATGACGAGAGTTATTTGGTGACGATACTTGCTTGGGGCACTACAGATGACTTTGTAACCAGTTTTCTCCAGTTGTCCATGTTCTCCACTTCCCCATGGGACTTGCCAAACTCTACGCGTATCTGCTCCCTGATGTTATCTTCGCACCTCTTCCTGTGTCCACCTTGTCTTCTTTCCCCCTTTCATTGTGCCTTGTAAGATGGTTTTGTCCAGACCTGATGGATGTGAAATATTGCCATACCACTGGCCCTTGTCTCTCTGTGTTCATCGGGAGATCATTGTGTGGTCCAATTGCCTGCTGGATCTTGCCATAAACTTCCTCATTGGTAGCATGGTCTTTGTATTAAACCTGATTGCGCTCAACTAACTGAATTCATCTGAACAATGCTATTGGTAGAACTATGTCATCAGAATGTTACCATAGAACCACTGGTATGTCACATTAAGGACGAATAAGCAATACTAGAATGACAATTATTATCATATTTTATGCTGGATATGACTGACTGAAAAGCCAAGAGCAGTCCAGGCGGGATATTCCAAAGTGAGCTGAAAATTAAATGGTTGCATTAAAGAGGTGGTAACATGACCAAAATGACTTTATTTATTTAGAAGCATTATAATCAACGAGGACTAGTCCTAATTTGTGCGGTTTGAAACAATCTATTCTCTAGGAGTTATTTAGGGTCCCTACAAGGTCTCAAGGTGTATGTGGTCAAGTTGTGGTTATTTGTGTCATTCAGCCATAAAGATGATGAAGGCTAAGATGTATTCCAGATTTGGAAAGTAGTGCAAACCCTACTATCACTTAAGGTAAATTTGAGCTTTTTTTAAATTTATCTTATAACAAACCGAGCCCGGTGGCAGAATCGATAGAGCGCAGGCTTCCTGTGCTGGAAATCGGGAGTTCAATTCCCGGTCGAGTCAAGCCAATGACTTATACAATTGATATGTGTCACTTCCTCGCTTGGCATTCGGCATTAATAGGATAGGGCAAGGACTGGTTAGCTCAGTGTCAGGCTAATGTGATTAAGTGGGATAGTGGGTCATGGTGCTGGCAGCCTAATTTCCCAGTTGGGCAGCACTATGAAGTTGACAGGAGTGTGCACTGTCTCACAGGTCGGTACCTGTCCAGATACAACCTTAGATGTCGACAGAAGGTAAAACTCCAACAACCAACTAACCTTATAGCAGATGTATAAGTCCACCCTCCTCCACCTTAGATGTTGCCAGGAGATAAAACTCCAACAACCAACCATGTGTGACGTCACAGTGCTAACACTGATAATATGTAAAGGGTAGTTAGAGTCTAATGTTGCTGGGCCAACCAATCCCGACCTACTATGATCTAGCATTGATATAACCACCAAATAGAATGCTGGATAAGATTAATGGTTTTAATCAAGATGTTTGGAATTTCCAGTATGATTTAAATACGCAATTGTCCCATTGTGAAGCACATAACCGGGCCAGTGCTACGTGATATGTATATTACACCTGTGAGTGGAAGTAAACGAACACTGCCACCACTATTACTCGGGTGGGTGCATGTAATAGTAAGCAGATGAATGCTGTTACTGACAGTGTTCGATTTGACTGATGTCTCACTTTCTTTTCATGCGACCAGACGGGATGGCCGAAAGAGTTGAGCACTCGTCTCCTGTTTCAGTAGATCGTCGTAGATCCTGGTTGCGTCAAACCAATGACTAAGAAATGTATACTTGTCGCTTCCTAACCAGGCGCTCAGCATTAGTAGGTTAGGGCAAGGACTCGTTGGCTCAGTTTCAGGATAATGTGACTGAGTGGGATATCACATCATGGTGATTGTGGTCTCATCTCCCAGTGAGGCAACACTATGAAGTCACCATGAGTGTGCACTGTCACAAGTGGGTACCCATCCTGATATGACCTTAGATGTTGCCAGGACATAACACTCCAACCAACGTGTTCTGCGTTAATGGCGCATACTGTCAAAACAGTTCACTGAAGCTGGCGTGTATGTTCAGACGTCAATTATCTACATACGTTAGGTGAGCCATGTGTTGTTCCTGATCATCTTAGTTACACCGGTCGTACTGTCAGTGTAGTGAGACCTGAATGAAGGACTTCCGGTTGAAGGATAATTCTCTAAGGCGGAGGCACGGCTAGTATAAAGTGGTATTTAGTTTTCATTTATCAGTGTGGTTATTACATCACATATATATATATATATATATATATATATATATATATATATATTTATATATATATATATATATATATATATATGACTAACGCTGGTCTAAATCCAATGGAGGCGAGGAGGCCTATGGTGGTGCCACCGGTACAGTGTTGGGTCTTAAAAAGAATAACAATAATGATAATAATTCCCTTATTTATCTTTATAATAACATATTTAGTTATGCATCAGATATATTTAGACCGAGTGATGGCGACTTGATTAATGAAGTGCAACCAGTACAGCATAAGCAGAGACGGTTACTTTTGGCATATATATATATATATATAATAATATATAGGACAATACCTTCTGCGGCTTTATACTCGCATAATGCTTATACATCACATATATAATAGTCACCTACATAAATAAGGAACATGATGAACATGATAGTGGGTACAAGTATAATCATATCATATTTGGCTAGAGGACAGATGCCTCTTGCCTAAAGCAACAAATTGTCAGCAGTACAGTGAGTGTGCGTAAAATTTGCCGAGGTGTGGGCGAGTAGGTGGTGTAACGTGGAGAGCTGAGGTTGTATCAGTAGATTATTTAATGCATAGACTCAACCAACCGGAGACTGAGGAAGCTGGGGAGTGGATGGAATCTTCTGGCCTTATTATACTCATATAATGGTTTATGCAGCATATATATATATATATATATATATATATTGACACTGAATGAAATCGACTATGAATAATGAGATAGTGTGGTAATGAGCTGATAGGGGCGCCACCAGTACAACATCAACAGAGATAGTTACATTTGGTAGTTGAACACAACATATGATAATATAACCACCCGTTATTTATACTCGCATAATGCACTGAACATCCATATACATCCTCCGGTTGGACTGACACTGGTCAACATCCGGTTGACGAGAGGTGGGCTGAGATGGCGCCACCGGTACAGTGTTGCATCTTATAGAGCAAAATCGGTGGCGAAATGACCAGATGATAGGTGTGTGAGGCGCTTCTTGGAGGGCATGAGGGGAATCAGGGAAGCTGCTTGAAGGCAGACCTCCAGCTCGCCGCCAGGCTGCACCGCCACCTCCAGTAACCCAAGAACAAGAACATATCAAAAGGGGGTCACAGGAGTAGATGCAGATAATAGAAAGAACAATAAGAAAGCAGGAGAATTGCATACATGAATAATATTTGCATAAATAATTTACACCTCACATAATTATAGTAATAAGTAACATTCCCTTCCATATCTTTATACTCGTGTAGTAGTCTGTACATGAGCCCCACTACCACGTGGTGGCGGCAGACACTATGCTGCACACCTACGCAGTTACACTGGACTGCGCTAGGTGGTGGTACGCTAGCCACCGGGCAGAGCCCCGACTGGGCTGCCCTCTACTGGGTGTGGCTAGCACAACCCCCACTCACCTATAGAGGCGACGGGGGACCTGTTGAGTTAGGGGGCAGGTCAGTGTACTGTTGACGCCGCGGAGTGTGGATAGGTTTTGGTAATAAACCAGTTGGAAGCATACTGTACTAAATCTTGGTGTTCTTCCGTGAGTGTGTGGCAGTGTGGAAAACCGTGGGCCATCACACTCGCATAATACATCACATCTTTATACATCTCATATATCACACCTTATTGCAGTGAGACGCCAAGCAGCGGACATGCAGTAATCGTCGTATGGATTATACTTTCACTGGAGATAATGAACAGATCTATCTGGCTGTGTTTGTTATTGCGTTGGGGATTTATTTCCCAGATTACAACACACTGCACTTCACCCTCCCGCACCCCGCTAACCCCCATCCTTTCTTCGTTGCGCTACTAGGCATAATGGCAGACAATTCTTAATGTCACCACAAAAACGAGCACCCAGAATTGCCAACATTGCTACTGAGTTCAATTTAAGCAGCTGGGTTAGTGTACGAATGAATTGTAATCAGATGACGTGCTTTTCCTAGGATATTATGAATAAACAATCAAAATGTCAGGTTCTAATTTGGCTACAATATATGACTAAGCGTAGGTGATCTGTATGTTGACTCAGTGGTTGGATGTTCCATATATGGGCATGCGCGAAACGATGTGACGTTATGGCGTTTGCTATACTCCTTTAGGAGCATGACTAGTACATATAGATAGATACATTGTTCTGCAATGTTCTTTCGTCAGGAACTCTTCACCTTGGATATCTAATATATATATATATATATATATATATAGTAAACCCTCTCTAAATCAACCTACCATTGGACCGACTTTAAATAGTCCATTCAGGGAGGTGGCCGGTTTAGGGAGTTAGAATATTGTTACAATCGTATTGCATGTGCGATCGTTTGGGTCCAAAATAAAGCGATCGATATAGGGAAGTGGTCGATATGTGGAGGTGGTCGGTTAGAGTGGTTTTACTGTATATAAGTCGTTCTCAAATACTTTCTGCCACTTTTGTGACATTAAAACCAAAACTGGAAACATTCCAACCAATAGCAGAAAACATTCCAAACGTAGAAGGATCCGTATTCAAATGAAGGTTTATACAAACACATTGTATGTATGTCAGACTCAAAATATGTTTGCTTCCTTTTTTTATTTCGATCTTGTATGAATTGAGAACGTCGTTAAGATTAACAGTGTAACATCGATCCACACTATCATTTAAGCACACATCCATGACATCATTTGTTTAAAGCTGCATAGTCCGATGAAATATGAAATTTTCAAAACCAAGCAATAATCTAGATTTGATTTTTACATATCTAACTTAGATACTGATGCACTTATTGAAAATTTGATTCCGCATAGAAGAGAAAATGTACAAACGTTTAGCAGCATTTGAGATGTGGACTTATCGAAGGATGATGAAAATATCATGGACAAAGAAGATCACCAACAAAGAAGTTCTCAGAAAAATTAAAAATAAGAAAAGCTTATTTGCCACTATACAGACAAAGAAACTTATTTATTTTGGCCACATCATTCGTCAGAGTTCAATATACCATACATTGTTGGAAGGGAAGGTGAATGGCAGCAGAGGGAGAGGGAGACCAAGAACATCATGGTTCACAAATATTTCACAGTGGACAGGCTTGAATTATTCAGAGTCTATCAGAACAGCACACCATCGGGACAAGTGGAGAACCATTGCATCCAACCCTCGACTAGAGGACGGAACTATTGATTGATTGATAGAAGAGAATACTGAGTCAATTTAATAGAACATGTTACTGTAGAGGTCTATGGTATCAGAGTTTTGGCATGCTTGCCAAAACTAATTTTCCTTGTTTGCACTTCAAATATCTCAAAAGTTTACCATTTAAAATAAAAGTAACTTTAAACTAATGTAAAGTAGATACTAGTGATCGATCTAATATATTTATCTCAGAAAAATTACATGAACTCAAAACTATCGGACTATGAAACTTTAACACGCATAACAAATTCAAACAATATGTTATTGGTGACAGCTAAGCAAAGACGATTGTCTCACAAGAAAAAAAATGAAAAGAAACATGTCGGTAAACTGAGTGTGTCGATATGCAAATATTCATATATTCAATGTAGCGCAAACTCATGCAAGCATCCTTTTAGTTCATATTGTGGGATAGATTAAATACAGGTGGATTTGTATACATACGTAAAACACAGAGTCAACAATAACTATTTGTCTTACTACCTTAACAAAGGCAAAATCATTAATAATGTAACTTGGGCACCAGATATGTGGTACAGAGGTCCTTAGGATGACACTTACATATTTGGACTAGCCTGCACTGATATCTCAGGCAAGGAGGCATATATACATGAACGTGTGGACAGGGTGATTGCATCGGGGAGTTCCGTCCTGATATGACCTTAGATGTTGCTAGGACGTAAAACAACAACAAACAAACAACAGCATCGGGGAGTCTAGATAATGCGCCAACCCCGGAATGGCAAGAAATGTGGGTTTGAATCCTGTTCTAGGCGCAATACTTCCCATTTGCCTAAACTACCCCAACCACACTGGTGCCATAACCAGGATCCTGCATAAGCTACATACTGTATAGCTGTGGAGCCTACCCTGTGTTTCCATATCTAAATGCACTGCTTGTATGTGTGTAATTGTAACCATGACATGGGTAATGGATGGAAGCAATTACAAAATTGGCAATTCCAGTGTGGTAACTGTAGGCTGCGCTGACATTTCAGGCAAGGATTCACGTACACGGTCAGCCATACTGAGGGTGAATGTACTCAGCGAGCTTACAGATTCTAATGCGTAGGATGTTTGCCCCAGATGACAAGACCTGTGAGTTTCAAATCTGATCTACAGGCAATATTTCCAATTTGCAAGTCCAATATGTGTTGATTTACTGGAAGACCGGGGCCGACTAACCCCCGGCGGTTAAGGAGGAGTGGGAGGGGAGGCGGATCGAGACCGCAGTGTGCGTTGTTCCCTCTAGGGCTGGTGGCTCCGCCTACAGAATCAACCACAAGAATTATGCGCCAATTTACGAAGACGGGAGGCAGACAGTTACATACATTGGTTTTTATTTTGTCATCAAGATCAACAAGATTACAGTACAATGGTCTGATCTTTCACCCCTATCGGTCAATGTTTATGGTCCTGGAGAGCCCCCTCAACTCTACCTTTCAGACAGTTATCTGCGATGTGGGTGGGTGGCTGAAGAAAAGGTAATACCCCTGTCACATTACGACGCTTCTTACCGGCGTGCTGCCAATGCACATAAAAGTCGACAAACTTCAAACTTTTCAGCGCGGTGGGAAAAAGTTTGACGTCAGCGCAATGTGTTGGTAGCCTGCGGCCGACATTGTGGTAATGTATATCGACGCGTGAGAAAAAAAATAAAGGTTTGGCGCGCCGTCCTGATATGACCTTAGATGTTGCTAGGATGTAAAACAACAATGCAACAGTTTGGCGCAATGTGTGAAAACGACCCTCACGCGCGCACGGCGAGTGTCTACCATTCGCATAACGTTATTCCAGCGCGTCCCACGTATCTCGACATGCACCTAACGTCACCATAATGTTGGCACCCGCACGTCGTTGCACGTCAAAAGTTTTGTGCAAGCACAAAACTTTCTACGTGCGATGACGCGCGCCGCTGACCCTCGTCGACTGTCCCTGCCTGCACCAGAGCTTAGGACCTGTTGGTTTGCGGTGTTGTCTGTGTTCACCGTTATGATGAAACTGTCAGGGTGGAGTGGAGCAAGTGTTTTTAGAGCGACGACGAGATTGGTTGCCTCGAGGTGGGCAATGTAGCTGGTCCGTTTTGTGATGCTCTCTGGATAAGGCTGTCCATAGTAGCTGGTTGGGGAGTGTGGCCCCCCCCCCCCCCCTCCCTGAGGGATGAGTCACATTCGATTACCCAGGGGAGGAGTGGCATGCTCTGGACCAGGACCAAGCCATTGGCCCTCTCGGCGAACTCCAGGAACCATCTTATGTCTGCCTTTAGGTCGTCAGTGACTGAGTCCTTCCCAGTAAGGGGGGGCCGCCCTCAGGGCCGGTGTGGCGGTTTCAGCCGTGCGCCAGTTTCAGCCATATGCATAGACTCAAACTCAAAGCATTGTCAATGGTCGTGAGCAATCTTGATACAGAAAATACAGAAAAAGTGAAATATCTCTAAAAGCACACCACCTAGAAACAAATCGCTTGGTACACATATAGAAAACATCTTTACCAAAAAGATTATATTAAATTTGCCGTAATGTTAGCACATGTTGACTTCCTTTGCGGCATTTCGTTGCATTGCGTTACGTGAGGTACGAAGAAGAAAAGGTGGTGGAGGTCCTTGATAACATTGCAGTTTTTCCATATGGCCTATATGGTAAATCGATCCATTTCATTTCAATTCAATTGAAAGCGCGCACTGTTAGAATTTCAGAAATAAGAATCGCCACCAGCAGTGAAACAAGATCTGTGAGTAGGCAATCTTGTCAGCAGATAAGGAGTCAGTTAAAGTTGCATAGTCCGATGGTTTGGAGTTACTACCAGTTTTGTGAGAAAAATATATTAAGTTGCTTATTGTATTCTACCTAACTTTAGTTTGAAGTAAATTTTGTTTTGAATGGCTAACTTTTGAGATATTTGGAGTGCAGCCTTGCCAAATTAATGTTGGCTGCATGCCAAAACTTGGACACCATAGGCTTGTGTAGGAACATGTCTTGATTAAATTGACTCAGTATGCCCTTCTATGTGGCAGCAAATGCTTAATAAGTTTATCAACATCTAAGTTTGATATGTAGAATCAAACCTAGCTGACTGAATTGTTTTTTGAAAATGTGATGCTTCATCGGACTCTGCAGCTTTAAGATGCACCCCCCCCCCCGTAGCTCTGTTACAGAGTGGTTATTAACATAGTTTGCAGCCCTGCATGGTCAGCACAAAACCATACTCCTACACCAACATCAAGGTACGCCCAATATGTAATGTTCACCCACCGCCTTGTGGCAGTTTAAAGAACTATACTATTGTGGTTAAAATTCTCAGAACTAATGCATCTTTCTTGTGGGTGGGTGCATTAGTTGATTAAGTGGGGGAAATTTCAATCACTGACAATTTTTCTTCTTCCTTCCGCTGCTCCTTGCCCTATCCTAACAACGCTGAGCGCTAGGATAGGTAGCGACAAGTATCAATTTTTAAATCATTGGTTTGACTCGGCCTGGATTAAAATCTCAGGGTTTGAGTTGTTTGAACCCGATGACCTCCCAAAATGGGAGATAGACGCTCAACTCATTCAGCCAGTGGAAGCATCTAGATACAATATTCACCACCACCCAGAATAGCAGCGAATGATGACCATGTCTAAATCCGAAAGAAAACTGCTTTGGTGAAACAATGATAAACCATCCATGAAGTAGTTGGTTCCAGCACCCACTGTTTATCTACCTGGGCTTGGAGTTGAAGAATTAAGAGAGAATGCAGACACCACAAGATTGCATCTACTAGAAGCTCTGTGTAAAATATTCTGATAAAACGCATCGGTGGGGAATGTGAAATGGTCTATAAAGGAATACAAATGGTCTATTGATGTAAATGATGTATAAGGCCAGGTGCATGCATGTATTTATGTAGTTACTGGTGACTATTTGCGTGTAGTCAATAGTCATTATGTATTAGATAGATAGTGTGAAAGGGGCACTACTGTTAGCTCTACTCACTACCCCCTCCCCCCAAACTGTTAGTCACGAATCACCACACACACACACACATCAGACAGGTGCAGGCCTAGCAGCCACACGCATGGTGGTGGTGGGTAGATCACAGTAGCCATGTGACACAGAAAGCTTACTGTTCATTGGTGGAACTAGAAATGATTGTTGCTGATTGGAGATAATAGTCAGGTGGTATGCCATACCATATCCATGTACCACTATATAATAATAAACCTGAGGGTACAAGCTCTCACTCTACGTTCACTCTTTATACTCTTCCTTTCTCTCCTTGCCTGTATTGATCTCATATAGCCTGCCTACACAAACTACAGCTGCCAGCCGACGACTTTACATCTCATTTTGACTTTTAAAGTCTTTTAATCTACATGATATTAAGAATTTGTTACATATTAGATTGCAAATTCATGTGGTTACTCCATAACCCAGCCTTTTGATACTTTTTCTATTGGCCTGTTTAGCAGCCCTATACACGCTGCAAAGCTGGGGCAATACTGAAGAGGCAACTCAAACAAAAGAAACCAGCAATGAACTAGAGCAAAATAGATTATAAATACCAGATATAACAGCACAAAATGGACTACTCCATTCAGTGTCAGCTAAATGGTCACTTCTCATAAAGCTGCAACAAACGTGTTTTAATACGACAAGTTCGTTAATAATGAAGGCTCGAATGAGCTTGTGTGCATTAATCTGTGTTAGCGCTTTCTGAGGATACCAGTTTGTATCTGTACGATGTGATCTCATAAAACTGTTGCCCATAAATGGTCATATTTCCATAGTTTTTGGACAATTTCTAGGCCAAAGTAGCTTAAAATGTTTCCCTTTTAGATAACACTGTAAGTAGGGCATTCAGAAAATATTTTCTTACCATTGCCAATGTTTCTGCCGTTACAAACCCTCAAAATTAGGAGTTCAAGTCGACTGCCTGGATAATAATCAGCATTTTTGTGTTGGGGAATTGTTAGCATAACCATCCATCTGCAATGGTTTATAGGGGCATATTGGTGTAAACTATCAATAAAAAGCACTAACTGGACACACAACTTCATTGACATGGTTGGTGCATTCCATATTGAGTAATAACAATCGGATATTTTAATTAGCATCCATATAAGCATCTCAAACCTAATTTGGTGCAGATATGACCATAACCGTCCATCTTACACTCACACATGTGCTGTGGAATGGATTGTAAAGATTATTTAAGGATATTCCATAAGGCTAACTATCATGAGTTACCCTTTATACTATCTGGTAGCGTTTTTACATTTCCCATAAATGTCCGTCGCCATAACCGTCCGTCGCCATAATACGGGTGGTTGTGCGAGTATGGGTGTGGGTGTAGGTAGGGGTGTGTGTGTGTGTGAGTGTGGGTATGTGAGTGTGGATGTAGGTGTGGGTAGGGATGTGGGTGTGAGTGTGGGTACCAGTGGGTGTGGGTACCAGACTGAGCCAGGAAGGAGAACACATCACGTGACCGTCCGTCGCCATAACCGTCCGTCGCCATAATACTGTGGGAGTAGGGGTGTGGATGTAGGTAGGGGTGTGAGTGTGGGTGTGTGATGTGGATAGTGACTAGTCGGTCATTCTCTGCATCCCGCCGACTCTGGCTCTTGACCAGCTGACCCCAATGGTCAGTCACTTCTCACTTTCAGATATATCCCCTTACCAGGGGAATAAATCTCAACCCAAACCAAGTCCTAGTCTACCTTCTTCATACCGATTCGATATTTATATTTCTAGACGTATTTAAAGTTAGCCCTACTATTTTAACTGTTACTTCCCACTTATATTCATGTTTCTGACATTTAAAAAAACTGGAGAAACATAGAATTGTTGCTCTTTTAATTTATTCAATTCTAAAAATGATTTATGCATGGCAGGGTTCAATAATTAATTATCACATTAAATGGTAGGTAACCTTACACAAACTTATACAAAGAAATAATCAGGTGACTAATCACATCCTAATCCAAGACCCCATCATCCAATCAGAAAGCTAGTTCTGCGCTGGTTTAATGACTAATACACGCCAAGTTTGTATGGGGTTTGTTTATGTCATAATAGTTGTAGAAGGCGCACATTTCACGCTCGTTAAGTTCAGACGTGTAGACGATTAAAATGGTGATTAAAATTGTCCTCCAGCTAAGCAAGTTCTGATTACTCTTAGCGGATGTGAACCAATCAAGGCGGGGGGGGGGGGGGTATTTGTTCGAATTACTGCATGTACCGCGGTGAACCGAGATTCTAGTTAATTCCCTTACCAGATATTATGAGGATGTTTCCTCGCTCGATTCATGTCACTGGAACCTCGCGGACCTGAGTTCCTGGCGAGCATCTCCATCTCCATCGAGGCTTCAAGGACAAGATTTTCATAAACTATGGATTAGCCTTTTGCGGTTGTCTGCAATAGGCCTCTACAGCAGAGAATGCGCAGTGAGCTAGTAATGCCTCCTGACAAACCATGTATTGAAAATATATATACATGTATGAGACTAATCAAATACATGTAGGTCTAGCAAATAGCTTGGATGGCGCAAAGTGGAACAAGAGGGTGCAAAGTTCAACAAGTGGGTGCAAAGTGGAACAAGCGGGTGAAAAGTGGAACAAGTGGGTGCAAAGTGGAACAAGGGGGTGCTAAGTGGAGCAAGCAGGTGCAAAGTGTAACAAGTGGGTGCAAAATGGAACAAGTGGGGGCAATGTAGAACAGGCGGGTACAAAGTGGAACAAGTGGGTGCAAAGTGGAACAGGCGGGTACAAAGTGGAACAAGTGGGGGCAAAATGGAACAAGCAGGTGCAAAGTGTAACAAGCAGGGGCAAAGTGGAACAAGCGGTGGCAAAGTGGAACAAGCGGGTGGAAAGTGGGACACTGTTCCACTTTGCCCTGAAGACATGATATTTTATAAACACTTGGCGTCACCATCTTCTTAGATATATCTAAAGAATCTCATTATACCTATAGATAGCCTACATAGACCCTAGTTTCACCGACCTGAGTTAAATAGAAATTCGACAAGATTACAATGCTTTTAGCAAATTATTATTTTTTAATATTGAGTTAAACACACACAAAACAGGCTTTTCCTCAGAAAATGTCAATAATTGTTTCATGCAAAAGGCTAATGTCACAAACGATGAGCCATCGGTTGAACTTCTAGTGAAAAAACCATTCAGCTAGATGGCACGACCAACTTGACATTGCTGGCAGTGTTTCACTTTTAAAGTTGTATAGTCTGATAGTTTTGAGTTTTGGTAATTTTCTGAGATAAATATATTCGGTTGATCGTCATAATCTACCTTACTTTAGGTTGAAGTAACTTTATTTTAAATGGCTAACTTTTGAGATATTTGTAGTGTAAATGTACAACATAAATGTCGGCAAGCACACCAAAACTCTGACACCATAGGCTTCTGCAGTAAAAGGTTCTAGTAAATTGGCTCAGTAATCCATTTGATGTGGCGATAGATGTTTAATAATTGCATCAGTGTCTAAGTTAGATACGTAGAATTAAATCTAGATAATTGTTTTGGTTTTGAAAATTTGATATTTTCATCGGACTATGCACCTTTGAACTTAAGCCTATCTTCTCACATGTGTGGGAACATATTGCGTTATGGGACACAGAGGCCAAATCGGTGGACCGCAGGCCTCCTGTGCAGGAGATCGGGAGTCAGCTTCCCGGTCGAGTCAAACCAATGACTTACAAAATTGATACAGTTGTTGTTGTTTGTTTGTTGTTGTTTTACGTCCTAGCAACATCTAAGGTCATATCAGGACGGGTACCGACTTGTGACAGTGCGCACTCATGGCGACTTTATAGTGCTGTCCCACTGGGAAACCAGGCCGCCGGCACCATGACCTGGTATCCCACTCAGTCACATTATCCTGACACTGAGCACACCAGTCCTTGTCCTATCCTAATAATGCCGAGCGCCTGGCTAGGAAGCGACAAGTATCAATTTTAAAGTCATTGGTTTGACTCGACCGGGACTCGAACCCACGACCCCACGATCTACCAGCACGGGAGACGGACACTCTAACTCATTCGGCCATCCCGTCTGGTCTGAAAACATGTCACTTCCTAGCTTGGCTCTCAGCATTAATAGGATAGGCAAGGACTGGTTAGCTCAGTGTCAGGATAATGTGACTGTGAGCTGGATATTGGGCCATGTTGGCAGCACTATAAAGCCATCATGAGTGTGCACTGTCACAAGTCGGTACCCTTCGTGATATGACCTCATATGTTGCTAGGATGTAAAACAACAACAAACAAACATATTGGGTTAACATTTTTGTTTTACTAAATCTGTTTTTGTTGGGGTTTTTTATATGTAAAGAAATGTGTATATGGCGATTAGTAAGAGTCTATATATATTAGAATATTCTACCTGTTCTGATTGAGTTATTTACACAAGTGTTAGTGCTCAGTATGATGAATTAATCCTGCGTTCTCACAACACACACCGTGGTATTATAGCTCCAGAGTGCTGAGACCATAGTAAGAATATATTGGTTGAGTAGTGTTATTGCAGTTGGGTTGTGCTGACAGCTTAGTTTCATTTCAGTGTTCACTTAAGTGTGTTTGATGTTAAGTGTTATGTACATACTGCTGACGGCAGTAAAGCAGTCACCTCGAGTTAAACAAGCAGTGGATTAGGGTCGGTCTTACAAACTGTGTACCACATACATTATAACCCCATTAAACAAAGCTTGTTTAAACCAAACGATCGGTGAATCCAAACTTTTTTCGGCGGCCCTGCAAAATACTACCATTTATCATATAAACAAGTTGGTTAAACCAAAGTTGGTTAATCCAATTTTATCGGTTAATCCAAACAAAATTGTTGGACCTCAGGGCACTTCCGGTATGGTTAAACCAAACTTTCATGTGGTTATAAGGTCATCTGAGCCCCCACTGATTTGTGGATATGATAAATGTTAGTATTTTGAAGGAACCATAGAAATTTGTTTGGATTAAACGATCGTTTGGTTTAACTGAGCTTGGTTTAACAGGGTTATAATGTATGTACATAAAAAACAATAATCAAAGTGTCCACATACATTGTATATTACATGTGCTATACATGCTTACTCAAAGTCAAAGTTAAAGCCAAAGCTTGGTTAAACCAATGATCGGTTAATCCAAACATATTTCTAGGGTCACTTCAAGTTTGGTTTAACGCGGTTATACTGTATTTGGTTTCCACGTTTCTTTGTTTCTGGCTTTGCGTTATTTTGGGAGGATAGTAAGTCAAATAGTTATTGTTGACTCTGTATATTAATACTGTTAGCAATACTACAGCTCTCGATTTGTCTTTCCAAGTTCAGTATTCTACTTGATTTAATGAATTCTTCATGCCAAAAGCCGTGGTCTATGATCACCATGACTAACATATTTAGAATATTAGACATCAAATGCATGTAGTTATTATATATATATATGCTCTATAATTGATTATGGAACTATAAACAAGGACACTATACCACTTATCAGTTTCCTTCTCTATATTAGTCATTATCTATTATCCTACTGGCACAGGAGTTAGTTCCTGTTTCTGTCGCTACGGCGCCACCTGTGAGTGACGACTGGCCACCCTGATACCAGCTGTGACCTGTGCGGATGGTCAAATGTTTGTGTACAGCTGATATAGAGGTGGACAAGTTGGGCAAAGAACAGCACAATGTTGATCCATTCCAGTGAGGGTTCAGTCTCGTTCCATTCACCAGCCCCCACTAACCCCCACCACCACACCACCACCACACCACCACCACACCACCACACCACCAAGACCACCACCCCACCACCACTACCCCACTACCACCACCACACCACCACACCACCACACCACCACACCACCACACCACCACACCACCACCACACCACCACCACACCACTACCACCACCCCTCCACCACCACACCACGACCACCACACCACCACCACACCACCACCACACCACCACCACACCACCACCACACCACCACCAGCCCACCACTACCCCACCACTACCCCACCGAGACCACCCCACCAAGACCACCACCCCACCACCACTACGCCACCACCACCACACCACCACCACACTACTACCACCACCCCTCCACCACCACACCACCACCACACCACTACCACCACACCACCACCAAACCACCACCACACCACCACCAGCCCACCACTACCCCACCACTACCCCACCAAGACCACCCCACCAAGACCACCACCCCACCACCACTACCCCAACACCAACACACCACCACCACACCACTACCACCACCTCTCCACCACCACACCACAACACCACACCACTACCACCACACAACCACACCCCCACCACACCACCACACCACCACCATCCCACCACTACCCCACCACCACCACACCACCACCACACCACCACCACCCCATGACTACACCACCACTACCCCAACACAACCAATGCCACTACCACACCACCACCATCACCCCACCACCACCACCCCACCGCCAAGACCACCACTACGCCACCACCCCACCACCACCACGCCAGGACCACCACCCCACCAACCCACCACCACACCACCACCACAGCACCACTACCCCACCACCACACCACCACTACCCCAACACTACCCCACCATACCACCACCGCCACACACCCACCACACCACCACCACCACACCACCACCACCACACCACCACCACACCACCACCACCACACCACCACTAGTCCACCACACCACCACCACCACACAACCACCACACCACCATCACGACACCACCACCACGCCACCACCACCCCATCACCACCCCACCACTACCCCACCACCACCCATCCACTACCCGACCACTACCCCACTACCACCGGCGTTATGCGTTATCCCCCGAGCACCGGTGATGGGTGAGGTGCGGGTCAGGGGGACAGGTTCCTCTGGGATTGGTCAGCCGGCGGGGCAGGGAGCGACACGGACTGTACGGCTCCCCCTGGTGGAGGAGGGAGGCGGGGCGTGGTGAGCCGGGCGAGCTGGAGAAGGTAGGGTGGGGGATTCTCAGTGATGGACCGCAAGTCCATTCGGGGCATTGTGGTTATGGGGGTTGATCCGCCATACTGAGGTAAAGTAAGACTGATAACGATGATATATAGATTAGTTAGACAAATCTTACCTTGGCATAGATGATGGATAACTATTGTTTTCCCGAGGTATAAGCCTCGGCTAGATGTGGGTGAGGGAGAGATAAGCACATCCGGGTCCAGCAATCTTTACCTACTAATTCAGGATAAAATGATCTCTAATAAATTCTTTAAAAAACTAATGTTTCCTTTGTACAAGCAACAGACTAGACGTGGTAGGGTGTGGAGGGTGTGGAGGGTGGGCCCTCACCCACGTCTAGCCGAGGCTTATACCTCGGGAAAAGAATAGTTATCCATCATCTATACCAAGGTAAGATTCGTCTAACTAATCTATTTTACCTCGGTATATAGCCTCAGGCTAGCCGCAGGCTAGGGAGACTTTACGTAATATCATTTTATCCTGATATTTCATTGTTATTGTTATGTTATTCTGATTATTTGTTTGGTATGGAACATTGTTAAAATCACTATTTGTGATTATGCTTATGTTCTCACCTTTTGACCTTTAATGCTGTAGCAGTCATTGTGCGACACCACTGGGCTTCTCCAGACGCTTGTTATAATGTCTAGCAAACGATCGTTCGGTCTTCCACCCTGCATGCGCTAGGATGCGCTTGACCGAAATTCCTAGGAGGCGTGCTTTTGACACCATGGCTCCTCTCGTTGAGTGTGATGCATATTTGTCCGTATTCACTCCTGCCAGCTTTAGCACATTAATTGTCCAACGGGCGAGTGTGTCCCTTGAAATGCCCTTGTGTGGCTTAATAAAGCTTATCAATAATTGTCTTGAGTTTCTAACTCCTTGTGTCTTGGATATATATGTTCTAATCGCAGAAACTACACACAGTTTTGGATTGTCCTTGAATTGCGTTACATCAATTGATGACAAAGGGTCGCCTATGCGATTAGATTTTAACAATGTTGTTAAATCGAAGGTGGCTTGCCTTCTATCTATTTCCAGTCCATCGAGTGAAAGTGCCACTATAGTTTGGCCTCGATGACCTGTGACTAACAGTAATAAAAGTGCTAACTTAAACCCTAATTGTTTTATGTCTAGAAATCTATTATGTGGCCAATCCTTAAACAGTTTGAAGACCAGTGACACATCCCAAAATCGGTCGTATTTTGGTTTAGGTGGGTTTCGTTCATAAATCCCCCTTAGTACCCAGTGTATTACGTGATGTTTACCCATTGTTTCTCCCCCTAACCTGGGGAGAATGATCGATAGAGCACACCTGGCCGCATTAATTGCGCCGTAACCGAGGCCATCTTGTTCTAACATCCTGACAAATCTGCACACTTGGGCAATGGTTGGATCCATCGGTTTAACCTTTTGAATAAGACAGTAAACGCCCCATTTTTTCAAATATGTGGTATACATTTTAACTGTTCCTTTTCTCCACGCATGCGACACCAACCGTTCTTGTGTAATTTTGTCTAAACCAAATTGTTCTAGGTATTTATTCAGAAAAGGAATGCAAGCAATGGTGTTGTTGCTACGTTGCCGTGATGTTCCAGAGGGCCTTGGTGAGTTAGATTTCCTTGGGATTTTGGGAATCTTAGGCAGTCGCTGGCTGTCGAGACTATTACCGCTAGCCACGGTTGTGTGTCCCATTCGGGGACAATCAGAATGGCGTGGGACCGATCCATCTTTATCTTTCATGCCACTCTGGTAATGAGATTAAAGGGGGGGAAATGTAATAAAATTCATTTTCCCAAATCAGTGAGAAAGCATCTATGTGCCAAGCAAATGGTTCTGGGTGCCATGACACATATTTGTTAATCTTGAAATTATTTCTTGATGCAAATAAGTCTACCGTAGGTGACCCCCATTGTTGACAAATTTTGTTGAAGATTTGTGTGTTTAATTTCCATTCTAAGTGATCGTGAGAGACTCTGCTCTTTTTGTCAGCCAGGTCGTTCTGCGAACCTGGGATATGAGATATGGTTAACCATATTTGATGTTGTTGCGCCCAGTTCCAAATACTCTGTGCCAAGTTATTGCATTCTTTTGACTTTGTACCTCCCATATTCCTGACATATGCCATAGCTGTAGTGTTATCTGTCAGAAGTTGAACCGTCTTTTTAGGTATTTTAATTAGACTCAAAAGGCCCAAGTAAATCGCTCTTAATTCAAGAACATTAATATGGTCTGATTTTTCGTTATCTAACTCTACCCCTGTGGCTACATCATTTCGATGAGCTCCCCAACCTTGTAATGAAGCATCGGTAGTAACTACCGTGTTGGGTTGACCCATTCGAATGGGATTGGGGGAGTTATCAATATTGTCGATCCACCAAAAAATGTCTTTACAGCCGTCTCGGGAAATGTTCATTGGTCTTTCGAAGTTACCTTGTCTGCGTGCTAACGCTCTATTCTTGTCTATTTCTAGAGATTTGATATGCGCGGCTCCATAAAGAACAGCCGGTGCATACGAGACCATTATCCCGATAAGGACGGCGACCTGTCTAATCTTTGGCCTGGATATGTCAAGCAGCTGGGAGGCTGTGTCGTGAAACTTCTGGAGTTTCTGTTCCGTTAGAGATACGGTCATGGCTTTGGTGTTAATCAGAAACCCTAAGCATTTTAATTCCCTATTCGGGACGAAAACAGATTTCTTGTTATGAATGTAAAATCCTAAATCTGTTAATAAAGCACACAAATCAGTAACTGCCGTTTGGCATTTATCAAAGGATTCTGCCATAATAAATGAATCATCTATGTATGGGAACATTGTGTGTCCTATTCTACCCATGACTGCAAAAACAGGTTTTAACAATTTGGTAAACAGTCGCGGTGAGCAAGCTAGACCATTAGGCATGCATGTAAACTGGAAGAGGGTACCGTTCCAAATAAATCTCAGAAATTTTCTGTGTTCTTTGCAAATGGAGACTGTGTAATACGCATTTCTTAAGTCTACACTGGCGAGCCAGGCTTCCGGCGTAATTAAATCTCTCGCCGTTTCTAATGAGAACATTTTAAAATGTTTGTATGTAACCGACTCATTTAATTTGGTTAAGTCCAAAATCATGCGAATTTCGCCATTTGGTTTCGGCCTAGAAAACACATTAGAAATAAACTGTCCTTCTGTGTTGTGTACTCATTCAATAATTCTCTTAGTCTCAAAAAGAGAAACCTGAAAATCAATTTGTAGTTTTTCTTCTGCGTTAAATTTATATGGGAACGGAACTCTTTTCTGTTTTGGTATGTCTGTGAAGGGTATTTGAACCCCTTTTACAATTTCCAAAATTTTGCTATCATTTGTAATATTACACCAGTTGTGTAAACAGTTCAGGATATTTCCTGCCTTAAATGTGCTTACATATGTTTGTGTCTCTTCAGACACCGTGTTGAGGGTAGAAGTCTGTGTTGTCGACTCTACTTGGCTCCTGGCCGTGGGAACTGGGGTCTGGGTGTAAACTCCCTTTTGTACCCGCGGTTCTCGTTCCACCCCGTGGTCTGTCGTTCTCCTCTGCCGCGTCCCCTGGGACTGAACCCGAAGGATGGACCTCCGCGTCCTGGCCTGCCTCCTCGGCGGAAGCGAAAATCCGAGCGGGGGCGTCAGAATTTGCCGGGGTTGTCGAACTTCTTACCCCTGTCAGTGTTCTTAGGGCTTTTCGTGTCTACCTCCACTGCTTTGAAGAGGTGCGCTAGCTGTCCCCCAAACATTTTGGTTTTGTCCAGCGGCTTACCTAGCACTGGCTTTGATGGGAGGTAAAGTGTGTATTCTTTACCGTCATTGTCCGTAACTTTCTTAGACCTGGCAACTTCTTTGCCAGCATCTGTGGTCACCGACTTAAAGACGTTCTCGAAACGTCGAAACATCATAAAGTTCGACGCTGCGGTAAGCAGCGCAATGCCTTTATCCATGGTGCGAGCAAGCGACGAGAATTTATTCTCGGCTTGCATTCTGTTTGCTACCGGAGTTATGGAAGTCAGAGCTCCGAGCACTGCTCTATGGATGGTACACAACGCGTTCTCGTAACGCCGTCTCTCGTCCGAGAGTTGGATACCTGCATCCATTTCCTTGCTGATGGACTCGGGAACGCCTTTGATTCCTGAGATTTGTTCGGTCAGCTTACTGATCACCTCAGCGGGTTTAAATGTGTGGAAATGTCCTTTTAACGTTTCCCTCATCATGGTTGTGGTATGCAACCTCTTTGCTTTCGCCAACGGGCATTTCTTTTTAATTTGTGCCCCTATCCGTGCATAGACACCCGCTCTTTCGGTGTCTGAATCAGACTCCGTCGTGGACGAGTCATTTGAATCATCAGATGATGAGTCCTTCTTCTTCTTATTTTTGTTCTTCTTGGTCTTTTTAACCCGCTTCTTGTTGACTTTGGTGAATTCATCACCTGAGCTACTCACGGGTCTCTTGAGCCTCTTGACTTTCAGTTTCGGAACCTCAAATGCTGATTCAGTTTCGTCATCCGAAAAGTCTTCCCAGTCGTCGTCTGGGATAGGAGGAGAGGGAACCCGTATAACGGGTTGCGTATGTTTGTACTTCTCCATAAGCCTGACGATCTTGTCCTCTAGGTCCTCGTCTCCGCTATCCTTATCCGAAGGACCAGCTCCTGGCTGTGGGGACGGTGGCCGCGTCTGTGGCGGCGACGAATCGGACCCTGAGGGCACGCGGCCTTCTTCCGCTGCCGGCGGAACTTTGTTGCGCTTGGTGGCCATCGGTTTCTGTAACAAAAAAGTTACTTAATACCGGTATCGTCTCAACATGGTCACAAAGTGAGCCCCAAAACTGGGTTGAGGTATTAGTCGTATGGTATAGAGTAACGTGTTTACACCGTTCTGTATACAGGCGTTAAGCTAATGGTATGCCGTAGGTTTTATCGGTAGTGAAACCAACCAAATGGAGGGGCGGCCATTGGCACGCCCGCTCTCTCTATTTTGTACACTTCTCCCACCCGCAGCATTCTGCACCAGCAAGTTGAAGAAAATATTACGAAACTCGGAGGCTCGCCTCAAAAACCGGTCTGGGGAGTCTATAAAAGAAACCCAGGATCATCCCCAACAAAACCCTCTTTTAGGGTTCGGAGGAATTTCCTTAGGAGATGCAACTCGGGTTAACATCTCTGCCTGTCTGTATACAGGTTGCGCTATCAAGCGGTATCGGTTTCGGTTCTGTACATAAGTGTTCTAACCTTGTGTTTTTTATATCACCCAAAACATGTCCAAATCGGACCTGAGAAAGTTCTAAGCTTTCATAATTGGATGCTATAAACCATCCTTAGGAAGTTTATCGCGATTTTGCAATACTTACAGTTGGTTAAAGTGTTGTAGTAGTTAAATCCTGCCAGAGCAGCTCAGCGAACGTCCTCCCGCCGTGAGCTGCTTATGCTAATTGCTGGACCCGGATGTGCTTATCTCTCCCTAGCCTGCGGCTAGCCTGAGGCTATATACCGAGGTAAAATATATATATACATATAATTATATATATATGGATTTACTATTTGTATGTATAAGAAAAAAGCCCACAGTGCGACTGACACTGGTCAACCATCCGGTGGAGGCGAGGTGGGTCGAGATGGCGCCACCGATACAGTGTTTCTTCATTTAGTTATCAAGCAATGTTACTGCATTATGTATGGCTGGAAGACCAGTACTCTAGTGCTGAGAAAAGATATCAATCAATGAATAAACTAAGCTTAATAATAAGCAATGAATTATCAAATTAAATGTTGGGTTTGAGTCCTATCAGTCTTTTAGATCTTCAAGTTTATCCCCCGTCCAAAACTCATCCCCACGATCTTCTAAGCTTAAAAATTATATCCGGCAATAAATGCTTTGAGCTGCAAAGTCCGATGAAAACATCAAATTTTCAAAACCAAGACAAGTATCTCTGTTTGATTCTACATAATGTGTATCTATCTAACTTAGATTCGGGTGCACTTGTTAAACATTTGTCACCAAATAGAAGGGAATACTGAGGCAATATAATAGAACCTATTACTGCAGAAATCTATGGCATCAGAGTTTTGGCATCCTTGCCAAATCTAAGTTTGCATGTTTGCACTTCAAATATCTCAAAAGTTAGTTGTTTAAAATAAAATTTACTTTAAAATAGAGGAAGACAGATTATAGCAATCAACCTAATATGTTTATCTCAGAACAGGACAGAAACTCAAAACCATTCGACTATGCAACTAACAATATATGACTATTGATATCAAAAGTAGCAGTTCACCAGGGGCCATATGGATGAAACAGTGTTAGCGAGCCAAAACGCGTTTAGACTGGATTTCTGGTTTAGCGCCGAAAAGTCGGTATGCATGGAGCAGTATTAGTCCTAACACCACAAGCTTAAACTAGGTTAAGCTAAACCAGAAAAATAGCTGGTTTACAGGCGGTGTTAGGTATCAAATCTATTCAATGCTGTCATATTTAACAGAGTTACATAGTCAAATAGTGAAATTTTATTAAATTAACCCTAAAATCGAAGCGAGATTAACGCTGCAGCTGCAAAGGCGGCGATATTAATATTGTCGAACCGACGAATGCAAGCAACCGCCGCCACCGCCAGTATGGAAAGTGATGTCGATGTGGCGGCTGCGGCGATTTGTTTACTTTACGTTCGTCGATTTGAAAATAGAAATATTAATATCGCCCCCATTATGGCGGCAGTGTTAATATTGCTTCGAATTTAAGGTTAATTTCATCAAATTTCACTTATTGCGTATCTAATTCTGTTAAATATGATAGCATTTAATATATTTAAGCCTAATATATGGGTACAGATGCAGAGGGATTTCCCAAATCTATAAATAAATTCACGTTTAGCTATAATGAAAGTGTTACGCGCTCCTGCATACGACTTGACACAGTTCCCGACGTCGGTGATAGCTTAACGGTAACAGGCTCTAACACCAAACCACGCTAACACTGACTCCTGCATATGGCCCCCAGAACGGAGTCATTGTAAGATCTGGTTATTGTTCCAATTACTAAGATACAATTTTGTTACGGCCTGGCAATGACAGATAGCCGTCTCAGGCAGTTGTTCCAGCCATGATAATGAATATATTAACTTCCAGGTGAATTAGACAGAAATGATGTTTCCCCTAATTGAAACCTTACTAGATGTTTGAATGTTGTTTACACAGTCTTGGTAGCGATAGATATAGGATACCATTAAGTGGGTCGGAGTGTGGGTTATAGTGAACGGGTTGACAGTAGTAGAGATAAGAGTGACAGTAGCATTGACAGGGTAGGACTGAAGGAAGCGGGCAGAGAAGAGAAAGGAGGGTGGTGGGGGGAGAAGGGAGGGTGGGGCTGGGAGAAGGGAGGAAGGGCGAACGATAAGAGGGAGTTGGAAGGAGAGAGGAGGGGAGGAAAAAAGAGGAGGGAGAAGAGGAGGGAGAAAGGAGGAGAGGGGAGAGAATGGGTGGGAAGGAGTGAAGACGGGGAAGACAAGGGAGGAGCGAAGAGAGAGCGCAGGATTAGGGAGGAGAGAAGAGAGAGGAGGGAGGAGGGAGGAGGGAGGAGGAATGAGGAAATGGGAATGGGACACGACTGAGAGGTGGGAGGAGGAAGAGAGAGGGCGGGAAAGTAGAGGAGAGAAGTAGGAGGGCAGGGCTCGGTGAAGAAAGGAGGATGTGGGAGGAGGGAAAAGGGAGGATATGTTTATATCATTTGGTGCTAAAGTAGACTGAGAGGAGAGAGCCAGCAGGAAGGAGAGTTTTATTCCTAGCAACATATGAGGTCATATCAGGACGGGTATCGACTTTTGACAGTGCACACAAGTGCGACTTGTATAGTGCTGCCCCACTGGGAGACCAGGCTGCCATTATCATAATCTGATATCCCACTCGGTCACATTGTCCATATTGCTGTGGCAATATTGGTAATTCGGGGGAGGCGGACGACCATCCTCCCCTGGCCCTACCGCCACTCCTACTCACTCATCCACTCCCCACACACCCTCACCCACCTAGATGGCGCCACCACCTCCTTCCCTCACTCACCCCACTCCCTCCAGATGCCGCCACCACAACTTCCTTCCCCCTCCCCATCACCTCGGCCACTTCTCCTCCTGCAACCACACCAACAAGACCTACTCTCACCGTCCCACCCACCCAACTCTCCGATAAGGTTGAGGCCCGGGTCACTTAAGACTCTAACTAACGATAAATGACTTTACCACGATATGACATTTGACTTTGAACATTCACTACTTTATCCATTACACTTACATTGCCTTAATGACCTATCCAACTTAACATTGATCTACTCACCGCTGATTACATTACTTGACTATTACATTGCCTGTTCTTCTGAATAAATTGCCATACTATGTAGTCCGCCTCCTGTCCTGAATTATCCTGACACTGAGCCAACCAGTACAGGAATGAGTGAGGGGATTAAACCCTGACGGTTCTCTCTACCCGCGCCCGTACCCACCTGGCGGGGCTGTGAGGAACTATGTTGGCTGAGCCGGACTGTGCTGCACGGCAATGTGTGACAGTATCAGGGCCTCCAGAGGGCAACACTAATGGTATCTGACGTGAGAACTCCCCCTCCCCCTTCCACACACACACACACTCCCACCACATCCCACCACGTCACCGTCCCCTACGGGAAATCCACACACGTGACCGAGCACCACGTGACCAGCGTGACCTCGGGGGGCAACTTAACGAAAACCAGGCCTCTATAAAGAGACGCCCATGTGACTCGGGCTGACTTCCGGTGCGTCACATTCTTCCGCCGGAGGGCGCGTTTCACTAAGAAGTTGCCGATTGCCGATCGTTGCCCTCTCCTCCCTCCCTCTCCAATGTAGATAGGTGGTCAAATAGATAACATCCCGGACCGGAAGTCGCGGGTTTGAATCTTGGCCGAATCAAACCACTAATTTACCAAAGTTATACTTGGCGCTTTCTAGCTTGGCGTTTGGTATTAATATGATAGAGCAAAAATTAGTTCACTCAACATCAGGATGTTGTGACTGAGTAGGATATTGCTTCAAGGTGGCCGCCGGCTCGATCTCCCAGTGGGGAAGCACTAGTAAGTCTGATAGCGTGTGCACTGTCAAAACTTGGGAGCGCCCGGAAAAGTGTTGCTAGGATGTCAATTTTTGACAAACAAACGAATCTATTCTGCTAGTAATGAAAGGCAATATTAAATGAAAACGCTAATTGAGGAGTTAATTTCTTTTGTTCCCTTCCAGGTTAACAATATTATTGAGACTGTGCAGACTATTGGGGATCATCAATTGAACATGTTTGGATGTGCTCTATAATCTATTATTGGAATATAAACAAGGACACTAACTCTCTCCAGTTTGCTCTCTTATTATATTCCATTTATCTAGTCTCTCCTGCGCGCTGCATGTAGTTCCAGATTTGGCCACACCGGAGCCACTAGTCATAGGCTTGTATGCCAGCCGTGCCTGGTCGTTATCGCATCAAGACCCTCTCGGACGGTCAATTTTAACAATATATACAACAACAAAAACCAATCATGTGTCGGAGGAAGAAGAAGTGAGGAAGGAACGAGTGTTACATATTGCCATACAGAATAGTCCGACTCAGTATGATGATTACAGCAATTACAAATACTTAACATGAATCCCACTGGACTACAATAAGGTGAAATCACAGCCTGAAGCGCTCTATCACATAGCGATTCAAAATCGAGTGTGCCAGTATACATGGACACGATCGCCACCTAGCGGGTCAAACCCGCGTCTCCCACATGCTTAGCCTAATTAATACCAGGAGGGTCCACCGCGTTCACTCTATACCTGTATATATGAGGTATATATGGGCAATATATATGCGGCAATATAAATTGGTGATCTAAACAAAATGGTGGCTACATCTGCAGTATATATATAAACAAAATGGTGGCTACATCTGCAGTATATATATATATACTGCAGATGTAGCCACCATTTTGTTTAGATCACCAATGTATTGTTGCATATTCCGATGGTTTTGAGTTTCTGTCATTTTCCTGAGATAAATATGTTAAATTGATCGTTATAATCTACCTTACTTTAAGTTGAAGTAAGTTTTTATTTGAAATGGCTAACCTTTGAGATATTTGAAGTTCAAACATGTCAAATTACTTTGTGCAGGGATGCCAATACTCTGACATCATAGGCTTCTGCAGCAAACAGGTTCTATTAAATTGACTCAGTATTCCAGTACAAGTGACACCTGGAATGCAGAGTGCATACAACGCATTCATCATCATCATCATGCTGTCGGTCACGATGCGACAAAGACTGCTTTCATTACTTGACTGCGGCTCTCCATTTAGCTCTCTGCTGTGAGAGTGATGTCCATGAGTCGGTCTTAATGTCTCTCAGCTTCAGGTTTCTCTTGATGGTATCCTTGAACCAGAGATGAGGGTGCCCTCTCTTTCTGTACCCAGAAGACAGTTGCGAATAGAAGATCTGCTTTGGTAGCCTGTCTGATGACATCCTCATGAGGTGTCCAGTCCACCAGAGATTCTTTTTTAATTTCATGAAAGCTGCCTGCAAAAGTGTTGAAGTGTTGCTGGCATTTGCAAGTTACTAGCGGCACTCTCTCGGGGAGCAAATAAGGGTTTCACACTGGCAAGAACATGTCCAGACAGGAGCAAGACTATTTCTCCCTGCAGTGACTGGTCTGGAGATGTTGGGAGTTCCAGACTTCAACTGCCCTTAATGCTGCCACAGTGACATGGTTTTCTGTTTAGGGTTTGCTCCCTTAGCCTTCGGTTCTATCAAGAACCTGTACCACAAGGCAGTGGTTTACAACTCTGCAGAGCAGGGGCGTCAAACTCCCTGAGGTATTGCAGTACCTGCAATACCTGCATACAACGCACATTCACTAGTTCTGAAATATAACCCAGCAACAACAAACGATACACTGAATGTGCTTTGTCAGCTGGGATCAGCAGTTGATTGGACAAATTGTTTGCAATGTTCGCCATGTGGCTGATTCGGCCTGAATGACATGGCACCCTCCTCCCCTGCCCACTGCACCTTGGACTCGTCTACATATGGATGGATGAGTTGATCTCTCCATCCACGCGATTGGCCAGTGGGCTTTCACACCTGTCTGGCCTTCGTCTGTAGCCTACCGACCCGCCATCACTTACTTACCAGCTAGATGGCGGTTCACAAACTTTCCACCCATCCGCATTACAATTTCACTTTTGTACTGCTTAGGGCTGGGTTCAGACGCTATGTTTGTAGCTAAATATTTTTGGACCTGGAATTTCTGTTCTTGTGTGCGAGTGAACGATCAGTAGAGCCCACACTTCCCATGCAGAAGGTCGAGAGTTTGAAAACCCAGCTGAATCAAATCGATGGCTTACGAAATTGGTACTTGTTGCTATCTAGCCTGGTTCTCGGCATTACTAGGATAGGGCAATGACTGGTTATCTCAGTATCATGGTAATTTGACTGAGTGTAATATCGGGTAATGGTTCTGGCGGACAGGTCTCCCAGTGGGACAGCCCAATAAAGTAGCCATGAGTGTACACTCGGTACACATCCTGATGTTGCTAGGATGTAAAACCACAACAAATAATCCTTTCTTGTGTTTTTCTTTGGCCGAATCAAGTAAATGAGATAATACTATATATTCACCCTATATAGACCAATGAGGGTTGGAGTTATTTAGGATGTTGTCAGTATCGAAGGGGTATTAAAGCTTAGGTCACGTGATTTTACCATGTATTCTTTCCATGAGTGAACAACGCTTATTAAGGCTGAATGACTCTAATAGCCACATGAATATATCAGGTTAATTAATATAATCTAATTTACTTTAATGAGTGATAAATTTTATTGCAAATATATATTTAAAGTGAAAATATGTTAATTAATGTTGGCATGCACACTGAAACGCTGGACATGGGTTATGTTGACCAGTTTTCGAGCACAGTTTCTCATTTTTTGGTTCATTAGTTGTTTAAGCAGGGGAAATTTCAGTTGGAGACGACTGGTCTTCCTCATTCCACTGCTCCTTGCCCTATCCTAATAATGCCGAGCGCCTGGCTAGGAAGCGACAAGTATCAATTTTTAAGTCATTGGTTTGACTCGACCAGGATTCGAACCCATGTTCCCATGATCTACCAACATGGGAGACGGACCCTCTAACTCATTCGGTCATCCCGTCTGGTTAGACAGCAGTTGCCTAGCACTGGAAAACCAACACTGAAATAAATGTTTAATGAGTGTATTAATATCGTAATTGGCTGTGTAAGATTAAATCTAGGTCAGTTCCGTTATTTATTTTTTTTAATGCAATGATTCCATCTGATAGTGTAAGTTTAAAATGAGATAGAGGTTATTGTAAGAGGCGGCCATTCTTGGTTTGATTACCTTCATTCAGTGAGAAAAAGTAGGTGTAATGAATGGCGCGGGGATTTGGGGTTTGAGTGCCAGGTGCAGGATTAGGGTTTGACAGGCATCTGCAGGTCAGATGGCCTTCGCATTACATCAGGCAAAGTATGAATCCAGCAGGATTATCAGATTTACATTAATATGGCCTGATGAGCTCATGGTCAGGTAGTTGAGTCTGAAAACTATGCCTTTTATTCCTCTGTGTTATTCTTTGATGTTCAGTGATTGGGCTTTGAAGTTCATACTATTTTCCCATCTCCCACCCTGCACACAAATAATACACATCAACATGTTATCACATAATATGACTGTGGTATATATGTTTTAATCAACATCTTATTAAGCCATAGCTAACATCCCCGCCTGTCCCCAAAATCCATGATATGCATTCACCGACCGGGAAATCTTGAAAACGTTTGATGACCCTGAACATAGCATACAAATCAGAAATAAACAAGAAAAGAAAATAACCCTCCTTTTCCACCCAGCAATCAGCAAGAGTGCCGATGGAAATCTCTACTGCTTAATAAAGGAATCTTCAAATAAGCAAATATACAAAATATAACATAATTTTCAAACATATTAGCAAGAAGTTGAGCAACAGAAATTCGATAACGGCATTTCATTTTTCAGATGAGAAACAAATATATTTCACATGCAGATGTTATTCACATTAATATATATTTAAAGCCAAGAAAATAATAATGATGGGGTAGGGGAGGGTGGTTGCTTGGAGGGAAAATGTGTGGTCTGCTATTGGTAGTGTCAACTTAAGTTAAAGCAAGATGGTAGCGAGATATCCACCACAAGGACGATTGTGCCTGAGGTTGGATACTATCACAGGGAATGTGGGTTGGAGGGGGATGGTGGGAGGAGGAGGGTGGGAGCGAGGAGGGTGGGTGGGAGGGAGGAGAAGGATCGGATGGAGGAGGAGGGTGGGAGGGTGGAGGGTGGGAGGGAGAGGGTGGGCGAGGTAACGGCCGGCTGGTAGAGGCAGGAAGTAGGGGTGGTGAGTGGGTGGATGGTGGAATGCAGGTGGGTGAGTAGTGGCAGGCTGGTAGAGGCAGGAAGTAGGGGTGGTGAGTGGGTGGAGGGTGGAATGAAGGTGGGTGAGTAGTGGCAGGCTGGTAGAGGCAGGAAGTAGGGGTGGTGAGTGGGTGGAGGGTGGAATGAAGGTGTGTGAGTAGTGGCAGGCTGGTAGAGGCAGGAAGTAGGGGTGGTGAGTGGGTGGAGGGTGGAATGAAGGTGGGTGAGTAGTGGCAGGCTGGTAGAGGCAGGAAGTAGGGGTGGTGAGTGGGTGGATGGTGGAATGAAGGTGGGTGAGTAGTGGCAGGCTGGTAGAGGCAGGAAGTAGGGGTGGTGAGTGGGTGGAGGGTGGAATGAAGGTGGGTGAGTAGTGGCAGGCTGGTAGAGGCAGGAAGTAGGGGTGGTGAGTGGGTGGACGGTGGAATGAAGGTGGGTGAGTAGTGGCAGGCTGGTAGAGGCAGGAAGTAGAGGTGGTGAGTGGGTGGAGCGTGGAATGAAGGTGGGTGAGTGGTGGCAGGTTGGTAGAGGCAAGAAGTAGGGGTGCTGAGTGGGTGGAGGGTGGAATGAAGGTGGGTGAGTAGTGGCAGGCTGGTAGAGGCAGGAAGTAGGGTTGGTGAGTGGGTGGATGGTGGAATGCAGGTGGGTGAGTAGTGGCAGGTTGGTAGAGGCAGGAAATAGGGGTGGTGAGTGGGTGGACGGTGGAATGAAGGTGGGTGAGTAGTGGCAGATTGGTAGAGGCAGGAAGTCGGGATGATGAGTGGGTGGACGGTGGAATGAAGGTGGGTGAGTAGTGGCAGGGTGGTAGAGGCAGGAAGTAGGGGTGGTGAGTGGGTGGATGGTGGAATGAAGGTGGGTGAGTAGTGACAGGCTGGTACTACTGGTAGCTGGTTGGTTAGTTGTTACAGTTTTACGTCCTGGCAACATCGGAGGGTGGAGGGTGTTAGCGGCTTGTGTGGGTTATGCAGTCGGGAGACAGGAACAGGTGGCGGGACGCGGCGAGCATTCTGCTGTCGGTGCATTGGGCAACTGATGTAGTGGAGGAGTTCGTGACTGGGTTTGGAAAGGTCGCATGGTCGGTCACGTGATTGGTTGACTAGCATTCGGCGTGGCGAAGGAATGGCAAGAAGGCCAAAGCGACGACATCACACTTTCTTTTTTTTTTTCTTCTTTCTTTTGTGTGTGTGTGTGTAAATGGCCTTTTGCGTATGATGTGAGAGTAGTAGAGTGTAGTGTATGGGCTTTGGGTCAGGACAGATAGACTTGGGAAACTGTGTCAGATCCGATTCATACCTTCACATATACATATTAACATATATAAAAATCCTCCGGTACGACTGACACTGGTCTACATTCGGTGGAGGCGAAGAGGGTAGGTGGAGCCAATGGTACAGTGTTGGTCTTACGGAGTATAACAAATAATAATAATAATTAACCCTTACATATCTTTATACTCGCATAATTCGTTATATATCACATATATACATAGCATATATATACATCATATATATATATTTACATAAACCTATATAAGCCTATGCACACCGAAATCTGGATATCATAGGCTTGTACGACTTGCAGCAGTCACGGGATGGATCTATGGTTATGACATTTTTGTTTGTAAAAGTTGTTTTACTTGGCTCTCGCAATATATAACAGAGAATCTCTTTGATTGCTAATTAAAGTTAGCCCATTTTTTTTCATATTTACAAGGTGGGGTTGTAGCTAGAAATCTGCTGACTAGACTATGAGGGTAGTACAAAGTGATGGACAAATCTTTAATAGTGTCATGGAGGTGATGACAATAAGAAATATTGGGCATAGAGCGGGAATCGAAGCCACATCGCTTGCATTCCGGACCGGTGTGGTAACCATTACACTAGCTAGGCTCCCGGATGTTCAACATGTCTTTTTCTACTATATTAACTGGTAGCACATTTGATGCAGTAAAAGCTTGTCACAACAATTTGCCACATAGCAATCTGGGCGTCTGGAGAACACAAATTGTGGGAACTTCCTGTAACCAAAACAAATAATGCCGGTGTAGGACGTTGAAAACACTACCCCGTTGAAAACACTATGGTAGTGTTTTGAACCTAAGTCTTTTTAACTTAAGTTGAAAACACTACTGTTAAGTTCAAAACACTATGAGTATGAAGTCCAAAACACTCACCATCATCATCATGCTGTCGGTCGCGATGTGACAAAGACTGCTTTCATTACTTGACTGCCGCTCTCCATTTAGCTCTCTGCTGTGAGAATTGCGTCCATGAGTCGGTCTTAATGTCTCTCAGCTTCAGGTTTCTCTTGATGGTATCCTTGAACAAGAGATGAGGGCACCCTCTCTTTCTGTACCCAGAAGACAGTTGAGAATAGAGGATCTGCTTTGGTAGCCTGTCTGATGACATCCTCATGAGGTGTCCAGTCCACCAGAGATTCTTTTTGATCATACAAAACACTACCCAAGTTCAAAACACTATCATACAACGGGGCTGTAATGCCGCAAAATGTAACCTACTGGTACATATTGGTATACACTGACCAGCTGTGGCGTTTGAAGCATGTACTAATTGGTTTGGTTATTGGGAGTTTTATGTCCTGGCAACATCTAAGGTCATATCAGGACACACATACTAGTAGCATACACTGATAGCGCTGCGGCATCTGCACCATGTATTACTATACGCTGATGGTGCTGCGGTGATTTTAGCACGTATTAGAATACGCTGATGGTGCTGCACATATTAGCAGTATACACATCACTGTCCCAGCCTACTGCATTCTTCCCCACCCCACTGCATACAGCCCCACACTACTGTATACTGCCCCACCCTACTGCATACTGCCCCACCCTACTGCATACTGCCCCACCCTACTGCATACTGCCCCACCCTACTGCATACTGCCCCACCCTACTGCATACTGCCCCACCCTACTGCATACTGCCCCACACTACTACAAATGACAATGACTATGCAGCAATTGTATTAAAACAATTAGAGTAGTGTTTTGAATTTAAAGGTAGTGTTTTGAACTTAAGGATAGTAGTGTTTCGAACCTACCTTCAACTAGGTTGAAAACACTACTGTAGTGTTTTGAACCTAGATTGAAAACACTACCGCAGTGTTTTTGTGGAGTAGTGTTTTGAATGTACTACACCGGATATATAGCTACACAGCTTTCTCTTTATTTTTTAATTTATTTATTTTTTAGGTCTGCACCATTGTCATCAGTGTTCCCATTGAGGCACCTGTCAGGTAATCTTGATTTGTGGTGATACAAGGACGGTGATGCATCGCCGTGCTATATTGCCCATCAAACCGTGCTATATTGCATGGTATAGCGCGGCTTGTCTAGTGACAGCAACTTGATGTGCATGACATGCAAATGCCAAAATGGCGCACAAACCGATGACGATTAAAGTGGGATAATATCGGAGATACTGAAAATAAGAGAACTGTGGGGGGGGGGGGGGGGGGGGGGGGGGGGAAGTGGTAGGTAGAAATAGAATACTAAAATAAACAATGACGATCCAAGCTTTTTTCGGCAGCCCAGCAAAATACTACCACTTATCACATAAAAAAGTGGGTTAAACCAAAGGTTAATCCAAATTATCGGTTAATCCAAACAACATTGTAGCACCCCAGGCCACTTCTGGTACAGTTACACCAAACTGTCAAGTGGTTATAAGGTCATCTGAGATCCCACCAACTTGTTTATATAATAAATGGTAGTATTTTGCCATGCCGCTGAAAAAATTTGGATTAACCGATCGTTTGGTTTAATGGGGTTATAATGTATATACAAAAAAAACAATAATCAAAGTGTCCACATACATTGTATATTACATTCATAATGCACCCATATTTTTGCCAAAGCCAAGTTAAAGTCAAAGCCAAAGCTTGGTTAAAGCAATGATCGGTTAATCCAAACAAATTTCCCTTCAAGTTTGGTTTAACGGGGTTATACTGTATATAGAATACTAAAATAAACAATCACAACTAAAATGAGATAATATCAGAGATACTGAAAATGGTCTGGAATGAGTGGGAGTGCTCATTTGGGGTCATTGCGGGGTACAAGGAATGGCAATGTCTAGCACCCCCCCCCCCCCTCCCCAAGGGTTCCGATGGATGCGGGGCGACAGCGGTGGAAAGGGCAGCAGGGCCTACAACTCACACTCGACTCACTCGGCTAATCCTCACGACTCGCTAACTTCAGGAGCTGTGGCACCTCCGCCACTAAATCCTCAGCCTTTATAACCAACACCCTTTGGCCACAACAGTTCACTCTTCCTCCTGTGATTAGCTTTCACCATTACAATTGTACCCACACACCCACACCAGCCGATTCATTGACCTTAAAAAGTCAACACACACTAAAACTCTAAAATACTAGGAAACCAAATATAATGCTGATTAATTAACCATTGATTGATTGCCACCTGAGCACTTGTTAACTATGTATTTGACCTGATGTCTTTCATTTTGATAACATCATTGATTGTTGCTCATTGTTATTTTGATGTTCATTGTTGCATGACCTTCTCATGGTTTCCACTCGGTGGTGTGAAACAGTGAACATATTGTAGTGGTCTGTGCTGGCCTCTCAGGCAAGGAGCCGCATAGACAGGTAGGCATGGCTAGTGTGTTGAGATCACTGGCCTGGAATACAAAGAGATGTGGGCTCGAGTCCCGCTCTAGCCGCAATATTTCCCATTTTCATCACCCCCATGACAATATTGTATCATACCCTGTGCTACCAATGAAATAAAGTCATGTTTATCCCACTCCTGATTCCATGTTCTCTGTACCCATCAGCTATGAGAGCGCTATTGAGAAAATGTGGTATGCCAGCCAGATTTACATTTATATTAGTAGCTAAGCCCTATAATTTGGAGCGCGTGATACAGGCGTGAGTCAGAGCAAGGTGAAGCCAGAAAAAGGCAGGTGGTGCCAGCAGACGGGACAGAAGGCCTGACCAGTCGATGTGTGGAGGAGTGTCAGACAGTAGCTCTAGTTTCAGATTGATATGAAAGTTCATAGATTTTTAAAAATTATTTTTGTATGCTGTGTTTATACTGTCCATAGCATGTAAGCGCGAGTGTTCGGGCTTGTTTTCAATGCTGGCCAGTTGTAGTAGTGGTTTAATCTTATCACAGAGTAGGAGGTGATAAGATGTTTTTGTTTCTCACACAGTATCAGGTACATGGTGATTATTTAGTATGTGTAGATGCTTGAGCTTGTGTTGGGGTTGGCTATCCAAGGTCGATCCGAAATAGGGAAAGACTGCTAGGTAGCTATTAGGCGGTTTCCGGATAATTATACTTTTATAATTGCTTATGCAGCACATATTTATAGATAAATATCTAACCCAATGTGCATAATATTATATATATATGTATATATATATATATATATATATATTTGGTGATAGATGGGTATTCATCTGAATATAACATTTCAGAGTGCAGGGTACTGATCTTCTGGCCGTTAGCGTTGATGGTTATTTATGAAAATTGTTGCTAATGGATTAAGGTAGCATTAAAAGATATTCCAATCTATTCAAAGCTTTTGAAAGCAGCAATATTTCTTTGATTATTAAACTCTTCATAAGACATAACGGGTAATTTTCCTCAAAATACGTAATGCATAATGCGAAGTGCATGACGCGTAATGTCTAACGTGCAATGTGCAATGCGTTATACCAAATGCGTAGTGCGCTTATGCATAGTGCACAAAGTGCAATATGAAATGCGTAGTGTGTGATGCGCAATGTGTTGTGCATAATGCATAGTGCATAATCTGTAATGTGTAATTCATCATGCATAGTGCGTAATGCATGATGTACAGTTCGTCATGGGTAGGCATGTCATTGTAATTACCGGTCACGGAAGGTACCTGGAAAGGGTAGATTATTCAAATTAAGAGGTTAGATGGTTGGCCAGCAGGGGCCATATGTATGAACAACTTTTTATCGGCTCTGGTGTTAAGGGCGGCCGCCGGGTTAGCTAAAGCCAGTGCTCCGAAATGGGTCACGGGGTATGTATGGAGCCAAAGTATGGTGGCGTTAGCTAACCTAGCAGTTATTTATAGATTTGGGAAATCCCTCTGAGCCTGTTCCCGGCGAGCACCGCTATTTGACAATTGTTTTGTTTACATTTGACAATATGAAAATCGCCGCCGATGTAGCGGCGGCGTTAATATCGCTTGGATTATTGGTTTAATTTCACCAAAATTCACTCTTTGAGCATCTTATTCTTTTAAATACGATAGCATTGAATAGATTTGCGGTGGCAGCGGCAGCTACATCGGCAGCGATTTGTTTTGTTTATATTCGACAGTATGGATATCGCCGCTGATGTAGATGCAGCGTTAATATTGCTTGGATTATGGGATTAATTTGACCAAATTTCACCTTTTTACTATGTTATTCTGTTAAATATAATAGCATTGTATAGATTTGCATCTAATTGGTATCTAACACCACCCTTAAACCTGGTACGGAGTGGTGTTAGTGTAGCCGACCTTAAACTTGCGGTGTTTCTGTAACACTGCTCGATACATACTTTTCGCCCCATACCTAAAAATCCCGTCCAAAACCAGTTTTGGCTCGCTAATACCGCCCCATGCATATGGCCCCTGGCTAGGTTGAGTTTCATGAGCTGAGGTCGATACTTGAACTTGATGGGGGGGGGGGGGGGGCGTTCGTGACCTGACGCACACTGGCTGCAGGACTACAGCAATAGTAAACGGCGTTTAGGTCGGTAATCAAATTTTGTTCTTATCACGGGGGAGTTGTGTGCAGACGTGGATACTATCCATCAGAAGTTGTTATCCTCAATTTGATCTAGTCTGGTAATTGATTTGTCTGGGAGAGGATGGATTGGTTGGTTGTCACAGATGATTGTGTTAGAGAGAAGTGACCCAATGTTGGATGGCGAGGAGGGGAGGGAGGGAGGGAGAGGGAGACTGGATCCATGCAATGTTTATCATATGTAAAGTTGAATCAATCACCATGGCATTCAGAGCATATGTATTGATATATATATATTTGGATACGAAGCCCATATTAGTATAGCTTAAAGCTTCATTGTCCGATCAGAGCATCACATTTTTTAAATCAAAACAATTACCTATATTTGATTCTACATAGTACGATGAAAGCGCCACATTTTCAAAATCAAAAAAATTACCTATATTTGATTCTACATAGTTTCTACATTTTCAAAATCAAAACAATTACTTATATTTGATTCTATGGTGTGTTTTTTTTTTTCAAATTGCATAGTCCTGTGATTTTGAGTATTTTACATTTGTTTTAGTTACAGTTAGTAGGTTGGTCATTACCAGCTACCTTGCTTTAGCCAGTAACCTTTTGTTAAATGGCTAGTCTTAGCGATATTTTAACTGAAAACCTGGCAACTTGATTTTGGCGTGCACATCAAAATATGGACATCATAGGGTGTATAAAATTGACCTACTATTTTGCCTTTTTATGTAGCAATACACTTTCCATTGCTACCCTGGGAACAGAGAAGTAGGAAGCAGGAGGGTGGGAATAACACAACTTTATTTTCATGACAGGCGGGGTAACCGGCTGATTAGTGCAGCTCTACTCAATGCAGCTGTGAGTGACCGATAACAAGGCCCGACATGCAAGTGAAGTTATGGTAATTAATAATGGTGAGATGAGAAATAAATACATTTTAATCACAATCACAGGACATTTCAATCATCATAAACAAAAACATTTTCATCACCAGTCATCAATCAATCATTAATCAATCATCAAACAATCATCAAACAATCATCAAATCTACATGAAGACATGTTGCTGCTATGTTGGGCCTTGTGCGAGTTGCTATTCCGAGGCTCGCAGGGGCGAATCTGGGGTTGGGGTTTTGAGGTTGAAGTTGATTGGTCGAGGGGGTTTTTGGGGTTGGCCAGTGGTGTGGCTTGTTGGTGTGAGTGGCAGGTGGGAGGTGCTTACCTGTTGTCTGCACCTCCAGCAATGACAGCAAGTAAGCACCAACTGCTCATTTAACCCAATAAGTGCACCAGCATCTAATACCCGGTACACACCTCTCGTATAAAACCTAAAACTGCCCGTTTCGTGACAAAGTTTGAGTTTTAGGTGGTTTCAGTCTTTAGGTTATTGACCCCCTATCACACCAGAGCCTTCCGATTCGTGACTTAAAACTCAGTTTTAGGTTTTATATGGGAGGTGTGTACCGGGTTTTATGAGATTTGAAAAATGAATCGGGCAGTTTTAGTAGGGAAACGGGACGGGTCGGGTTGTAACGGGTACCATCAGGCAGTCAGTTTTAGCACGTGAATCGTAAACGGGAGGTGTGTACCAGGCTTAAGTGTGATATGTAGGATTCAATCTAGGGAAGTGTTTGCGTTTCGGAAATGTGGTGCTTTCATTGAACTATGCACCTATGTGATATTAGGCCTGTATGAAGCACAACAGATACACAAGTGTTGATTGATTGAGTGATTGATTGGTTGATTGCAGATAGTTTAAGGCCACGTCAGCAGCAAGACATCATCAGGCAAACATGTTAACAGTATTTATTCTGTCAGTTTTCTTAATACTCTTTATATGCCTAGCTTGAAATTTACATGAACATTTGAAATGGTGAGATATGTGTCAAATGGTGGTGAATGAGCGAGTGCTCATTTGGGGTCATTGTGGGCACGCGGGGCTGTGAGGACCCCCCCCCCCTTCCCCCCATCGCCACGTGGTGCCGCGGGGTGGGGGGGACACACACCTTGCCAGCCACTCCGACCACCCTCCCTCACCACTCGCTCCCCCCATCATCACTCATGGCTCCCCAGCCAATCACAGCCCACAAAGCTCACAAGCACCACTCTCACCTCTACGCTGGTCACTCCGCATCACCCATCCGGAATGACCACTCCTCAATTTTACCAACCCACCTGCACCGTGAAGAAAATCTAAACAATAACAATAATCATCAATTAATTGCATTACAATAATTAAAGATTTATTAATTAATTAACCATAAAATATTATTCTATAATATATTACATAATTACTCAACTACTGCTACCCGCTAGTTGACATCTCACCTCACCTCGCCTTGCTCATATGTCGCACCTCACTCATGCCATTCTCATTCCCCACTCAGATCACCACATGACACCGATTCATTGCAGCTCTCGGATGGCTGCAACATCGTAAAGCCACACATGTAATGCCCCCGAAGGCTGCCTGGAATAAAGCCATGTTATCCCAACTCATGCCTCCTCGTCCTGTATGCCGTAGCCGCAATGGCAGTAAAAATGTTATCCGATGCAATGTTGAAGTGGCTACATTGTATCAAATGGAGCTAAATTCAACACACAAAACATAGCAAAAATTACAGGAGGTGATACAGTCTCGCTGTTCAAAATTTGAAAAAAAGGTATTACATTAAAACCTTGTTGGCGCAAGGCCCTGAAATCTACACAATCGATTAGAATGTTTGTGAGTGTCAGTGGACATTGACGCAATGCAACTGTGTTGATGGTTGTCACTTTAATTTTAAAAAATACACAAGTAAGCCAAGAGTGGCTACTATATATACAGAATGAAATATGGCGGTGGCGGTTGCGATGGCGGTTTTTGTTGTTGAAGATTTATACTGCCTATCATGGATAAGCCTGAATAGGCTTGTTTTCACCATTAGAGAGTTTGTCGATAGAAAGCCCGAGCCTACACTTTTACAGACCCAAGGGATTTTTAACCTCCCACACCACATAGACATGGTATGAGAGCAACTGGCCTTTGATGACGCTGTAAGTTATACACAGCGGTGGAAATCCAAATTGGCAGAGATGGGGGCACAGGGAATCGAACCACCGACCTTCAGATTAGGAGTCTGACCTAGAAAAAAGTTTGACACTCTAAGTCTAACCACTCCACCACAGAGAACACCACAGCGGTGGCGGTGGCAATGGCGGTGGCAGTGGCGGTGGCGGTGGCGGCAGTGGTGGTGGCAGGGCCGGCGGTGGTGGCAGTGGAGGTGGCAGTGGTGGTGACGGTGGCAGGGGTGGCAGTGGTGGCAGTGGCGGTGGTGGTGGCGGTGGCGGTGGTGTTGGCGGTGGTGGTGGCAATGACGATGGTGGTGATAAAGGTGATAATGGTGATAATGGTGCAAATGAAGACCAGTGAATAACGATCTAAAAACATGAGTGTGGGTAGGTAGAAAAACCCAGTGATTTATTATAAAGAAGAAATTGAATGTCAGTGCAATATTATGTCAGCATCGCGCTGAACAAGAAACAAAAACACACTAAAAACCCCCATTGTTTGTTTGTTTGTTGTTGTTTTACGTCCTAGCAACATCTAAGGTCATATCAGGACGGGGAAACCCCATTGAATTCGGTTCTGAGAAATTGGTTGCCACGGCAACGACAAATAGAGTACTGAGCGGCAGGATGGCGCATAACCTGATGGGGTCGGGGGCAAATATGCATGGAAGCCTGACACCTTTATAAGCGGTGTGATCCTACCTGCTCCCTATCGCTCTCCCCTCACCCCACTGCCCGTCCGCCCACCGCTTCCGGTGTGGTGTGGGGGGCCGGGGGGGGGGGAGACCGGATGTCACGTGACTGGGCTGCAGTGTGCGTGAGTGGGGAGTGAGTCTCTAACGAGTCTAGGGGTGGTGGGAGAGTCCGGGGTCCGGGGTCCGGGGTGGGGGGTGGGGGCGGGAGAAGGGGGGTGTGAGGAAACATCAGAGTTGGTTCACTAAGGGCCTTGAAGTGCAGTGCATGCTGGGAGTTAGCGCCGTGCCCTGCAGCCAGGTGGGTCACTGAGTGACCCCCAGTGGAACGGAGAGGTGTCGGAAGTAGCTGCTGCACTGTGTGTATAATTATCTAGATAATATATATATATATGTATATATGAGTCAGCCTCACGAAAAAGGGCCAATTGGTGGTTTATTTAAGATGTCGGCATCGCAATTTTTAAAGTGTAGTGCATTTCTTTGTTTTATATTAAATTATCCTAGAAACGAATAAGGTTGTTGTATTTTCTCTAACTTTACATTCAGGATAAATTTAAGGACATTGCAACACCTCTGTCAATGCTAATCTATAAGTATGCCGATCGACGCCGACATCCAATGATCGACGCCGACAACTTTAACATATGTCGGCATCGCAATTCTTAAAGTGTTGTGCATTTCTTTGTTTATATTAAATTATCCTAGAAACAAAGAAGCTTGTTGTGTTTTCTCTACCTTTACATTCAGGATAAATTTAAGTACTTTCCAATACCTCTGTCAATGCTAAACTATAATCATACTGTTCGACGCCGACATCCAATGATCGACGCCGACAACTTCCCCCAATTGGCCTCTTTTCGTGATCCTGACTCATATATAGTTTTAATATGCGGTGTATGATCCAATGGAAGCATGCTACCCAAAATAAGCAAACCCCTCATTTCAAGATTGAAAGCACACACAAATTTACGATCATATTAAGACTGAATGCACATAAAATAAGGCAATCCCACTTTATTTCAGGGGCTCAACAAAAACAAATAAAAATGTACGATCATATTCAAATTGAATGCACATAAAATAAGACAATCCCACTTTATTGCAGAGACATGACAAAAACAAATCCATGAAATTCTTTGACTTTGAGTAGATGCGCATCCACGTGTCTGCACTCACACAGTGCACGTCTATTGGGACATATACAGTATATATACATATATACATAAGTGATGTATACACAATTATACAAGTATAATTATTTGTAAACTGATTAACCTATAGCTGTGTCTCTAGTTGGCACCTGAATGACACTACACAACTAATGACACTCAACTACTCAAGCAACCAGTCAGGCCCTCTGCCTCGCCTGGTGCTGCCACCTGGCCTATTCAGCTGTCCTGGCTCTGCCTCACTCCTGTACGACTCGCTCAAAAATATAGATATTTACATATATAAACATGTATACATACATATATAAATACATATATATATACATATATATCTAATGTATATATATATATATATATATATATAAATAGTGGGCAGAGTGACTGAGCGTGGCCAAACAAGTTACCACATTTTCTAGACAGGGGGCGACACAATTGGCCCGGTTTCATATTCGATGAGCAATTAATAATAGATCAGTCCAATAGATGAGTTTGAATATAATAAGGAGTGAACATTTCCGATTAATTATACTTGTATATTGCTTATACATCGCATATACATATACCTACACATACATACAAACACACGTATATATATATATATATATATATATATATGTATATATACCTATATACATATGTAGTAATAACTCTCTAACCTACCACCTACACAGACCGACCACTCCCCTATATCGATTGCTTTATTTGGGTCCCAACAATACCATTGTAAGGATATTCTAACTCCATAAACCGATCACCTCCCTAAATGAACCACCTAAAGTCGGTCTTATGGTCGGTCGATTTCGAGAGGTTTTGCTGTGTGTATATATACTTACATGCCCAAGGTCCGTTCAATAACTATGCAACATATAGCACTATGGGATCCTGGTAACTCACGGCACAAGACTCACCCTAATATTCAAATCTTGTCCACAGTGTGATGCAGTCTTGATTTGACCTTGAATGACCTCCAGAAAAATACGTTGCTTCAAACTATGTATGACTAGTCATATTCAATATGTCATGATAATTATAAATAAGTAAAAGTATGTCAGGTATGCTACTGATTTCCCCGGCTTTCTGTTCGTACAGGGGGGACGGGCACCCTACTGGCTCCCTCGCCCCCTCTGCACGCATATGTTAACATATTTTGGTTGGACGCCCATCCTGGGCACCCCTGAACATTGACAGACGCGAGTGATGTTTTTAGAGTATGCAGGTACCGAGGAGCGCCGCAGGTGGCGCAACCAGTCATGAATATGAAGGAGGCAGTACAGTATATAGTGTAATAATAATAATAATAAACACAATAATAATAAGGAAATAATTCCCTTCCGCGTCTTTATACTCGCATAATGGCCTATACATCACATGAAGTCAGGCTACATGAGAAAGAGAGAGCCGAGATGAGTGGTGGCGTAAAGCCTCCTTTATTGATGAGTCCCCTGTCCGAGCAGATAAACGCCCTACCTATACAAATCTAAAAATTGAAAATCGCTCTGGACTGGCACAGAAGCACGCCGGTAGTGCGTGGAATAGGCGGTGAGGGCGCCAGCAGCACCGGAAAGGGTGCTGTCCCGCAGCAAATAAATAGACGTTGCCCATAGGACAATAATAAAGATGTTGTATTAATAATAAATAATAATAGAATAATAAATAATAAACCATCCGCCCATTTATATTCGTATAATAGATTATACCACACATGTGCATAGGCATGGGTAGGGATCATCATCATCATCATCATGCTGTCGGTCGCGAAGCGACAAAGACTGCTTTCATTACTTGACTGTCGCTCTCCATTTAACTCTCTGTAACATTTCATGAAAGCTGCCTGCAAAAGTGTTGAAGTGCTGCTGGCTTTTGCAAGTTACCAGCGGCACTCTCTCGGGGAGCAAATAGAGGTTTCACACCGGCAAGAACATGTCCAGACAGGCGCAAAACTATTTGTCCCTGCAGTACATATGCACATAAATAGGCATATACATAAATATATATAATTATTTATATATATATGTACAGTAAAACCTCTCTAAATCGACCGACCATGGGACCGACTTTAAGTGGTCCATTTAGGGAGGTGGTTGGTTTGGTCGTAATGCTCGCATTGCGTTTGATGCGAGGGAAGGAAGAGACCCTCCCCTCCCCTGCCGTCGCGCAGTTTTCCCACCTACCCTGTCATCCGCCCCTCAGCTTTCTCTCACCCCTGTCGCCCTGCACCCCCCCCCCTCCCCCCCACCCTCACAGCTCCCTCCCTTATAAGGCCGTCCGCCGGCCGATGCGCGGAAAGGACGAGACACTCCCCCCGCCTCCCCTGCCGTCGCGCAGCTTTCCCACATACCCTGTCATCCGCCCCTCAGCTTTCTCTCACCCCCATCGCCCTGCAACCCCGCCGCCCTCGCCCACCGCTTTCCCACCTCCCCCCTCGCCTTTCAGCTCCCTCCCTTATAAGGCCGCCCGCCGGCCTCCCTCAGGCACTCGCCCTCCAGCCGTCCTCCCTACAGCATCGATTTCTTTCTCCACCTCTGCCTTGCCTTCTTCCTTTTCGCGCATCAGAGTTAGAATATCCTTAGAATGTTATTGTTGGGACCCAAATAAAGCGATCGATATAGGGGAGTGGTTGATCTGTGGAGTTGTCGGTATAGAGAGGTTTTACCCTATATGTGTGTTCTGCTGCGCTGTTACAAGGATCAAGGCCATGTAGATTGGAGCGTAATTGGGTGCGGTACTGTGACTGTGTGTCTATATGTCTGTGTGTGTCTGTGTCTGTGTCTGTGTGTCTGTGTGTCTGTTTCTGTGGGAGGACGGGAAAGGGGGCCATATGTTATCGCCAGTATCACATAATGATGCCGTTTACAGTGAGTGGTGAGCGTCTTACATCCTAGCAACATCTGAGCTCATAACAGGACGGCCAGAGACTTGTGACAGTGCAGATCCCGTCTGGCTTTATAGTGATGCCTCATTTGAATACAGTGCTACTGGAAGGGCTTCCCCTTCAGTCACATTATCCTGATAATGAGCAATCCAGTCCATGTTCTATCCTGGTAATGACAGCGGATGAGCGCCAAGCTTTCATTCAACCCCATTGCCACATTATCGCTGCTGGTTGGTCGGTTGTTGGAGTTTTACGTCCTGGCAACATCTAAGGTCATATCAGGATGGGTACTAACTTGTGACAGTGCTCATTCATAGCAACTGCATAGTGCTGCCTCACTCGGAGACCAAGCCACCAGCACCTGATATCCCACTCAGTCACATTATCCTGACACTGAGCCAACCAGTCCTTGCCCTATCCTAATAATGCCGAGCGCCTGGCTAGGAAGCGACAAGCATACATTTTGTAAGTCATTGGTTTGAATCGACCGGGGTTCGAATCCCATGATCTACCAAAGCGGTAGACGGATGCTCAACTCATTCAGCTATCCTGTCTCCCCTGTTGGCCTCCCACCTCATATGAAACTTTCGGCTGAACGCAGAACACTATAGATGGAAGTTGTGGTTGCTAAGTTAAATGATGTAGTGTTGTTAGACAGGTGGAAGCGCAATCTCCACCAAATTGAGATGGATGTTGGGAGTTGGGAGTTGGGCTATTGAGGTGATTAAGGACCTTATTCATTTCGTAGTCAAATGTAGATGGCTCAAGGTTCCGACTGGTCCTATTATGGGATGTCATTAAAGTTGTATGATCTGACAGTTGTTAGTGTTTTCTTAATACAAGTTTTAGATGAATACATTAGATTGATTGGTATAATCTAATCTCGTTTAGTTTCAAGGCACCCTTCATTTTAAGCGTTTTATTTTGAGGTTATTTGATGTTAAAACAGGCTAAATTAATGTTGGTGTGCACACCGAAATGCCCTTTAACAAAAAGACTAATCTCGAGCTTAGCAGCATAAGCTAGCAATATGAAACCGGAAGAAATGTTTAATGAGGGCATCAGTTCTAAGTTAGATGTGGACGATCAAACCTCGCTAAGTGTTTTGGTGTAGAAAATAATGATATGCCTTCAGCGAATTAAGGAGTTTTGATTCCTCGTTAATTATGGCTTGAGTGGTATAGCATAAGACTCGATCCACAGTAGATTAGGCCAAATATAACAAAAAGTTGCTGATCGTCCTTTTGATTTTTTGATTTTGTTATGCTGTGTTTATACTGTCCATAGCGTGTAAGCTCGAGTGCTCGAGCTTGTTTTCAATGCTGGCCAGTTGTAGTAGTGGTTTAATCTTATGACACAATAGGAGCTGATTAGATGTTTTTGTTTCTCACACAGGAGCAAGTACATGATGATTATTTAGTATCTGTAGATGTTTGAGCTTGTTTTGTGTTGGGGTTGGCTATCCAAGGTCATTCCGAAATAGGGAAAGACTGCTAGGTAGCTGTTAGGCATGGCAGTTATGTGTGTTCCTTGCTTGTAGATGTCTGAGCTTGTTTTGTGTTGGGTTTGGCTCTCCACAGTCGATCCAAAATAGGGAAGGACCGTTAGATAGCTAATGGATTTAGGTCTAAGTGTAGGTATTATTGGTTTTATTTTCTGATCACCCTTGTAGTGGGTGCTAATAGTATATTAGTTTTTTGTTTTTTTTGTTTTTTGTTTTACTACTACTTATGAAATAGCCTACTCTACATTTATAGGCTTGTACATAGCTTGTAGCTGTTCATTATCTACTGACGGTAGCCTAGTTTGTGGGATGTGTCCTATCACATGCCCTTCAGGGGTTTTGCCCCAGGGCGTTTTCAGGGTCTCCCTTGTTTTACATATATATTGCTGTATGTTTTCAGATTGGGAGTCTCTGTTCTTGATGGTTTGTGGTTGTTTGTTATCTACTGAATGTGGTCCAGGTTTCTCCCTTGGGGCAGCCCCGTTGGTGGGCCGTGACCTATCACATGCCTAGCTAGGGTTCTGGCCCTAGGGTGTCATCCGCGTCCTTCCTTTATTACAGTGATATTTTTTGTATGTCTTTAGATCAGGGATCTGCCTTTCTTTTACTGACTGGGCATTCCAAGCTTTAGCAGCCATTTCTAATGTGCTTCTTTCATGGGCCTTTATGTGGCTCCTTGTTTGTTTTATTAGTGGTGCATTGTTTATTTGTGTATCTCTGGTTGGTTGCTTTTGGTATTTCCTATTGCGACTGTACCCAAATACGAGTGTCTTGAGGTGTACTAGTCTTCTATTTTTTAGCAATTTTGCTTTGGTTTGCATGTGCAGGTCATAGGTTGGGTGCATTCTGTCCACCCTGAGACATATTTTTAATGCTTTATTTTGTAGGATTTGCCGGTTATTGAGCAGTTCTTGTTTTGCTCCCATGTATATTGTGTCTCCATAGTCAAAGTATGGGAGTAACATTCCTTAGAAGACCTTTTTTTACATTTCTTGTGTCATGAATTTTCTTAATTTGGCAAATAACCAGAGTTTGTGATTTACTTGTATGATTTTTGTCATGCATAGGTTGTAGTTTAATTGGCTGTCCAGCTCTAGGCCTAAGTATCTGTAGTGCTTTACTTTTTCCAGCACCTGGTTTCCTAGTTTGCACTGTTACTTTCCGGTAGTGGTCTATGTGAGAAGAGGACTGTTTTAGATTTTCTGGCATTTATGGTTATTTTATTAGATTCATACCAGTCATCCAGTTTCTGTAGTAGTTTATTTAGTTTATTTGTTACCTCTTCCTCAGTGTTGCCCTGAGCATATATGACAGTATCCTTAGTATCTTTTCAATCAATTTGCCTGGGGTCTGTAGGATTGATATGGGTATGTAGTTGCCCATGCTTTGTTTATCTCCACCTTTATGGATGGGGGTGATAGTGGCTGTCTTCCAGGCTTTGACAAATTGACCTTGTTCAAAAGAGGCATTAAATAAGTCTGTTATGGTGTCTGGGATGGCATGTAGAGTATGTTTTAATACTTTAGTTGGGATATTTTCTATACCACTTGGTTTATTTGTGCCTATGCTCTGTATTAGTTGTTGTAATTCTTTTGTTGTTGGGGCTTTCATCTTGTATTTGTTCTGAGTTGTTTTCCCAATCCCGTATGAGTTTTTGTCCCACTGAGACAAAGTGGTCATTTAGTTTGTCTGCTGCCTCTAGGTTTGTTAGTGTGCTGCCTTCTCATTTGTGAGTGCTATGCAGTCTTTAGATTTATTGTTGGGGGATAAAAGATTTACATTTTTCCAGAATCTGTTTGTGTTACTACCCCAATGATCATCTTGGCTTATTATGTGTTTTTTTTTTTGCTGTTCTGACAGCTTTCTGGGACTTATTACTAGCTGTGTTGTAGGCTAGTCTATCTACTGGGGTGTTGGTGCTTTTTACCAGGTTCCCTAGTTTTCTTTTGATTTCTATCTGGGTTATTAGCTCATTGTTCACCCCTGAATCTTGTTTTTTGTTTATTTTAAGTTTTTTTTATTGGGCACATTTGGTTTAGTGAGATTGTTATTTCCATAATGATATTGTTCCAGAAAATGTTAAGATCATTTTTGTTACTATTTATTTAGTTTTTTTTTACTCTCTAGGTGGTTTTCTAGTGATTCTTTTGAGTAGTTTACCAGCGATCTACCCATCTTGTATTCATATTGATTTTTTTGTTTTTTTGTTCTGGTTATGTATATTAGCTCATGGTCACTAATACCCCAGCTTCTGGTGCCCCACTTTGTTGCATGGTTGGAATTGGTTATTATTAGGTCAATTGCCGAGCTATTTCACTGAGTCTGGTATTTTCTGTGATTATCTGTTGAAGGCCTATGGTTTTGATAGTGGTCTGCAGCATTGGTTTGTTTTTTTCATTTGAGTTGTAGTTTATATTAAAATCACCCAGAATGAAAATGTCTGCAGTTGTTAATTGTTGTCTATGTTTCCTGTTGGTGGTCTGTACAGATTTTCTATGGCTGTGTTTGCTTGCTTATAATTTTTTATTAAGCACCATACAAGTTCTATGTGTTGTTCTGAAATATTTGCTGTTACTAGTGTTTCAGCAATTAAGTTTTTGGTGAGTTTGCAGTATATAGCTACACCCCCACCTTTGTTTGTTTGTTGTGTTTCATTTAATGTTTTTCTGTCATTATGTACAAGCTTATACCCATCTATGATGAAAATATCGGTGTGGTGCTTGTCAGTGTACCAGGTTTCTGACATTGTTATTACATCAATGTCTTCATGTTTTAGGTGTAGTTTTATCAGGTCTAGTTTATTGTATGCACTCTGGCAGTTTAAGTGGGCGAAGTGTGTGCCCCTGCCTAGTCAGCACTCAATTTCCTCAACCATGGATAAAGCAGTGGATGTTGGATTATGTGAGTTTAGTTTTACTTTGGTTTATATTTATTTTGTTTATTTATGTGTTATTAGGTTGCTGAGGTGCAGGTACCAGTGCTTGGGCACTTGTGACCCCCTTGCGGTAATAATAGCATTTATGTAACCTGTGTAAAGGGAGGAGAGGTACATGTGTTGCTATTGTATTAGTTACATGAAATAGCTTAGCATTATTTCTAGGGTAGTAGTGGGTTATTTTATAGAAGATAGGAAAATTTAGTGTTTGATACTCAAGGTTTGTAGTTCCAGTTATCGCCGATGACATAATTCAGGGTCGAGCGGACGGTTTTTATTTATTTATTTTCTTTTTCAGTACGTATTTTTGTATAGTAGGCCACCCTAGACTGATCAAAGGATTGCATGGCATTCATGTACAGATCGCAATGTTTTCAGTCAAACAATGAAGACTGTATTCTCATTTTTAAATTTATTATATCGTACCGCTCTAGAAGTTTCAATTTTAGAAATTATATTGTAATGTTGTCATATGTTTGAGGTCTCCTGACATGTAAGACAACCATACAGTTATCTAACGGTATCTAAAACTCACAAATCTTGAATTGCTGCTAGCCCGACATATTTTTAACAGTTTTTAAATGAATCAAAAATATAAAATAATCAGAGGTGGGCGATTGTTCAGACACGGGCGGGGATGATCAGCACTTATTTGTTTATTTGGCCTTATGAAAGTAATCTATTTTGCTGGGTTTCTTTTTGCCTTTAGTTGTTACATTTTAATGATGCTTATTAACTAAACATCAACATCTCCAAGGTAAACTCGGTAATGGGTGAGAGCAAGCCATATCACTGGTATTACTCACGGTGTAGCAATAGGTCATTTCCAAATACACAAAGGTTGGCGTCCACCAAGCCACTAGTGAGGAGCCTGTGGGAGGGGGGGTAAAGCGCATTGCAACATTATGCACTGCTATACACACACAGTAAGTGGTCTTTTATTTAATGTAGAATAGTTCTTAGTACAATTAGACGGGATGGACGGATGAGGTGAGTGACGGTTTCCCGCTTTAGTAGATGGTGGAATTCAAACCCTGTCGAGTCAAAGCAACAACTTGAAAATTGGAACCTATCGCTTCCAAGCCAGGTACTCAGCATTAATATGATAGGGCAAGGACTGGTTGGCTCAGTGTCAGGATAATGAGACTGAGTGGGATACCGGGTCATGGTGCTGGTGGCATGATTTCCCAGAGGATCAGCTCTATAAAGTCACCATGAGTGTGCACTGTCACAAATCTGTACCTGTCTTGATATGAACTTAGCTATTGCCAGGACGTGAAACTCCAACAGCCAATCAAAATGTTGCTGACAGGAGCTTCGTTTAATAGTGCTTGTTGTGAATAGTTTTCTTGCAAAATTTGTAATTCAAGAAAAACACCTCATTTTATTATCGACCTGCATTTCACTGAAAGCTGATCTAGATTTAACTGTACTCTATCGTGACAGGACGTGAATATTGGATTGCTTGTAAAACAGCAAGCAGCAGGCTATCAGGGCAGCCTGTTCGATTGACAAGACTGCGCATGCTCACAGGATAATCTGCATCAGTTTGCAATAGCTCACATCAGTGCTCTGACAGGTAGGCTTTCCCGGTATATTACAAAGCCTTGCATTTTTAATGTTCAGTTGATCCCAGTAGAGGTCGCTTTTTCAGAGTCAACATAAAATTGGCGGACTGGTCGCAATGTTCACATCGTGTTTGATTCCGTGGGAATGGAACATTTGCTGCTCCGCACGCTGTGGGGTGGACTCTTCTTCAGATGGACGGATGAGTCAATTTTGTATCCACCTGATTGGCTGAGTGGACTTTCACACTCTCTTCACCATCGACCATAGCTCACCCTTTAATCGTCACTTCTCAGTGAGCTGGTGATGTGTGCACTTTTCCACCCGCCAACCCTATAATGTAAATTGTTCTTTTCCTGGTAGGGTTGGGCCCGGATGATATTGTCTCCGGTAAATAATCCTTAGTTACCTGCCTTACTTCTCCCCGTCATTCCTTTGCCAAATCATGTTTACATGGTTCCATCGAATACTCCATTAATTTAAGTAAGTAAGTCCCCCTTCCGCCCTCCCCTTTTCCTCCCTCCCGTCAGCCACCTTCCCTGTCCTCCATCCCCTCCCCCCCCATCCACTCCGCCAGACCCCTCCCCTCTTCATTCTCCCACCTTCCCCTTCCCCCATACCCCCGCATCAACTTTGACCCTCCCATGCTCAACCAATGGGTGGCTACCTTCCTAACCTGCTAACATCCCGTACAGCCACCCATTGTTAACTCCGACAACATTGACACTCACAGTAGCTATGCACTTCTAGCAGCCTAGTGGACAAAACTTACTTTCTCCACCCACCCACCTTACTAAGATATCCATATATGTGCTCTATAATCTATTATGGGAATATAAACAAGGACACTATTTATCTTCAGATCTTATACTATACTATACTCACTTTACCCTATCTACTGGCCTTGTGAGGTTACACAAAAAAAGTTTTGTTTTATTTAACGACGCGTCTACAGCACATTGATTTTTATCATCGGGTATTGGACGTCAAACATATGGTCATTCTGACATATTTCTTTGGAAGAAACCCGCTGCCACCACATAGGCTACTCTTTCCGAAAAGCAGCAAGGGGTATTTTACATGCACTTTCCCACAAACAGGGAAGTACATATCACAGCCTCAGATGAACCAGCTGTGGACCACTGGTTGGAACGGAAAATAGCTCAAACTGCAAATGTCTCCACTGAGCAGGATCGATCGGATGACCAACACCTTCACAGGTGGACACCTTACCGCCTAAGCTATGTCCCGCTCCAAAGTGTAGTTACAGTATTAGCCGCATCGGCGCCACCTGTGAGGGGATCTAACCATTGTATGTCAGTTGTGTCTGGTCGTGAGCTATAAGCAGTGGGCAATCTGCAATGCCTGTTTGTTACTTGTTGGGGGTTTTGAACCCTAGCAACATCGTAGATCGCATCAGAACGGGTACGGACTTGTGACAGACCCACTTGGATGGTCAAATTTATGAATGTATATATATATATATACATTATATATATATATATAGCACGTATAATTAATTATGCAGATATAAATAGGTGGAGTATCGTTATTATTATTTATTCCATTATGTTGCTTTGATATATTATTATGTTACTTCGATATATGTATATATTTTACAACCGTACTTGATTATACTTGATTAATCCACCTTTGAGTATCATTCACTACCACTTTGACCCTTACCCTTATAATAACTTGAAGGATATTCCGCGGTGCAATAAAGCTCCTTATGCATCTCCACTCTTGCTTTTCATCTCCTCTTTTGCAAATCGGTATGTTGTTATCTCCATAGCAACGCTATCTAACCACAGCACCCTACTGCCCCGATAGTGACCGAATCGGTAGAGCGCAGGCCTCCCGTACGGGAGATCGGGAGTTCGATTCATGGTTGAGTCAAACCAATGACTTACCAAATTTATGCTTGTCACTTCCTAGCTTGGCGCTCGTCATTAATAGCATAGTACAAGGACTGGTTAGATCGGTGTCAAGATAATGCGACTGAGTGGGATATGGGGTCATGGTGCTGGTGGCCTGATTTCCCACTGAGACAGCACTATAAAGTCACCATGACTGTGCATTGTGACACGTTGGTACCCGTCCTGATATGACTTTAGATGTTGCCAGGATGTAAAATTCCAACAACCAACCAACCCCTATCACTGTGTCCCCCTCATCCTAAGTAAGACAAGGGCCCCAATATTTAAGGTATCAGGAATGTCCCTATGTGCCACACAGCCTTCTCACCACCAAAACACATGACCTACTTTCATGAAGCGCTGAAAGGCGACATGCCACAGGCACCCTACAATGGACACACTAAGCAGCTGGCTGTTGGAGTTTGACCTCCTGGCAACATCTAAGGTCATATCAGGACGGGTACTGACTTGTGACAGTGCACACTCATGGTGACTTTATAGTGCTGCCCCACTCGGAAATCAGGCCGCCAGCACCATGACCTGATATCCCACTCAGTCACATTATTTCTGACACTGAGCTAACCACCCCATGTCCTATCTTATTAATGCCGAGCACCAGGCTAGGAAGCGACGAGTGTCAATTTTATACGTCATTGGTTTGACTCGGCTCGGATTCGAACTCCCGACCTTCCGTACGAGAAGCCTGCGTTCTACACATTCGGCCACCGCGTAAGAAATCTCCATGGTATATATGCACATAATGTTTTATATGCGATGCACACATCCAAATTTCCCAATGTCACATCCACAAATATTGTTATGCTATAAGCGGGGTGCAATCTGCAATGTCTGTTTGTTTCTTTTTGGGAGGTTTTGAACCCTAGCAACATCGTAGATCGCATCAGAACGGGTACGGACTTGTGAGAGGTAACTTTATAGTGCTGCCCCTTATTGGGGCACCAAGCCGCGAGGACCATGACCTGATCAGCTGATATCCCCCCTCCCCCCACCTGTTATCCAGATACTGATCTAACCAATCGAGGTCTTATCCTATGGGAAGCTTTCATGAGCCATTTCTCTCGCTATTAGCTTGGTGGCAGCACCCATTCCGGCCCAATGGTTAGATAGAAGCAGTTCCTCTACTATCAAGTGTGTGTAAATAAAACAAAAAGCACAAATCTATTCACTGCTACGATCTAATTCTGTTATTTAGAACCATGAATATTCACTCGGGGGTTGAAATAATGTTATTTAAGAGCATAACTTACTCAATAAATGAAATTCAGCTCAAATTAAACCGAAATTCCGAGCGATATTAAGGCCGCCGCTGCATTGGTGATGTTATTGCGAATGTAAATAAAAGAAAAAGCACAATGTCAAATCTATTCACTGCTACGATCTTATTATGTTATTTAGAACAATGAATATTCACTTGAGGGTTGATAAAATGTTATTTAGAGGGTTAACTTACTCAATAAGTGAAATTCAGTCAAATTAAACCCAAATCCAAGCGATATTAGTACAGTATAACCTCATTAAACCAAACTTGAAGGGACCTGAGAAATTTGTTTGGATTAACCGATCATTGGTTTAATCGAGCTTTGGCTTTAACTTTGACTTTGAATAAGCGTGTATTGCACATGTAATATACAATATATATGGACACTTTGATTATTGTTTTTTATGTATATATACAGTATAACCCTGTTAAACCAAGTTTGGTTAAACCAAACGATCGGTTAAGCCAAACATTTTTGGGGCGGCCCAGCAAAATACTACCATTTATCATATAAAAAAGTATGTGGGGTCTCAGATGACGTCATAACCACATGAAAGTTTGGTTTAACCATACAAGAGTGGCCTGGGGTCCGACAATTTTGTTTGGATTAACCCACTTTGGTTTAAGCAACTTTTTTATATGATAAATGGTAGTATTTTGCCGAGCCGCCAACAAAAGTTTGGATTAACCAATCGTTTGGTTCAACCGAGCTTGGTTTAACAGGGTTGTACTGTATTAAGGGCATGGCCGCATCAGCAGGGTTCTTGCCATTGTCAATGTACTTTCATTCAGATTGTGGGTTTAATTTGACCAGAATTTCACTTATTGAGTAAGTTTGTTATGCTTCTAAATAAAATTATTTCAACCTCCCAGTGAATATTCATGGTTCTAAATAACAGAATTAGATCATAGTAGTGACACTTGGTCGGCAGCAGTGACAGCTGAGAAAATAGCGAAACATGTTACATGCAGCATTACATGGGACTGGCATGGTGCGCTATCTGACGACAGAGTCATGCAAACTGGTATTGCAACGAAAGCTCCTCATTGGTGCTGAGTGCCAGGCTAGGTAACAAACGATAAGTATTAATGTTGTGAGTCATTGGTTTGACTCAGCTCAGCCGGAGAATGGAGCCATGCGTTCAGTATAGGAAGCAAGCCAGTGCTCTAATCGATTCAGCCATCCCGTCTGGTGATTATGTTCATAGCAACCAGTGTCATGTGGGTGATGAAAATGGGAAATATTGCGCCTAGAGCGGGACATCGAACCCACATCTCTTTGCATTCTGGGCCAGTGTGCTAACTATTACACCACCTAGGCTCCCTAATATCACCAGATTACCCACGCCTACCTGTCTATGTGGTTACTTGCCTGAGAGGTCAGTGCAGACTACTGCACTTGTCCCCCTGGAATTGTAAGTCTTTTAATGGTTACAATTACATATATATATACAGGCAATGCACTAACAGATACATACACAGGGTAGGTTCAACAACCATACATCGCATAGCTTGTACAAGATTGTTGTTATGGCAACCAGTGTCATGGGAAATATTGCACCTAGAGCGGGACTCAAACCCACATCTCTTTGCATTCCGGGCCAGTGTGCTAACCATCACACCACCTAGGCTCCCTGATATCAATACACTACCCATGCCTACCTGTCTATGTGGTTACTTGCCTGAGAGGTCAGTGCAGCCTACTACAATACCAACAAGCACCGTGTGTAGAATACACAGTCCCTGCTTTGAATCCCCAGTCCTCTACTAGGTATTTGAATTTATACGTAAAAATGCATCTGTTGTGCCTCTTATTTTTATTTGTATTTGCATTTAAGTAATTTTATTCATGGAACCAAGTTATTTTTTGTATGTGAGATCACAGTTATTTAGCCAATTTAAATGTCATGATATCATACATGCAGGATGGCGTAGTAATAAGTATAGGAAACATAGATGGGTACATTGTATAACAATCCAGCTGGGCATCACATAGATAAAAGATTCACCTGGTACTTGTAGTACACGGGTGAAGGGCTACGTACTGTAAATACGGGCGAAAATAGCCTTAGTATGGAACAGGAACTAGAAACTGTGGCTCCAGTATCAAATGGCTACCCATATAGGCACGGAGTTGGTGAAATGGGCGAGAATGCAAAAAGACAAGATGGCGGCGCTAGAACGCTGTTGATTTCACTTTTAAACCTTATTAAACTAGATATTGTATTATATTTTTCAACTCAAAGGTAGCGGGGAAATAATAAGACATATGTAAAGAATAATTGTTGCTTCTTAGATTGTGAAATTAGGCTCTCATTTTATTTCCCTGCATTTTCGACCGTTTTTATATAGGGTTGGTATTCACCCATGTACTGTGAGTACCGGGTGAATCCTTTATCTAGGCATCACAGTGAAAATAACACTTGAAGGAGATTATATATCAGAAGGTTTTGTTTGATACAGGCTTAGTCTATATACAGATTCAGAACTATGGGCTGGTCCTCATCCCAAAGTCATTTTATCTTTGTTTTTGAATATTGCATATGAATTCAAAATCGTCCGCATGAAATGTGACTGATTACGTTTGCATAGTTCATTGAAAGTAATGAAGTTTACATACATTTGACACAACATAAGAAAAAAAGGGGAAAATTGTTTTAAAGAAAATTCTAGAACCATGCGATACATATTCAATGAATGTATGCTACTTTTATTGGACTGGAATTGTACACAGTTACTACTACAGCTGATATTTCATTTATATTTTATGTATAATACTTTTAGTATCAAACAGGATTTGCATGCAGTTACTATTACAAGTGATAGTAGTTTCATTTATGTATGAATGAAGTGTACTGTATGGCCGGAAGACCAGTGCTCTGGGGCTGACAAGAGATATTATTTGATTAATAAAATACACTTGAGTAAACCAAAATATCCTGCTTAAGTACTTCTGCCCCTATTGAACATTTATCACATTACAGTTTGGTGCTCCTGCCCTATTCTGTTATTGTCATAGGAGGTAATAGAAATGGGTCATATTGTGCCTAGAAAAGGTTTGGAACCCAAGTCTCTTGACATTGCGGGGCTAGTGCACTAACCATTACACTACCTAGGCTCCTTAGTTTATATGTCCACAACGGGTTATATAGCACATATTGCACGAAAATGAAAAATGGCAGAAACTCAAAAGCCATCGGATTGTACAACAGGGATGCGCCTGACACTATTGCGCATCCACCGGAAGTTGGTGCCCTGTCATCCCTCGCTGGTTCCTGGCGACATCCTGCTATATTGGACGCGCTGGTTATCGGCGCGCGGGGGTCGATACTAGGTGAGGGGCCGTGCGCATTCGCGAAGCACTGGACCGTGACGTTGACTGGGCATGCGCAATCAAGGGCACTGCCGCCAGCTGCTCCACCCTGGAGTCACGGGCAATTTTACAGCAGTAGCGGTGAGAATGATGACAAGAATTACTGGGTCTTGGTGTGGAATTTCTTTTTTTTGTCAGTTGCTATTCTATTTGTTTAGTTATTTGTTTATTTATGTATTTGTTTCTGGTAGGTTTTCCGCCATTTCAACATCTAATATCAAATCAGTAAATGCACCGATTTGTAACAGTCTGCAATCATGGCGACTTTATAGTGCCGCAGCCAATTCCATGAATCCAAGATGCAATATGCGATGTGGAATGTTTGTTTGTTTTTTGGGTTGTTTTTTTTTGGTACATTAGTTGTTTAAGCAGGGGAAATTTCAGTCGCAGACAACCGGTCTTCCTCATTCCACTGCTCCTTGCCCTATCGTAGTAATCCCGAGCATCTGGCTAGGAAGCGACAAGTATCAATTTTTAAGTCATTGGTTTGACTCGACCAGGATTCGAACCCACAATCTACCAACACGGGAGACAGATGCTCTAACTCATTCGGCCATCCCGTCTGGTTAGCCAACCAGATGGGATGGCCGAATGAGACCAATGCTCTGGTTTGATATGTATGTACTAACAACATCTAACAATGACCTTCTTTATATCAAGGTCATGTCCACACGGCTGACGCTTGCCAAATTTTGATCTTTAAAAAAATGTAGATTTAGAATTTAGACTAAAGCAGCTGGTGTTTATGTTGGGTTTTTTTCTTGTGAGCAATTCCATGTCTTGCAAAACAAGATGGCCGGCCCTACCCCCCCCCCCCATTGCGTATTTCTACAGGCAAGTATACAACGAACACTGCATCCTAACTGTTCTACAGTGTTTAAATAGACACAGGCCAACCCATAATCCTCGTGGTCGACACACCTGCAGCTCCAGGTATATGTGCCTTATGCATCATGTGAACCCCTGGAGTTTGCCAATGTCGGCCATTAGGCCTACTCAGGCGGCGGGGGGGGGGAGCGGGGGTAAGACCCCCCCCCTCTGGCATGGTAAATAAACAAATACTCTATGCAGCAGGCCGCTTATGCAAACTGCCAGATGCTATCTCAGCACGATGGCAAATAAACACTACTTACACAGGTCTATATAGTCCCTGTGCTATATTGAGCAAATAGAGCCACCGGCACGATAACCTGATATCCCACTCAGTCACATTATCCTGACACTGAGCTAACCAGTCCTTGTCCTATCCTATTAATGCCAAGCAACAGGCTACTTAGCGACAAGTGTAAATTGTATAAGTCATTTGACTCAGCTGGGATTCTAATGCATGATCTTCTGCACTCGAAGAATGTGCTCTACTGATTCGGGCTGATTCGGCCACCATGTCCGGTCCGGGCAGGCCACGGTCATGCATCCGATTCACCCTGAAATACAAAATGGCTAACCATAAAACACAACCATCCCACCTAGTCACAGTCCTGAAGGGTCCAGGGGTGTTCTGGCACACTGCTGTACTATCTAAGGACAGGGCATGGGTGAAAGGATGCTGTGACAAACCACAATGGGACGGGATCCTCTCCTGCAGGGCCCGTATGCACCAATCGGGGTTAGGGCCTTAACCGCGGCTAAGGTATCCCCGCAAGGCTAAATGTGAGAAATCGGTATGCACGAATCGGTGTTAGTGCTAACCGTGAAATTTAGCCTAGGCTAAGCTACGCCACTTTCAAATCAGGTTTAACTGCTAGCCGGGGCGGTTAGTGTGCGCGTATGGGTGTAAATCTATTCAATGCGATCATATTTGACAGATTTACATATGCAATAAGTGAAATTTAATCAAATTAACCCTAAATGCGAAGCGATATTAAGGCTACCGCCGCATTGGCGGCGATATTGATAATTGCATTTTCGAGTCGAGGAGCGTACAGTAAACAAACCGCCGCCGCTGCCAGTATCGAAAGCGAGGTCGATCCGGCGGCGGTGGCGATTTGTTTACTTTGCGTTCGTCGATTCGAAAATGTGGATGTTAATGTCGTCGCCAGTGCGGTGGTGGCCTTCGTAGCGCTTCGAATTTGGGGTTGAATTGATAGAGTTTCACTTATTGCGTGTGTAGTTCTGTTAAATATGATAGCATTTAATATATTTGAGCCTAATATCTGGGTACAAACGCAGAGGGAATTCCCAAATCTATAAATAAACTCACGGTTAGCTATCCGCAGCGGCTAAAACATTGGTGCATACCGATTCACACATTTCTCAAACCCCCTGCTACCCTGAGGTAGCTATCCTCGGCTAGTGTCTTAACTCCGGCTAAGCTTAACCCCGATTGGTGCATACGGGCCCAGGCCTGTATGTCATCTGGGTAGATGTACATAGTAGGCTAAATTATCATATACAGTTTAGGAAAAAACTTTGAAAATTAAAAAAAAAACTAATATAGAAACTACTAACACCCAAAACCACAAAAGGTTGGCCCAAGAAAGGTCAGGTAAACACTCCTGAGTGCGGGACAAGACCCATCCAGTATCACAGCTGTCCAGCGTTGAAAACAAGCACCCTCAGGGGAGCTTATATGTTATGGGCAGAATAAAAAACTTGTCACCAAAAAAATATATATGTATATTCGATCAATTATCGACGTGCCAGAGAGGGTGGTCGAGGGACTTGAGCATCTGTTTCCCATGTGGTAGGCCAACGGCATGGCATGCAAATCACATATAAGCCTTCACCAAGTCAAACCAAACCAAACACTTCAAACCTTATGCTTGTCAGTACCTAATCTGGTGCATCCATTGCAAGGAGAGGGCAAGGAGCTGTGGAAGGACCAAGACCAATCATTCTTGGTGATTTGAATTTCTATTTCTAGATCAACGAATGTAGCGAAAACAAAACAAAATTGTATGAATTGTAACTCCCCATACCATACACCTTACATAGCCCACCAGACGCTGTGGCCGAATCGGTAGAGCGCATGTATCCCATGTAGGTCATCGGGAGTTCGATTCTCAGTCGAGTCAAGCCTATGACTTATCAAATTGATACTTGTTGCTACCTAGCCTGGTGATCGACATTAATAGGATAGGACAAGCACTGGTTAGCTCAGTATCAGGAAAATGTGACTGTGTGGGATATTGGGTCATGGTGCCAGCAGCCTGGTCTTCCAGTGGGGCAGCACTATAAAGTCACTATGAGGGCGAATTGTCACAACTCAGTACCTGTCCTGATATGACATTATATGTTGCCAGGACGTAAAACTCCAACAAGCAAACAAACCTTACCAGTGCTTACATAACGCAGCCTGCCTGAATCCAACAGCAAATTTCTCCAACCGGAAACTAGCAGCAGACGACGCACACTGCCTTACCCCTCAGCGCCAGCAGACGAACTCCAGGCGGTGTGGATAAGTTAGTCCCAGTGGTGGCAGACGGAACGCTGCCAGCTACTTCCGGTCGGCGCCCCGATGCCCAAACCAGTCTCCGGAACCAGTCTTGTTAAACCAGGCGTCGTCAGGCGATTCGTAGTAAGGTCCTTCTCAGAAACTGTGCGCACACATTTGGTTTCGACCTTACATTGGTAATGATTAAAGTGCCATATTCCGATGGTTTTTTGAGTTTCTGTTATTTTTCTGATATCAATATATTAAATTAATTGTTTTTTGTGGGTTTTTTGGTAGATTAGTTGAATAAGCAGGGGAATTTTCAATCGTAGACGATTGGTCTTCCTCATTCCACTGCTCCTTGCCCTATCCTAATACTGCCGAGCGCCAGGTTAGGAAGCGACAAGTATCAATTTCCAAGTCATTGGTTTGACTCGACCAGGGTCCGAACCTATGATTGCATGATCTACCACAATGGGAGACGGATGCTCAACTCATTCGGCCATCCCATCTGGTCATCGTCTACATTACTTTAGTTTGAAGTAACTTTTATTTTAAATGGAGAATTATTTTTAGATATATGAAGTGCAAACATATCAAGTCTGTTTTTGCAAGCACGCCAAAACTCTGACACCATAGATTTTAGCAGTAACATATTCGATTAGATTACTTCAGAATTCCCTTCTGTGTGGAAACCAATGCTTAATAACTGCATCAGTATCTCAGTTAGATATACATAGAATTAATTCTAGATAATTGCTTTGGTTTTGACAATGTGATGCTTCATCGGACTATGCAGCTTTTTGCAGAGGGAGGGGAGGGGCATATCAATTCAAAAATTATTGTTGCCTCTGTTTATTAAGTATATTAGAACGGGGAGACCAGACCACCAGCACCATGACATAATATCCCACTCAGTCACATTATCCTGGCACTGAGCCAACCAGTCCTTGCCCTATCCTAATAATGCTGAGCGCTTGGCTAGGAAGTGACAAGTATCATTTTTTAAGACATTGCTTTGCCTTGACAAGGGTTCGCACCCGTGGGTTCGAATCCCACGAACTACCAACACGGGCCAACTTATCCGGCCATCCCATCTGAAGTATAGAAGAGTTATTGAAAGAACAATTGGACAATTATTAAGTGAAACTGGTGCTCTTCTGACCATGATATCACAACACAGAAATTGTGCAAAATACACATGAACTGAGATGTGTGAGTTCGATTCGTAGTCGAACCAAGGCAATGACTTATCAAATTGATATCTGTTGCTACCCAACCTAGCGCTTGGCATTATTAGGATAGGACAAGGACTGGTTAGCTCAGTATCAAGATAATGTGACTGTGTGGGATATTGGGTCATGGTGCCGGCAGCCTGGTGTTCTAGTGGAGCAGCACTATAAAGTTGCTATGAGGTCGCACTTTCACAAGTCAATACCTGTCCTGATAGGACATTATATGTTGCCAGGACGTAAAACTCCAACAAGCAAACAAACCTTACCAGTGCTTACATAACGCAGCCTGCCTGAATCCAACAGCAAATCTCTCCAACCGGAAACTAGCAGCAGACGACGCACCGTCTCACTTGCCTGTATTCTAGGGCAGATTTGACATACCACCACCCGAGTAACTTCGTCGATATGTCTGTAGCCCAGGACGGATTGTGGGTCTGAAAAGGCAGACACGGACGAAACGACTGGAGACTGGCGGATTTTGATTGGCTGATAAGGAAGGATAGCTTCGATTGGTGTTTTTTTTTTTTTTTTGTTGGTCCATTAGTTGTTTAAGCAGGGGAAATTTCAGTCATAGACGACTGGTCTTCCTCATTCCACTGCTGGTCGATAGAAAGCCCGAGCCTACACTTTTACCGACCCAAGGGATTTTTAACCTCCCACACCACATAGACATGGTATGAGAGCAACCAGCCTTTGATGACGCTCTAAGTTATACACAGCGGTGGAAATCCAAATTGGCAGAGCTGGGGGCATGGGAAATCGAACCGCCGACCCTCAGATTAGGAGTCTGACCTAGAAAAAAGTCAGACACTCTAACCACTCCGCCACAGAGAACGCCACAGAGAACGTTTGATAGAGGTGATTTGATTGGTTGGCGATGGAGGGGTATTTGAGAGTGGACAGCTTGTTGTTTGCGCCGCCATTAAAACCAGTTGGTCATTGCATAGTTGATGCCAAAGCAACGATTACTTCAACTTCAAGAAAAATATGTAGGACAATAGCAGATTAGATAAATAAAGAAATATATATATATAAAAACCAAATGCTTTTTAATGATACTGCCTCACTAGCTTTCCATCGCAAAGTCATGTAGCATAAGGAAATGGGTCATGATGCTAGACAACTGCCTGGGGATAAATTAGTTTGATTAAAATGTTACTTGTGAAGCCATTAGCCCACAGAAATACAACTTTACAGACACATAAATAAGGAAGTTAATTAAAGCCCGATGGAGACTAACGATTACCGATAACTGACTCAGAAGTTGAACTCAGCCACGAACAACTGAGAGAATTCTACAACTGTGAATTTTTATTATTTTTGTTTCTGTATTTGTTTGGGCTTTGCATCCTAGCAATATCTAAGGTCATAGCCGAATGGTCTTGGTTGGTTGTTAGAGTTTTACGTCCTGGCAACATCTGTGGTCATATCTGAATGGGTACCGACTTGTGACAGTGCAAACTCATGGTGACTTTATAGTGTTGCCCCACTGGAGACTAGGCCCCCCAGCTTCATGACCCAATATCCAACTCAGTCACATTATCCTGAATCTGAGCTAACCAGTCCTTGCCCTATCCTAGAAATGCTGAGCGCCAGGCT